>JADWQK010000568.1:0-99555 GCA_017933935.1 Sesamia nonagrioides
TACGGATTTTTTAAATAATTTCTTACGGTAGCCACGCAACGCATTCTTTAACCCAATAGGGGAAATTATCACTCAAAAATTATAAAAGCAAAATTATATATACTTTACTATCATTTAAATCTAAGTGAAGGTAATTCGCTTCGGCGGCGATCCCTCGCGTCCAACCGTGGTTCAGGCCATGGTCCAGAACAAGAGAGCATGGCAGGCCGTCACCTCCTTCTGCGAAACAGTGATACTGGCAAAGGAGGAGGTGGAGCGTGAGGGAGCGGGAATCCCAGCGCCTTCACGCCTCAAGCCTTCGCAGGAGACGCCCTGGTCGGGAGACAACATCGGACTCCCGGCCACCGTAGACGCGGGCTTGCGGGCCCAGGCCTGGTTCTTCCTGGGCAGCGAGTTGCCCCTCGCTCGTCGCTCGGTAAGAACCAGGCCCGGGTCGACGGTGCGTTGTGTTTCACGCGCGCCTCAAAGATATGTCAGCACACCGTGACGGGGTCCACGAGGAGTACGAGGACAGATGCCTCCTGCGCCACGGTTGCGGGTTGGTTAAAAAATAAACCGTGGCCCTGGCCGTCGCACAAGCAAGTGAAGGAACACGGGCGGGTTTTAGTCAGTAAAAGTTTGACACCCCTTTCCGCTCTACCCAAAGCGGGAGAGGTCATTTGATGATTTCCCACCCAAAACAAAAAAAAGAAAGGTAATTCGCTGCTTTATAATAATAATATGCTAACAATCGATATAAGTTATAATTTTTTATCGATTGATATCCCTACCTTGTGGGAACACTAGTTTTAAACGGTTCTTTACGTTTACACGTTTCTTTAACGGTTCTATAAACCTATTTGGGATCAAGGAAAGATCGAAATACTTATGAAATGTTTTTTGTGACAGATGCTGAGTTAGAATCATGGCGGGGCGCCGGGAGGCCGGCAACGGCGGCACAGGAGGCGGAGGATGAGAAACGGGATGTGGAACTGCTGGAGGCAGTTAAGGAGTCTATGAAAGAATGGGAGCAGAAGAGAGCGAGAACTAGGTAAATATGATATCATGAGTGGGTTATCTGTGTTATTATTACCCACTCTCTTGCGAGCAACTAGGTAGGTGCAACACGACGCCATTTTATCCTATGTGTCTCTTAAAAGATCGGGTACGGTGACATATTATCTATATGCGAAAAAGATGTACCTAAGTGGTGTGTCAGTCAAATTAGGTACGGAATTTTACCCTTTTCTAAGTGGTTTAAGTCTTAATTAGATCCCTACTTCTATTACTAAGGGCTGATTTTCAATCTTCTAATACCTTTATAGTAGGTACGGACGACAGCATGACCTGCTGTCAGCTGCCCCAAACTGTCAGATATTCCCAATCAACCTTTTGTCTTAATACTTTACAGATAAAGTTGAAAATCTAATAAGGAAATCTGACAGATTGTAGTAGCTTGATGTGCTGTCGTTTGTACCTAAGGAGAATAATCTTGAAATTTTGACATATGGTTTTTTCATAGCTTACAATATTATTTCTTAGAAAAGCTGCCGAACATCAATTTTATGCTTCGAATAAAAGTTATCTGGCGATGAAAGTTAGCCTTTCATCAATTAAACTAGGTACGATCTTTCATACATATTAGTATATTAGCTACTCTTGACCTTTGCGTCTGTTAAGTAAGTAATTTATTGTTGTCAATAATCATCATTATGCACATTTCAACAATCTGTTATGAAAATGACGTATTGTGCAATTATCTGTTACGTGTAGCTTTCAATCTCCGTAACGAATACCAAGGAGTGAGAGTTAGGTACATCTCAATAATGATGTAGCCAGGCTGGCGTCCCCTACGGCTATGTTATGAGATCAGTTCTTTGTTTTCCTTCGTCACAGAGCTTTATTTCTATTGTGTGAAATATTTTACGGGTTATGTAAGTTCAGGCGTGTAATATCACTCACAATGCGTCTGTTGTATTATTTTCTTTTGTTCTCAACCACAATTTCATATTTACACCTTTTTGCGAAACTAGTTATGAAAGCCTTTCCATGTAAATCTGCTTACATATGTCGATGCGTGTCTGTACTTCATGGTGGCCTAGTAGTTAAAACATCAGCCTCTCAAGTATGACTGTGCGGGTTCGATTCCAGGTCAGGCAAGTATCAATGTAATTTTTCTAAGTTATATGTACTGTCTAGGTATACTTTGGACACCGATGACTGATTATAAGGTAAGGAAACCTGGACTTTAAGTCTGAAATCGTCAACCCGTATTGAGCAAGCGTAGTGAGTACGCTCAATTCTTCTCTGTATAAGAGGAGACCGTCTGTGCCCAGCAGTGGGTCGATAAAAAAGGTCGATGATCATGATCTCGATGCATGAAAGAACATGTTCTACAACTCAAATGATTGTAGTTCGAATAAATGAATCATCACAACGGAACCGATCATTGTGCGCGGCGACACGCACTTGGCCGATTTTACGCCACGCCATAATAATTAATTATGCATACCTAATATACCTATTAGAGGTTCTTTAGAAAACATATCGTTTGTTTTATAGTATTTCTGAGTGGAACAGAAACTCTACGCAAACAAAGATATAGAACACTTTTTTTGAGGAAAATTCAAATTATGCAGTTATTTAACTCGTTGGTAAAATATGCATTGTTCAGCAGTAAGTAGATTTAACACATAGCTATAAATATGTTTATTTTTCTTTGAATGCTTTGGATGTTGTATGCATTGCACTTGAAACGAAAATAGCTATACTTAGGCGAAAAAATAGAAAGTTAAATTACATATCTAGAATAAAGAATTTTTCAAGTTACTATATGTTTTATTTATTTTTATTTGTTTAGGTACACACAGTAAAATATATGACCATATAACAAAATTAAAATCTGAATATAAAGATACTTACTGCTTACTTTTTAATAAATTTCTTTTAGTAGATATGCGAAAGGAGAAGTGCAACAGAAATGTACACAATGGCATGTACAATATAAACAAGAAAAGCAAAATGTGGCTGTGTAAAGTTAATACTAAAAATATTAAATATTTTTTTAGTAATAAGTATACTTAATAAATACATGATACTAGAATATATACATATATTATAGTATATACATAATACGTGTACAAATTCTCAAAATATAGAGTAAAAGTAATGCTATTTTAAACGATAATTTGTAATGAAATTACATAATTCTGCAATGCGTCCAAATTGAGAAACCACAATCAATAAAAGTCATATATTCGTCTTAGACGAATATAAGACTTTTAGACTCTAAAAGCTTCCCTATGTACAGGGTGGCAGGCAGACATCAACGCACAGCCTATTACCATGGATTCAATACATGGTTCTGAACACCCAATTAGAATCTTTAGTTAGTTATAAAAAAAAATGCCCCATTATCGATTTTGACTTACGTCAGAAAGTAACAGGCAGAAGCATTTATATTTCCATAACCAATGAAAAATTCTACGCTATGAGGTCTAAAACCATGTGCTGAATTCATGGTCAGTTTGCACGCGATATCTCTGCCAATCTCGAAATCGACCATACCTAATGTTCTTCCCCAAATTGTCGAATAGGTACATTATCATCATCATCTTAGCGTTAATCCCAGTGGCATCCGAAGCTTTTTGCAGCTTTGGAGTCTGAGGTCCACTTTACCAGTCTAACTGCTAACTAAGTTGTCGAATACATCGTACTTCTATTTCGTTTCATAATTAATGATAATTTTCTTAACAGGAGTAAAAGATCTCAAGGCAGCGTGTGCTATGGCGAGTTCGGATGTTTCGAAGATACTGGTCCTTTCGCGTACTTGGAGACGCTACCCAGCTCACCGCAGGAAGTCGGCACACACTTCCTCCTCTACTCTACTGTTAGCAGGTAAGCAATGTTTTATAGCCCAATTCAGCTCAAACTATCGAATTTTAAAAACAAGTTTCATTCACAAAATGTATTAAAAGTTGCGCAATCTAGTGCTGTAATAATATTGTGCAACTTTTGTGAGGCTTAAAGTAAGTCTTCAGAACACCATTGAAGTTGTCAAGCGTGAAGTCAAGACTACAAGAACTAAAATCATATCAATATTTTTTTTTTCTTGTAATTCAGAGGAGATCAGCCGCTACTAGCTGTGTCAGCAAGCAACATGTCTGCGGCATGGGGCTGGGCCGCGCGGGCGTTCGATCCCAACCGTCCGACCAGAATCATCGTTCACGGGTTCGGCTCTAATTGTGACAACGTGTGGGTTTATGAAATGCGATCCGCTTTGATGGCTGTTGTAAGTAGTAACTATATTTAGATTTATCACTGTATCTATATCGTCTCTTGATGTCCTTTATTTCGAGACCATATATCACATTATCATATATCATAGTCATTACAAAATAAAGTTTTTGCAAGTCATTACTTATTAGGCATCTATAATCGATAATTTTAATTTTCTTTAACCATTATCTACCATCGTGCTACCTAGACGATGCTGATAGATACTACACTAACAGCCGTTACGATGCTTCGAAGTAATAAAGAATTCAATTTAAACAAACGGGGGAAAACATAGGTAACTCTGTCTTTGCTTTTGCGCAGTCAGTCGCAGTCGGGTAAAAATGGAAGATGAATCTTCACCTATCATTAATTAGTAAATGATCTAACTACGTACGACACGCAGAAGTTATCGCAGTCCAGTCATTATTTTCAGAGCCAAAACAATCACCTATGTGAAGCATAATAAGTCTCCTTCAGAGCTACTTCCGTCTTCAAACAATTTTACTAACATAATATCGATTCATTAGTATAATAGCTACTAACTGAAGCAGACAGTGACCAGACGGCCAGACTATTTCATAATGGGGATCAATTATATAACATTAGATACATGAACTGGTTTTTATGGCTAGTAGTTATTACCTATGAGCTATGACAGTCGAAGTACATACCTATCTGTACAGATAGATAATAATGATGTTATTTCCTTTTGTAGGAAGAATGCAACGTAGTTTGTGTAGATTGGGAAGGAGGGGCCACGATGCCAAACTATCTTCGTGCTGCTGCAAACACAAGGCTTGTCGGCAAGCAGCTCGCTATGCTGCTGCAAGGTAATTTGAGTCGATGACTTAATATACCAACGATAATAGATAGTGCCATTATGTACAGATACATGATGACATGATTGCATTTTCCAGGTTTCGCTAAGCATATAGATTTGAGGTTCGAGGATGTTCACCTGATCGGTTTTAGTTTGGGTGCTCATGTCGCCGGTTTCGCTGGTTCAGAGTTACGGAATATTAGTCGGATTACAGGTTGGTACATACAAAATATTAACTTTTATGTTCTTCAAATAGCTACCAAAACTAAGGACCATTTACTTTATTCTTTCCCATTTATTAAAATCGAATTGATACCACTTACAAAGAAGAATTTTGGATATTATTTAGTCCTTATCTTACATCAACACCAATTATATGTATTACATTCAGCACGTCTAGCGATAAAAACTAACATACCTGTTGCTTCTTTTCAGGATTAGACCCAGCAGGTCCTCTTTTCGAGTTCCAAGATCCTCGTGCTCGTTTGGACCGCTCTGATGCGAAGTTTGTAGACGTCATCCATTCCAACGGCGAGACTCTAATACTGGGTGGTCTGGGCGCCGCGCAGCCTCTCGGACACGTCGACTTTTATCCCAACGGAGGCAGGGTGCAGCATGGCTGTTCTAATTTGTAAGTATTTAAGTTCGATAAAGTAATAAATTCTTCAAAGAAGAAGTTTTATTTACTTACGCTCCTGAATCAATCGAAAAATCTGAGTGACGTAGGTACGTAGGTCACCTACCTTTTCAAATAATTAGTCCGAACTGATAAGCATTTGATAATGCCGATGATTAATGAGATATTGTCATCATCATCTTCTTAGCGTTTATCCCGGTTGCATCCGCGGCTTTCGCGTTGAAGCCCGGGGTCCGCTTTCTTGCTCAATTTCCTCCATTTCGCGCGATATTTAGCATCCTGTGGTGTGAGATTGTTGGCACGCATGTCATCTCTTACAACGTCAAGCCAGCACTTCTTTGGTCTACCCCGCTTGTTCCGGCCCGGCGGAGGCGCCATGGCAAAACATTTGTGACCCACGTAACATGCCGGTTTTCGTAACACGTGACCGTACCAACGTAGGCGACCCTCCCGCAGTTTGTCCGCTATATCACGGACATGAAGACTGCCATGGATGCGGGAGTTCCTGATGCGGTCGGTCCGCGTAACTCCACACATCCACCGCAGCATATTCATCTCCGTGACACGCAGCTCCTGCTCGATTAATGAGATATTGTTTAATGAGTTAATCAAGAATTTATTGCCTAGTACCTGCACCTACTTCAAAATATTACTATCCCGTTAGTAAAGTACCTACATTCGATGGTGGCTAGCTTGAAAGAGTCTGACTCAAAGACCAATTATATTATGCCACCATCTGGAAATTCTCTCTAAATTTCATCAATTTAAAGCACTTTCGAGCCATCGGACCAGCATTCGTAGAACTTTAACAGTCGTTACAGGCAGCCAAAAGGCCAAAAATTCTGACTACTAGTGTTACCAAGGGACATAGTGTTACGCAGTAACTAGGTAGTGGGAGTCAAAAGAGAGAAGAAGTTGCTCAATGTCACATAACTGGTAATCAGCTTCATTTGGTCAGGCTGGAAGCCGACCCCAATAAGCTGGGAAAAGGCCAGTCTGGCGTAACATCATTGGTCGTGTTATTGGGTTTAACATTGTATCACCCCGCTCTCCTGCCGTCTTCCTTACTAATCACTCAGTTTTTTAAGTGAATGGGCTCTTAATAAACTAGCGCACTTTACCATCAACGGTTGCATCACTGATTACCATCAGGCAGGATTGCGGTCAAGCACTAGTTTAAAATTATTTAAAAAAAAGGCTAGACAGATTAATTTCATTACCTTAATTTCTGTTCTAGGTTCGTCGGAGCAGTATCAGATTTCGTTCTTCCTTGGGCAGCAGCTTCAGTGGAAGGTCGCTCGTTGTGCAACCACCGGCGAGCCTACAAATTCTTCACAGACTCTGTCTCGCCGAAATGTCACTTCCCAGCTTTCCCCTGCGAGAATTACGATGCCTTCCTCGAGGTAAATTGCAGTTACAATTAAAAACGATTAGGTAATACGACATTATGATGCAGTTACTTACACAGGAAGTTTCATTACACTTCATAATAGGAACTCTTGCGGTTGTACAGTAATTTTGGAAGAAAATTGCATATGAATGTTATGATTTTATGAGCTCAAATCAATAGGTAGCCCAATCATTTTCTTGAGGTAAAACAATGTGATAGACGCAGAACTACATACAGTATAACCCGTTTAATACGATCACGCTTAATACGATTTCTCGCATAATACGCCACTTTACGCCAATCCCTGCAACTTGAGACATATTTCCATACATTTCTTAACGCTTAATACGATTCGTCATCCCGTTTAATACGTCCGCGCTCAGGCCATTGATGCCAGATAAATCATATGTTTTCAAGGGAGAATCTTGTCATGATAGTAAATTAAATAAAGAGAGACTGACTGTCCTGGCCTGTGCTAATTCTGATTGTTCAGAAAAGTTACGTTTGCTAGTGATTGGCAAAGCAAAAAATCCTTGTTGCTTCAAAAATGTAAGATCTCTCCCCGTAACATACGATGCACAATCTCGAGCTTGGATGACCGGCATTCGGTTCATTGAATGGTTAAAAGCTTTAGATGATCACTTCCCGATTAAATACAGAAGCGTTATTTTATTATTAAGATGAGTCAACTCCGGTTTTGTCAAACGCCCAGTCATTATCAACTGTTAATGATTTAAGACGCGCTGCAAAAGTTGAATTATGTTGAAAATCTTTTAATTGCTAATATATCAAAATCTTTCTGTCTACTCAAAATAAGCGATTATTTTAAATAATGTATTGAATGTACATAATTTAAAATAATAAGAACAAAATACATAATAAGACGTAGTACGTTCGTTTTATTTTCCATATCCCGCATAATACGCTTTCTCGTTTAAAACCTTTTGAACGCCAATCACTTCTATACAAGTTCGAGATTTTCGTGCCCTCAGCGCCACTACTTGATTAGAAGTAATCACAGTATAAAATAAATTTACGACTTTTACAAGACCTTTTATTTTGTTTTTATGGAAATTTGCCCTGTTATCAACCATATTTTTAACTTTTTCACGCATAATAAGTTCTTATTTGTTTAATTTTCAATAGAAACAAAAACGCCAGAAAATATTTTAATGCTCCCAGCGCCAATTACTTGATATCAAGTAAGCCAGTGATGGGACACGACGAAGACCTCGCTATATATTTCATCTCGTCGAAATGATCATAAATACTATTATTGCAAGAAAATGACGTAAATATATAATATTTTATGAATATTGTACACTTTAAACTAGGTTTTATTCACCTTAATCAAGAATTAATAGGTTTTCTAATCATTGTCGATAGTGAAACCCCGTTTGAAAAACCCATCCCTACAAAGTTAGTTAGTTAGCGGTCCGTACGCGCCACCGACGTGTATAGAAAGAAATCTGTGACGTCATAAGCAGACGGGTTTCAAGGTCATAGTGACTGTGCATTTTAGTGTAGTGCAATGTTTACATCTTTAGTTGGCGCACGTGTCCTTATAAAAAACATTGTGACTGTGAATATGACGAATTATTGCGAGTTGTTCAAGTCTGAATCAGAATTTTGAAATAGTTCGTCGTCTTGACATTCCGTTAAGTCGTCAACTTCCGTTTCAGGAATTTTCTTCAGTTTTCTATTAGTTTCTACAAACCAGAAAAATAATTGCGAGTATTTAGCGACACCATTAAAAAAAGGTCTTGTGTAAAACAGACACTTACCCTCCATTTTATTTTATTTTTTAAAACGTAGAAAACCACGTATTTAGCTTCTATTAATTGTATTTGTTGTAAGTAAACGAAATAAATTATGCAGGAATCGGTTGAGTTTATGCACGTGTAACTCGACCACAGTGAATATAAAATATATACCATAGAAATCTAGACATCCCTAGAACAGAAAGGATTTTGACGTGCCTCGAGCGCCAACTACTTGATATGAAGTAGAAGGATTACATTTGGAGACAAATAGGGATGTGCCTAGTAGAACACACGTCTAATAAATTTAAAATTCTTTTCTTTATTGTGGGGAATATATCCAGGTTTTCATATTGTTTTTTTTTTTATGAAATAAAATAAAATATGAAATTACGATTACAGTTTTTATTTAGCTTCGTAAATTGGTGAATAAACATTATTTTAAATGTATAATATTATTTGTCGATAGGACACTAATCCCATCCCTACGTTTTACTATACATACGTTATACATTTGTAGTGTGGCGCAGGAGGACACATCGCCTATTATATAGATGGGCGTTCAAAAGGTTAAGACGCGTTTTTGGTGGGGTCCCTGAGAAATCGTTTTAAGCGGGTTTTACTGTATATTTCTTTGATAGGATGAAAAAGCTATACAAAAGTAGGTATAGAATTAAAACTCTCTTGAACAAAGTGCAGTTCTGGAATCTAAATTATATTATTTAAAGCTTTTCGTTTCCCTTTTCTAAGTATGTACATACCAATGTCCAGTTAATTTAATCGCCTCAGTATTTTTGACGGATCTTCCACTACTTATGTATAAGAATCACTCACGACTTCGTTCTCCAAACCCAAGGGCAATTCTTACCATCATTAAACTTGCTATTTATTTTGTATCAGGGCCGATGCTTTCCCTGCGACGGGCAGCGCCGATGTGGCAACATGGGGTACTACGCAGACCGGTCCTTGGGACGCGGGCAACTTTATTTACTCACCAGAGAAGAAGAACCGTTTTGTGGTATTTACTTAACTTTAATTAAGATAAAGTTCCTCAACCAGCCTCTACCGGTTGTTGTGGTCTTGTCACTTACTGAAATTCTGAGAACCTATCAGCAATTGATGACATCTGAATGCAAAATGGATACACTAACTCATACTTAATAATCAAGCCCCTTCTCATAAACTTATGTACATACATATACATACGTACTAAATAGAAATACTGATATTTGCAAACAAATAAATGATTTGATTAGATAATTCTAAATCATCAACTTTCTTACAACAGAATAGATTCCGTTTTAAAAGTCCAATTATCTTTGATGCAAAGTCCACTTCTGCCGTTTTCTTAAGGATATTGATGAGTGGTTATGTATTCTATTCTTACATAATATGATTTATAGCCCATCAATACCACGTGTCGGTGTGGGCCAGTACCGGCTCTGGCGAGAAGGCCAACTTCGGTCGAGTGACATTGACTCTACACGGGGACTCTGGACTCAACGAGTCCTTCCCTATGACCAAGTAAGTTGATAGATAAAAATATTTTTTAATTTTATGATAGGTACTTGTACACAGTACACATGAGCAGCGGCAGTAACCACTAGCAGTAATTATTATTCAACTTGAAGTGACAGTCCTGCCTCATGATCCCTAATATGGAACCAACCACCATAAAACTAAAGTACAATTATAAAATAGATTGTTTCGACATGGTTTGGATTATTCTGGTAGTTTTTGTAATAAATACGTAACTGACATGAAATGCAGTTCTTAGTACAAAATTGTCAACTTCTCCGGAATGAGTTATCAGCCCCCCTAATCAGCAAACTCATTTTTGTCAAACGATTGCGACTAGTTGGGATCGTTTGGACCGAACGGACCAATGGGCGTTTCGAACGATCCCAACTGATCCCAATTAGTCGCAAACATTTGACAAAAATGTGTTCGCCGATTAGGCTGCAATGAACTTCGCCGAATGCGTAATAAAGTTATTACTTACCTATACACATTCGTAAAAATGGTTTGAACGATCCAAGTCTAAAGTTGAACTTGAATTTGTCTTGTAACAAGACTGCATGTCTCTTAAGGGTCTATTCTATCCATATAAGATATACTTATGCCTTTATTCTTCCTCAGACGTGACGACACAGTGAACGGTAGTGCTCGCTTCACGCGCGTGTTAGTGCCGCACCCGGCACTAGGCGTGCCACTGCGGGCCACCGTGCACTACGCTGGCTACAACGGATGGCTCAGCGCGAGTGCAAAGTCCATTCACATACACAAACTACTCATCACCGACAGTTTCGCTAAGACGTGAGTCTCTTGTAAAATCGGGCAGATGGATTTTTAACGTTCGAGCCAAATCCGAAATTTAAAAATTCAGAAGCATTGTTTTATATAAGCCTTCATTTAGGTGATGCGAGGTATTAGTAAAACAGGCTGACTTAACTTTTGTTAAACCTGTTCCAAGCAAACATCCTTAAAAAAGGGAGGTAAGGGTACTTCGAATTAACCAATGGCACTTGTTCAGAGTATATCAGGAAAAGAAAAAAATATATCTATACTCTATACCAATATAAATGATGCTGCTTAATGCTTGTGACATTTCTGGTAAGAAACCTGTAGACTGTATAATTTAAGGAATAGATGATCGGACTATTCGGGCAGGTGCTTCATCTGCCTGATTTCGGTATATAAAGCTGAAGAGTTTGTTGGTTTGTTTGAACGCGCTAATCTCAGGAACCACTGGTCCGATTTGAAAAATTCTTTTTACGTTTGATAGCCAATTAACCCAGGAAGGCTTCAGGCTATATAACATCACGCTGCGACCAATAGGAGCGGAGCATAATAACTAACTACACGCGAACGAAGTCGCGCGCGGCCGCTAGTATTACATAATTATGTTAAAAGAGCACCTATGAAGTTTCTTGCTTCTCTTCTTACTTCTCCATCGAAATTACCAATTAGCAAAGAAATAAAACATTTTGTTGTTAAGATGTTATTTCTAAATTGCTGGTAAAGGACGAAAGACGGAATTTAAAACAGGTAATTTGTCTGTTACAGTTCTTCATTCTGCAAGAAAGCAATCCTGCTATTATCTGAAGAATCAATCGAAATGCCACTCTATCCTGGTGATTGTGAAATACAACAGGTACTATTTATACTTTTTTTTTCTATCGAATCTACGCCCTTTGAAAGATACAAGATATTAAATATATTTTAATTTGTCATTTAGGATAACGAACAATCAAATACGAGTAACAACCACGAATTCTTGAGTAACAAACAAAATACAACGAAAGAAGAAGGCAACACCATCGACCCTGTTGACAACGAACTACCTGAGGACTCACCTCAGCGGCCCTTCACTCTTGTCGACACCTACGAGTGGACGGAAGGCGAAAATACAGGCAGAGCCTTCGGTATGACGAATACCAAGACTGCTCCCAGTGGAGCCATCGAAATCGCTGAGCCAGTACTCCGACCTCGTCTGCGAAAAACACCTCGACAGAGAGTCGACTCGCCCGACGATCAGGAAATATCTGAACCTTTACTAAGAGCAACCCGACCACCGAGAACGACAACTCTATCGCCAATAATACGTAAAGCAAAGAACTACGACATGTCCACTACACCCACTTACGAAACCGTAACGTGGGCCGACAGAGCCGAGAAAGAAGAACCCGGATTCGTCGTGCAGTTCTTGCCGTCTAGACTGGCATCGTTCATCTCAAGGGCTGAACGTTACGCCAGGGATACCCTTCTACCTCTAGTGTCAGCCTATGCACCACGCTTGCCAATATTCGGTTCCCGAGAGGTGCCGAAGCCAACTGCGAGGTTTATTCCCACCGAGGATATCAATGTGACGAGTTCTGTACCAGTGCCAACTCCTACTTTAGAAATGAAGATCGAGACATTGCGGACAGTGGGGCCGCCGGGGATGAAGCGTGAGGTTGAGTCTCCTGAAGACCCGGAGATACCATCGACGACCACCACGACAACGACGACTAGTACCACAAGTACAACCACACCGCCATCCACAACAACAACAACAACGGAGAAGATCAGGGCGTCGCCCACTGAGATGTTGAAAATAGTCGCCGGACCATCCGCGTCTACAAGTACAGCTTTACCACCCGTAGCTTTAAGAAGTGAAGGTGAAAAGATAGTCATCGTGTATCCAAGCAACGGGAGAGATGAAAGGAAGATTCGGTCGCATTCGTACCCAGAGGAGCTGCAGTTTGAAGCACTGTACCGACACACGGGCTCGCCGACCGACCTACACGTGGACCTGCCCACGTTTGCCCCGCCGACCTCCACTCTCGCGCCCAGTACTACATCGGCACCTAAAAGTGAAGCGAGATACATTCCAGTAAACTACGTCAAACCAGGAGACGAAGTAAAATCTAAGTCTAGAGAAACGTAGCGACTTTTTAAGACTGTATGGTACCTATTTTTGATTTTGTAAATATCACAATCTACAAGATTATCTACTGTTTTGTACATACTTTTTTTTGTTTTTTAGTACTACAAAATGCGTACATTTCGTAGTAAATTTTTATATTCTCAATAAAAAAGTTGTTTATCTGTTGTTAAATATTGAAAACGCCTGAATAAAATTATTGTCGTGTAAATAAATTTAGGTCTAACATAGAATAAGAGACATTTTGATAAAATAAAAACTTATTTATTATACAATTCCATTCTTTTCTTGAACTTCCATTTCTAACATTCGGCGGAACCATTTTATCCATTAAACTAAAGTGCACTTCCTGAATACAGAACAAAAAATTAACCATTCCTCTAATCTAAAGAACAATCAGAAATAATGCTATCGAATATGATTCAAATTAACTTATTTGTTATACAAGGTGGGACAAAAGTAATCACCCCATTGGAATGCGCTACTTTTGCAAATGGCGGGAAAGTAAATTCAGTTTTAAAGTAACCAAATGCAGAATACACGCCAATAGGCAATGAAGCGCTATACGGAACTATAGAACGCGAAATAATCGTTTTCATTCGTTTAATTCCCTCGCTTTGGGGATTCGCATTGGCCGGTCAAATCACTGACTTGACTGCTTCAGATTTTTTTATTGTGGGGTTACTTCAAGTCCTGGGTTTATGTAAACAAGTCTCAGAGCCTCGAAGCCCCTATAGAGAATATCGGACAGGAATGCGAGCGCCATAAATCGAGCCCGAAGGGTAATTAATTACGATGGCCTACTTGCCCCTATATCATTTTCTCGATTTAATAGAAATAATTCTAAGAAATAAATAATTAGTTTTTGAAAACAAAAGTAAATGTAGGTACAGTAAAACAACATCGTTTGATTTTTGAGGGCTTTAGCCTCACCTTGTATTTATCAAATAATAAAAATATCACATGAATAGTGTCGAAACTAAAATTAAAGGATACATATATTCTGAATGTTTTGTTGGAAATGCGTAGCAGTGCAATAGTAAGACGTGATCATTGTATCTTGAATGAAAACAATAATCAACTACATGACACATACATTTGTTAGGTACGATAGAGTCCTCAATAAAGGCATCCACGTAGTTTGTTCGAGAGGTTATCTTTTAGGTATTACACAGAAATAACAGCAAACAAAGTGCTAACACGCGTATGTTAACAGCCAAGTTATAGCAATGAGCTGCACTGTAAGTATTGCACGCTTGTCATTGGACGACAGATTGCTCGTTTTACGACGTAACTTCAATTTCAACTCTTCATCAATGGCCCTTTTGGAAGAGACACTACAATTTTGCCAATAACACGTATGAACTGTTAATAAACCATCAACCACTGGAGGGTATTTAGCGAAGATTAATAGTAAAAATATATCTTTGTGTTTAAACTAAAACAATAAAAAAATTATTCCCAGACGCAGACTGACAGTGACATAAGGACCTTTTACGACGTAATAGTAAGCTCAACACAAAGATGACAGTAATTCTGCCAATGTAAAAACATGGGCTTTAGATTCAAAAAATTAAATGATATAATTTGAACGTGTTGTATTAAAACAAGCCCAATAACATTAAAATTACGGCAAACATGTCCCAAATAGGTAATAGAACTGTATTGACAGTTATCAATCTTCATGTTAGCACTCCATTCAATCACTCCTCCATAGGATACTGTAAATACTGTCTTAGGTTTACTTCATATATTTATCAGAGTGCTGCGTGAGGATGCGGGCCGAAGACTTGGCGTCGAGGAACAAAGTGTGCACCGATGTGATGTGCGCGGGAGTGATGCGCGTCGCGCCGTCTGCACGAGCGGCTAGCGAGGCTGGCGTTAGAAGCTGAACGGCATACCTGATGATTCAATATGCAATATTTAAAATTCTAGGATCTGTTGATATTTACGCTCGTCATTGAAATTGAAGCAATTTTTCTTAAAATTTCTCAAATGGCATAAGGTATTTCGTGACATGCCGTACGTAACTTTTAGACCTATATCTTGAGACCTAGGCATTGCAGAGGTACGATATAAAAATGCATTGCTAGACCTAGGATGGCCTTTCTAATGGTATAGGTTTCATCAATATTGACAACGAAATGTCCACATCGAAATTACAAGCAACTCGTCCTGTAAGTACAGACGACAGCACATCAAGCTACTACAATCTATCAGATTTCTTTATTAGATTTTCAACTTTATCATTAAAGCATTAAGGCTCAAGGTTGATTGGGATTTTTTGACAGTTTCGGGTAGGTTGACCTACTGTCGTCCGTACCTGTAGGTACCTGCTGAACATACTCGAAATTAAGCGCTATTATTATTACGTCGAGACAGATCTGGTATGTTCGATTAGCTGGCCCATATTAGGCGACGTGACACCAGCGAGGCATTTGACTATCGAAGCGAAACAAGCGATAAGTAAGAAGCGATAATCTACAGCGACAATTGTGACGAGCACTTCAAGGACTATGTAAAATAACTTCTGTGGTGTTGTTGTATGTGTACGACACGGATTTCGTGGACATAAGCGAAGACTTCTGTGTGACATCAGCTACGTTCTACTTTACTACCTGACTGTACCTTCGTTGCCAATAAACTTCGCAATCCTTAACCGGCATTTTAATACCCCTAGCCCGTAAAAATATATTCACACATATATTATCTGCTTTAAATTTTAATAATTATATGCTTTAAAATAATTCAGTTTACAATACCGATAGTATGTTACGCAGTTACGGTACTGGCTATTACCTCAAATAAAAAAATCCAGCCATAGCGGTTGAAATATTATTACATAATGGTAATTTATGAAAAACATTCAGCATTCTTTATGAATTATTATTGTTAATCATAGGATCATATTTGAACGCCTCCAAATAGTTCTAGAAATGGGATTAAACAGTATTACGATTTACCTTAGAGTACTGTTAGCTCCTACTTCTGATAATGCAGTCAGGGCCTCCTCATCGATGGAGATTCCTTCAGTTGACGCTCGAAGTTTCAATATCTAAAACATAACAATAATTGTTGCAAATTCTAGTCTACTTCATTCAGGTACAAAGAATTCGAAGTATATCACATAGATGTTTTGGTGACTTTTATCAATACTGTTATCCAGTTTTCACTACAATGCAACAGCTATAATAATACGCTAAGTACCTGCAAGAGCTCAGCTTTGTTGTATGGCAAAGTACGAATGATCAGAAGTCGGTCAAGTAGATCTAGTGGGATTCCGTGTGGTGAAATAATGTCTTCAGTCCCTCTGAAAAGTACATTACAATCATTATTACCGAAAACTGTAATACATTCATGTATGTATATAGGCATGTATAATTTCTAATCATATTATAATAAATTTACTATGGGCTTCAAAAAGGGGTACCTTTTACATATCCACCTCAAAAAAAACAGTATATCTGAAAATTTACCCTAAGCCCAGTAGGGTAAACTGAATGTATAGGCTTTACGGTGGGTTGGCAGGTCACGAATTTACATTAAAGTGGATTATATCAATGGATAATTGGAATAACCATTTTTAAACAAAGAAGAAAAGTTATTAAATAATCAAACGAAATTACCTGATTTGGCATTTTCCTCTATTAGTTGCGAAAATAACTATAGGTGCAATAGCGGACTCCAGAGCTCGGTGTAGATACGTGAATGTTTCAATATCTAGCATGTGTACCTAAAACAATAAAAAATATTACATTATAAATATACAATATAAACCGTTTCCCTGAAAGGTTTTGAAGCGAGGCCATTGCTATCAATGTTGCACAATTCCAGAGTGACAATAACACTTTTCCAGATCTGGAAATTGAAACTAAGGAAGAGGAATTCATTTTCAGCAGTAGCGCACCTGGCGACCACTAGACTAATAAGACAGGTAGAGAATGTTAATAAGTAAGCTAATGTCGTAGGTATTCTGTTTCCCTGAAAGGTTTTGGAGCGAGGCCATTGCTATCAATGGGGCACAATTCCAGAGTGACAATAACACTTTTCCAGATCTGGAAATTGAAACTAAGGAAGAGGAATTCATTTTCAGCAGTAGCGCACCTGGCGACCTCTAGACTAATAAGACAGGTAGAGAATGTTAATAAGTAAGCTAATGTCGTAGGTAACACAGCCGTAGATATGGCAATATGAGCTTTAATGCGACTCGATACAGCACATATTAAAAAGGTGTGATACAGACTTAACAACTTCCCCATGAGTTTTGAGTACAGAGGTCATTGATAATATATTACAAGATAACGATATTGGAGACCCCATGGGGAAAATTGTTCAGTATGATGGTATGTACCATTCTCTTAAATATGACCAGCACTTTCTGATTTATGCTGTATACAATCCCTTTCACATATGTATAACAGTCTCTTTTACCAGCACGTAAGTTGGCAAAAGATATTATAGTGGGGAAGTACTTAAGTGCCGGTGACCATATATACTGCAGAAAGGAAAGTATTAATTACCTCATCTATGAAAAGCACTCCAGGTACCAATTCAGCTATTCCTTGATCTATGTATTTGTTTACTACTTTGTTGATTTCTTTCCTCAATTTATCTGTAAAAATAACATTACTATGTAGTGTAGGTACTGTTGTGTGAACTTCTAATGAATATTCGCAACTGGAACAATCAGGGATCTTAAAATACAGAGAAGTCTAATAAAGGCGCTCAGCACGACTAAACCGGGCGGCAAAATGAACATTTGATTTTACAGCTTGTTCTGTGGTGTGTTATGACGCATGCATGTGCGAGCATGTCTGTAGCATCCCATATTGTACATAAAGATTTCTAAATCTGATTCATTGTCAGAAATAAACCAAACGGATTACACATCATTAAAAGATTGTGGCATAGACAAAATGTCTCAAGTATGAAACTCTATAGCCTAAGCACGAGGTCCATAGTTTCGACCAAAGTTACAGGGCGTTTCGTAATCCGTATCCGTTACGGATATTGATCAAAAGGCATGATGTCCGCTTTTGTGAATTTGACAGTTTTCCAACTTCCCGACATGTTGCAGGCATTCGAAAAATAATATGACACTTGTTTTGACAGAAAAATTCTTTCAGATAGGCCTGTATTATCATTGATGGATTTACGAGAGAACACCTCTAACCTGTATATGAGAAGCTGAAGTAGACAAAAATATGAGTCAAATTAATGAAGAAGGCTGTTAAATTAAGTATATTAATTACCAGTAATCTCAGTCTTCTTTGGTTTCATGAGTTGTCCCATCATCGACATGATATCTTGGCCCCCCTGAGGCTTAGCATTGGCACAGTCCAAGTCATGCAGTGTCACATCCTGGACGACTTCCTTTTTCTTATGAACATCACCTTTTGGCAGAGGCACATATTCTTCAGCCTAGAGCACAAATCAGAATTATTGAACAATATTAATATAATAACATATCAGTAAAAATACTACATGACACTTAAAAACAAACACACACCAAATGTAATTCAAACTATATATTATCATAACGATTTTAGACTTTATTGCAACACAGTCAATGCTCATTTTCCTTAAAAATAATATACTATAATATTTACCTCAAGATCAAATTCTGTAGCAAAAGTATCACTCCTTCCCTGCCTCTTCACTGCGCCGGAATTGGCTTCAATGTAGATCACATCACCTACTTCTACTTTCTCTTTTTGCAATGACTCGTAAATGGTAGGGTCCAACTTCAGTTGTTTTGTTCCTTTAGCTGTTTTTAGTCCTATGATTACATGTGACACTGTTTTGCCATACCCTGAATATACATACAATTCATTTTAGTATGGCCACAAAAAGGAAACAATTACAATAATGAAATACAAAAACAGCAAAAGCAGTTTAAAAATATTACGAAAATGTCTATTGAACATTTTTTTTAAATCTTGGATGAAATGATCACCTTCACAATTTCAGCATTCAAGTAAGGACTGATTTTTTAGGAATAATTTTGATATTTTTACAGTTATCAAACATCAATTTAATCCATACTAATATTATAAATGCGAAAGTAACTCTGTCTGTCTGTCTGTTACGCTTTCACGCTTAAACCTCTCAACTGATTTTAATGAAATTTGGCACAGACAATCTTTAGACCCTGAGAAAGAACATAGGCTACCTTTTATCCCGGAAAAAATTGATGTTCCCGAGGGAAATCAAAAAACGCGCGATATAACCGAACTCCACGCGGGCGAAGCCGCGGGCGGAAAGCTAGTACTCCAATAAAAATTATCGGGCAAAGGAAATTCGGCCATAATTAATATTAGGTTTCGAATGATCTGTTATATGTATTAAAATTGTAATCAGATTTTTTTTAAAAAAACCAACACACATACATTTAGTTGTTTCTGCTATGGGAAAAGGTGTGTTTCTTGTATGTGTATACAAACCTCCAGCTGGATTTTCAGTTTCTACAGGAGTGAGTTCAGTGACCTCTCCTTCATATACTTCTTTGGTCTCACGGATACGTAAGCCTATGGCACGCCGGAAATTCTCCATCAACACCTCTGTTTTCTTAATTTCTGTGCTGTAAACCTCGCTGCCGACCATTGGACAAAATGGCACCTGTGGATTGAGATATTAGCATGATTAAATAGAGTCAATAAATTGCGTAATTATGATTAGTAATATTAATTAGAAGATCTGGAGTACACTCTTACACAGTATATCTGGAGATTGTAGTAATTAACACAGAAGTTAACCACATACTGAAACTCATTAAAAAACATTGAAGAGTAGATTATATCAGTGAAAGCTGATATAAGCCAAGCCTAATTTCAAGTACCACTTTATACAATACTAGCTTTCCGCCCGCGGCTTCGCCCGCGTGGAGTACGATTATATCGCGCTTTTTAGATTTCCCTCGGGAACATCAATTTTTTCCGGGATAAAAGGTAGCCTATGTTCTTTCTCAGGGTCTAAAGATTGTCTGTGCCAAATTTCATCAAAATTGGTGGAGAGGTTTAAGCGGGAAAGCGTAACAGACAGACAGACAGACAGAGTTACTTTCGCATTTATAATATTAGTATGGACTAGCAGCCGCCAGCGACTTCGGTTCGCATGGAATTAATTATGCTCTGCTCCCACTGGTCGCAGCTTGACGTTATATAGCCTAAAGCCTTCCTGGATTAATGGGCTATCCAACTCCAAAGAATTTTTCAAATCAGACCAGTAGTTTCCGAGATTAGTGCGCAAACTCTTCAGCTTTATTTATTAGTATAGATGTAAAGAAAACCCTGTCCGATCTGTGAAGGTATTGTTAGGTATTGTTAACTGATTCTAATAATGCCTACTAAGCCAGGCTAAACTTAAAACAAAAATCCCCCCCAATAAAATAAATATTATTTCGAAAAGGCAAGATAACTTATACTTAATGCATGTACGATAGGCAACACGTTAAGCATACATGTCCTGGTAAAAAGGGACAAGGCACGCGGCACGTCGTATCGCTATTCGCTCTGTCCGACACAAATTGTGAAGTCACTTTTTAAAAAATTACCAAATTTCGGGGAAGTTGGGTTTAATTCGCAGAAAAAAAGGGTTATTTCAAAATTCATTAGTATTGTCACAATGATGATTACATAAAATTTCATATTTTATTTGGTCATGTGTATACCTAACATTTATTATCCTTTTGGGTCAGATGGGGTCTCAGGATCCACTAGTCAAATTAGAAAAATTCTATTTGCGTTTGCCTATTAAATGAAATGAAATCGTTTATTAAGCAAGTAGAATCACTGATCACTTTTACACATCATGTTTATTTTTTATTATATTTTTTTAACTAGATGAAGCCGGCATTTCCTAACTGACTACCTCTGAGAAGAAATAGCCAAAACAAACTCAGGGATCATCTTTAAGTCCAGACATTAAAAATGAAAATGTTTACAATAATTTACCTTATAATTACGCATATTGCTTAATAACAATGCTTAACAGAGCGAGCAGCTCAGTCCCAAGCTTTTTTGTCTTCTAAATAATCTGATTTTATAATACCCCTTTTTGCAAAGTTAGGCCTTTATATGGTTCTTAAATCGTTTAATGGGTAAGTTTCGAATGTCCATGGGAAGCTTGTTGTAAAAGTGTATGTATACATTGACCCATGAACGAGTTGCCTACTCTGTGGAGACGAGTGTGATGCACAGCAAGATTGTGTTTGTTCCTGGTATTTATATTATGAATATCGCTTATTTTCTTAAAATTCGAGATATTTTTATGAACATACATAAGATTTTCAAATATGTATTGTGAAGCTACAGTCAGAATGTTCACCTCTTTGAACTTTTCCCTAAGAGAATCTCTAGGACCAAGGTTGTAAAATTAAACCAGGAAGGCTTTAAGCTATATAACATCACGCTGCGACTAATAGGAGCCAAGCATAATAACTAACTACACGCGAACGGCCGCTAGTATGTTATAATTTACTTACTTTGGTACCCAATTCCTGGGCTATAGCTAAGGCAATGGCAGTTTTGCCAGTGCCAGGTGGTCCAGCCAACAGTAAAGCACGTCCAGCCATCTTCTTGCTTCTGATCATATCTACTACTATTCCCGCAGCCTAGAAACATGTTCAAACTTTGTAAATTGCTACAACTGCTGAGTCAACGTTTGTTTTATTTGGGCATGTTATCTATGGCAAATCTTATCCACGTTATCATGGAAACTGTGTGAAACCAATCAGAACAATATATGAAAATTATCAACAAAATGTTATAATGAACTAACAATCCATGGTAACCAAGAAACATAACCTCAAAGTTGGATCAATACTGGAGAAAAATCTAGATGTTTTAAATTCATTTTTCGATAATGAATAGAGTAATTAACTTTACTGTTTTATTTAACAATATAACAAAGAATGTACCTCTCTCGCTGATTCCTGGCCCACGAGACCGGCTGCCATTTGAATAGGAACCCCATTTTCGTCCAAACCCAAACCTTTTATATGGCTGTGAGCTGATATTCTTTGGGTTTTAGCGGTACTCTTCACTTCCTCTATCTTCATTGTGTTTACTTACTGGTAATTAATGATAGAAACAATAATAAAATTAATACAAGTCACACCCGTTCCGAGCGGTACCACAACAAACTAGAAACTCAAACTAATGAATGAAATGATTGGATTGGTATTTTTGGTTGGTATCAAGGAACTTCTATCTAAACTGGAATCTGAACTATTGATCAATACGCGGTCCGAGGGAGATAGATAGCTTCACAGTAGCCCTCTGTCTTTGTTGTGTAGGGTGACAATTATAATGGAATTTATAAGGAATGTACGTATAACATTTTTTTTTTTCACTTATATTACCTGAGTTTTAATGAACATTTAGGCATGGATGCGAACTTTTTAAATTCATTATTGAACTTTAAAAATGGATGAATAAATTGATGATGTACCGACAACAGCAGGTCAATCTATCCGAAACTGTACCTTTAGATAAATAAAATATCTACAAGAAAGCAGAATTTAATGTCATTGTAAATACCCAATAAAAGTCACTTATTATGCACACAATGATTAAGTGCACATTTATTAATTATCCCGAAATTTATGGTCGCCCTACATACAAACAAAATAACTTGTATATGATTACCACAGAACACAATTACTCCTATCGGAGAAGAAGGTCAACTTCATACAAAAAAAGTAGGAACGAATTTAGTTTGGAAGTGCTGCCATCTTACTTTAGCCCAAGTAAACTATGTCGGCGGCGTAGTAGGGCGGGAAATTTAAACCACTTCATGATGACTATTGTATTTTAAGTTTTAACATTTTAATACACATCCAGACCAGGAGTGCAGCCTCGAGATATTTTCCTCCTCTCGAGACCACCCTCCCGATCTGAATGTATCAGAAACGGAAAATAGAATGAATCTAGCATAGAGAATAAAACTTTGTAATAGAAAAAAATCTAACGGGCGCCGTCCATACAAATTACATTCATACAGAATGCAATGTGCGGCCGGTCATATGAAATAACAATATATCATAAATTGTAAAACGTTATCAACGTGCTAGATTCAATTCTAGTCCCTTTATTTTATCTGGGAATAGAGATTGGAAATAAAAGTATTGTTTAGCCAATATTTTATATATTACATGATAACTTTTATAAATTTCGTATCATCATCATCGCATCTGCCATGGCAGAACTGAGGTTCACAAACACTGGTCACAACAGCCACAAAATAAATAGGTTCAGGATCATTGGTACAGAGTCAATGTCTCACGAAAAACAACAGTAATGTTAGTCACTATCTCACAATGCGCTAACACTAACCACGATTCGCGGAACTTTGTAACACATAAAACGGAGGAGCAGAGCTCGACTCAACTGTTATAGCACCTAATTACAAGCAAATCGAAGAAATATGGAATTGTGTTTACATCGGGTGACGCCATATTGTTTAAGCGAACGCCATGATCGGTCACATGATTCAAGAGTGTTGCCATACAAATAAATTGAGATATTAATTTATATAGCAACATCGCCCAAAATTCAGCCCTTGTAGGTATTCTCAAGGCTTCCATACAAAGTTGACCCCGGCTGATGATTACCGCAAAAACCTTACTTAAAGAATGATATTCCGCATGCAGAGTATGACTCAGTATTGCAGACATTAATGGCACCCTTTTTGACCAACTTTTTTCAAATCGAAATTGTTGGTTTGAAAGAAAATTACAAAAAATAAAAACGGGTACAATTAGAAAGAGGCAGAGGGCTACTCCCTCGGACCGTGTTCTCTTCAAATAAAGTTTTATTTCCGATCGACCTTATTGCTTTTGCAATAGAGTCTTGTTTTAAATGAGAGACTTATGTAAGTTCACATTCCTGTTTAGGGGCGGATTTCAAAAAAGTTGTACGATACGTAATGGAATTTCACTATTTTAAAAGTATTTAGTTTAAGGTTAAGTGTGTTTTATTATATTCATTAATAACTATTACTTTAATAAATATTACTTTTTACATTGAATATTCATTATTTTTCACCTTAATTGAAGCTCAATGTGTACTTAGTCCATGAAGAGTTCCATTACGTCACTAAATAAACTTTACTATAATATAAAACTAGCCTGTAATATTGATAAAAGCATATTGCAAATCGAACGTTTATTACAATCAGTCTTACGATAGAGGTATTACATTCACTTAAACTACTTCTATTAATCTAATTTGAACCAATAAACAAGATTACGTCACCTTTTGGTACTTTGTACTTCACATTAATTACTTTGGTGTGCTTCATTGCGTGTATAATGATATATTTATTTTAAAAAATCAAACAGGTGCCAAAATATTCCTTTTAGATTAACCTAGAGGAACATATTTGCCTAGATTTATTTGGAAATAATCAGTTTAAATAGCACAGCCAAAGTAGGACACGTTACGTTAATGGAATGAGATGTGACGTATAGGAAATATAAAGCTTAGTTTACGTCATAACTTTAAAATCTCTAAATATGGAAATACAACATCTTGAGGTAGTACCAAAAATTAAAATAGCTCAATCATTTATATGTCAATAAAAGGGCGTTTTGATGTTAAAGAGTCATAATACTAGGTCATTTTACTCATGACGTTTTGGAATTAAATTGATACATATGGACTGCATTCCAGCGAGGTGCACAGTTAACTTGCGCGAGTAGTAGCTCATATTTTTCCAGGTTTTATTAATTTTTCCTCTATGTTGTAGCTCGCTCGGCAGCAGTCAACGCCATTTTTCAGATCTGTAATAATGTAAATAAATTAAGGCGGTTCCAGGGGAAAAACACACCGCAGGCCGTTTTTATGTAGTTTGTCGGAGCTATCTACTCTTTATCCAAAAGAAATATCAACTTATTAAAAATACATAAATTTTCTCCATAATCTTGGCTCCAAAATAGTACATTTTTTTTTTACTAAGCATAATGTTTAAATAATTCCTTCACAACGAAACCTCTGACAAGAGAAATAATTAACAAAAACGTGCATCTCCTCGAAAAGTAAGCATTGTTTAGATTGCGTTCTTACACTAATGGATAGGCAATTTCATGACGAACATTATTGTAGAAATATTTTTTTAAAACCACCAAAACAAAAATTTTATTCACCATCTGAGCGTATTCCCCTATTAATATCTGTAGATGAAGTATAAAAAACTTAATGAATGTATGAAACAAATGTACAGGATCTCAAGTTTTTGCATTTATAGGTACTTATAGTAACATAACTTGTAGGGTATGAAAGGTTAGTATTGACAGGCATAATTATTTATAAAAGGATTTAGAAAAAAAAAAAACGATTCGACGACTATACCAACTTTCATAAAAATCAGGTTAGATATATTCACCTGTTAAATGTGCAGTCATTGTACATACTGCCTATGAATTCCATTACGTCACATTTTGCGATCCTTTGTACAATACGTTACGTAAAGGATGTGACGTAAGTCTACCGGTTGGGAATCAAATGAAAATTACTCCTTATATATTTTAGGAAATTTGAATATTCTACTCATACTACATAGTTATACACACATCAAAAGTGTCTAGGGATCAACATATATTTTTGCAATAACTTTTCACCTGATTGATATTAATTAAAATTTTCTTTAAGGATTCATCAAATAAAGTGTTTTCGTTTGTCACAGTAACGATAAACCAAGTCACCTTTGCATTAATAAAGAAATTTGCCATTTTCCTAATAAAGGGATATTTGACATTTGAACCACTAACACAAAAGTTCGAAAAAAAGACTGAAATAACAGTTTTCTCTAAAATTTTATTGGGTAACTTAAACAATTAATAATCCGTGTTTCTACCGCGAACACTAACAACACAAGAACATCGGTTTGGCATACTCAAAATGAGTTCATCCAAATCACGCTGTGGAATGGCCGCCCATGTTCGTTGCAACAACAAAAAAAGGTCTTCTTGCGACTGGATACCCTCCATATTCGGCAGAGCTCTTCTCTGTAGCATATCCCATGCATGCTCAATCGGGTTCAAGTCTGGCGACTGAGCAGGCCAGGGCAGGACATTGATGTTAGCTGCGGCGAGAGTCTGTCTTACAACTCTTGCGGTGTGCGGTCGTGCATTATCATGCATTAACTGAAATAAGGGACCGATTTGCACTTGTAGAGGAACGATGACGTCTGATACAATCGTTTCAGCATAAATTTGAGCGTTGAGGTTGCCTCTGATCCAAATCAACTCAGTTCTTCCGCCGATCCAAATACCCGCCCATACCATGATGGTTCCACCACTATAAGGATGGACTTCCTGGCAGGATTTTAATCGCTGTTGGCGTCCAGGGGTTCTCCAGTGTCGTATACGTCTTGTATCCGGTCTCATACCAAAACGAGACTCATCAGAAAAGCACACGAAACGCCATTGTTCTTCTGCCCAATTTCTGTGTTCAAGAGCCCATTGATATCGAATCCTACGATTGTGCATTGCTATAGGTGGTACCCGTAGCGGTCTTCGGGAATGAAGGTTCACTTCATGCAAGCGGTTTCTGACTGTTTGGTCGCTAATTAAGTTCCCTGAAGAGTGATGAAGCCTCACGGCTAACATCATGGCGGTTATTGTTGGAGCTCTTCGAGTTAAGATTTGAATGTATCGGTCTTGTCTCCGTGTGGTGCAGCGATACCGTCCTCCATGGCGCTCAGCCACGGTACCAGTGCTTCGGTAACGTGTCCAAAGTCGACTGATAACACTCTGACTTGTATTCAGAGCTAAAGCCACAGTACGTTGCCGGGAACCAGCTTCTATCATTCCCACGGCTCTGAGCATTTCTTCCCTGCTTAAATGACGTCGCCGCTCCATAATAACGTTGGTTTTAATCAGTAGTAGGGAAACAGTAGCACTAATAATGTCTTCAATGCGTTGTATGTTTTTATAGGGAAAATATTGACAGCTGATTTTCATCTTTTACTCGAATTTGATTCACAGTTCCTGATTCAAATTATGAAATGCACCAAAAAGGATCCATATAAATTTATAAAATCATAAATTTATTACAAAGCCACATCTCAATCTCAAGAAATCCGCATAAAAATGCTTGATCCCTAGACACTTTTGATGTGTGTATAATAAAACATCTAAAATATAACTTGCAAAAAACAACTTAAAACAGGAATACTCCCTTCGAAAACAGCCGTTCGTAATTGAATCACAATTTGTGCCACGTGACGGAGCGACGGCTTCGCTCAGTATTTCTTGAAACTCTGTTGTTAAAAATAAATTTGGCTGCTGTCTATGGACTTAAAATGTTGTTATTTGTATAAAAATATCCTAATTTTAGTTGTTTTTAATTCCAACTTGACCAAACACGTGGTGTGACGTATTACGGAATTTCCGCGCGACCGAATTTTAGAGAAAATAAATATTGTGTTTTATTTTAATTTTAAACTTTGAATCACCTTCCATTAAGTTTAATTTAATATCTTGGAAGTATAATCTTCTAAAATAACAACCGTACCAATATCAAAAAGAAGGAAAACATTTAAAAAAATCATTTTGAATTCCAATAATGGGGCGTGGACACGCGAAATTTAGCACGTTTTAATTTTTTATTGAATGAATTTCTATCTGATTTTCATGTTGCACTTATTATAAATGTATTTTTTCATTAGTTTAATAGAAGTCGTTTCAATATATACACAAAACCATATGTTTTGAAGCAATGCGTTATTGATAAACAAGCTAGAAGTCGTAGGACACGCAATTTTCCTGCAGACAACTTTTGTGAAATCCGCCCTTAGATAGAATTTCCTTGTATCAACAATGAATGAAACCCTTGTTGCCTGTGTCAGTGTTGCCATAATACCGGTCGGGGAATTAGGAGTCAGGAACGAAATTCCTGATGTGATCCTTGTAGGAACGCATAGGGTCATAGGTACACACATTCTACGTGTATAATATGAAGAGGCAGCAAGGCCAGGGCAAACTGCTTTTTCACATACCTACATGTTTACCAATACAATCATAACATGTTAATAGACTCTTGTTGCTGGTCGTTCTCCGCGGTGACGCTCTGTTCTCGAAGTCGTTGACAACTACTTATACCTGGGACAAGCTATCCAGTTAGGAAGGTCCAACTTCGAGAAAAAGGTCAATCGTCGAATCCAGCTCGGCTGGGCTGCTTTCGGGAAGCTACGTAGAATCTTTTCGCCCGAAATACCGCAGTGTCTCAAGACAAAAGTCTTTGACCATTGTGTATTGCCAGTGATGACGTATGGAATAGAGACGTGGTCGTTGACAAAGGGCCTTATAAGAAGGCCCAAGATCACTCAAAGGGCAACGGAGAGGGCTATGCTTGGGGTTTCACTGCGCGATCAAATCAGGAATGAGGAGATCCGCAGAAGAACGAGAGTAACTGATATAGCCTGAAGAATTACAACACTAAAATTTCAGTGGGCCGGGCTAGAACCTTGGGGGAGGCCTATGTCCAGCAGTGGACGTCTTTCGGCTGAAATTATGATGATGATGAAGTATGACTACACACCTTCTGTTAAGGTTTTACTAGATGCTGGCCTCTATGATTATATCTCTATTGTGTTTGCTATGTGAGCCTGTCACTTTGTTATTTGTATTGTAATTTGTTTCTTTTTTCAATTTCTACTTATAAATAATAACTCTTAATAATTTTCACAAGCAGTTCTTATTTATTCGTTAAAACATATCAGTTGATATCCTTACACCAATGGTGCCAATTGTCCGCACTGCATGTCGAAACTATCTACGAAATATAATTGTATTTTCGGTTTTTTCAGAAGGAAATAGAAAGAAAAGGACACACTGAACTTAAATTTAGTTTACTACAAGGGAATCGGCGTCAATTATGGGCGTAACGAGGGGGGCAGGGGGCAGGTGCAAGTAATATTCAAGACAAATTCAGAAAGTAGGTATGTACGTACTGGCAAAGATTTTTAGCGCGTAGTGCGTGTTATGTAATTAAAACGCGAATAAATAGAACGTTGTATATTGCACGTAAGTCTAGAGTACAATGTATGCTATAAGCTACCTAATTACAAGAGGAGAGACGCGACTATGTTACTACAGAATGTACAGCGGATGCGTAAAATGTACAATGTAAAATGTCTGAATATATCTGATAATAATGTGTATCTTACAAGCTATGCAAAAGCTTAAATACTAAACAATAATACAGCTATCTCTAAACGGGAGTGGGGCTGACTGATCGGGCGTTCTTGATGCTGATTCGTTGATCATGGGAGAACGTGCCGTATGATTGGCCCGTGGACAGTGCCCGCGCCTTCGGTCCACGTGCAAGGCGGTTCGATATTGTCCGCGCGCTTTCTCCCGCGCACAATGGGTTAACAGAATCGCGTTGTCTGCGGCGCTTTCTCCAACGCACAATGGGTTAACTAACAGATGTGCGACACCCTTGCTGAGGCGGTCAGGACCCACGCGCTTTGTCTTACATATGCGCTTTGTCTTCCAAGATCCTTCTTTGACACTGGTATGATTTATGTGCACCCTTTCGCGGAAGGTCGTCAATCGTTGGGACGTCATAGTTGGGCAATCCTTTGTGTTATTGTTGTATTGTAGCGACTGCGACCATTGCTCCAGATTTGAAAAAATAACCTTATAACTGAAACGCGGTGCTTCTGCCTGTGTGTAATGGGGAAGAAAACTGACTAATCTCGCCACTAGAGACGCTGATTTCGTTTGACGCAAATAAACTGTTAAAGCCGATTGTAATTTGTTCGAGTTTACGATAATTATAAAAATGAAAAAAATATACCACGTTGTGTAGCAATTTGTTGCAATAATAATGGAAATCACTCTTTCCCTAAAGTTTAGAACAGAATATATGAATAGATTTCAATAAAGATTATGTTGATGTCTCTATAGCTTTCTGGGGGCGGTAAATCAATTTTTTTCTCTTGAATTTCTTGTTTTTGAGGAACCTCGAAGTTAAAATTCCGGTCATAAGATTCAAGTCTGGTTAATAATTTTAGGTTAATAGGGTTGAAATTTTCTAAATATGACAATAATAAGTACATTAATATTTACTTAAATATAGCTAAAGAAACATTAAACCTAATACAAAAATAATTTAACATAAAACACTAATAAGTCTGCATTCAGTTTAAAGTCTGGGCATTGTTATTTGCCTGGTAATTGGATCAGCTTTTCATCCTTTTACTGAAGCTCCTCTAGACTTTTAACTCCTTTTGTAACTTGAAACAGTCCATGTACAATACATTGCTCTGCTTTACTTAAAAAAAACTCGTCAAACATTTTTTTTTTTGATATGGCATCTCGTAGGTGGCCATTAGAGGCCGTAACTACTTAACCGGTCTTTTCTGTGGATGCCTTAATTAAAATTAAAGCCTCCAGCCAGGGACTCGTCAAACACAAAAAAAAACTCAACATAAAATGTGATACAACTGACAGCTAATTGTTATGAGTCAAACGCCATCAGCGACATCTGCAAATAGCTTTGCGTTTTCTTCCCCATTGGGCCCCTCATCCAGTAGGACATTGACAAGAAACAATCTCAATAACATTGACAAGATCAATAGCGAGCGGGCATTTCCCAGAAAGTTTAGCAGTAAAAAAAGAATGAATGAATGATTTATTCAAATACATAGTGTTGCCACTTTGACGGAAATTCGCTTATTTTTGGGTGAAGTTGAACACCTAGGAAGACCTTTATTTTATGTCCTTTATTGATTTATTCACCTTCCCTCTGACGCTTGTGTTTGAAATTAATTTACATTTTTCTCTTAAATATTACACAGATTTATTCAGATGTAACTATACTATGATGGATGCAGGTAGCACAAGACCGGTCATCGTGGAAAGCCTTGGGGGAGGCTTTTGTCCAGCAGTGGACATCTATAGGCTGAGGAGGAAGAAGAATTATACTATGAAATAATAATAAAATAACGTGTGAGTTGATAAGAAACACTGTGTTATGCTTCGTTTCTCATCATCTCGTACATTAAATGTTATAACTTTCTTTTTTCTTTTTTTAAAACACGTTGCCCCACACTAGGAATTTCTCCAGTATCGGTGCGTTTACAAACATATAAACTTATATACAGAAACATCCAGTTCGGTGCGGGAATCGAACCCGCGACACACAGCACAGCAGTCAAACATTTAACCTCAACGCCAACCGTGCCGTTCGGACCTTTCAGTTTCACGGTGCTAAAGAAGATTAAGGTCCGTATTCCAGAAGGAAACTCAAGCATTGATCTCTGTTTAAGCATTACTTAAAACTAGTTTTAACCAATCAAATGGCTTGAAACGAGACTTAAGTAAAGCTTGAGTTTTGTGTGACGTTCTGTAATACGCACCTAAGATTTAAGATTTCGCTCTTGAAAGTGAGTGAGAAGTTCTCACTTGCTTTCAATATTTGAAAAAGAAAGGTAGACATAGGTACGTATTCCAGAAGGAAACTCAAGCATTGATCTCTGTTTAAACATTACATCAACCAATCAAGTGACTTGAAACGAGACCTTGAGTGACGTTCTGTAGTACGCACCATACCAATTAGTTGAACCAAAAGGTCGCGTTTCCCCAATATATAGAAGTATAGGAAAAGCAATCGAGTAACATAACAAATTACTGAAAAAACTTTCTCAGCGATTGAGAAGTGGTGTAATTGGCTCGATTTTAAAGTTATCTAAATGAATTTAATTTTTTTAGGCATTGACTTTACCAAACATGAATAATTTTCATTTGCGTATTTTGTATAACGGAACGTTACAATTTCTACAGCTGACCTGTCAGCCATTGAATGTAAGAAAATATTTTTCTTACGCCAAACATCGTGAATACCGACAAATAATAGTGCTTCTAAAGACTAAATTATGATAATGTTGCATCAGCGTAGATTCTTTAAATAGATTTACGGTCTGTAAAAGGAAATGTTGTAAAAAGTGCCTGCTTAACGTGTTTAACTTGGTGCTTATAATACACAAACTGATATGGAGTACTCTGCACAAAATTTAGAATATGCTGTATCTGTATTTTACAATGGAGACCAGAATGAAAGGGCAAAAGCCCACGCCTGGCTTACAGCTGCGCAAAGAGTCCCGGAAGCTTGGAATTTCTTGTGGGAATTGCTTCAACCAAACAAGGTACTATACTGACTAGCACTACATCTGTTATTACCTGAAAGATAAGATCTTTTTGGTCTGGTAACCAGTAACTTACCAAGCTTATGTAGGTGTGACTATATTTCATAACTGCAAATAACTTGTGTCATGCGGCAAGTTTAAAGAGCAATATTTGCTATTTTTATGAAATATTGAATTCATTAATTATTATTATTGATTTCATTTTCAATAAATGGTGAAATAATGTAATCTTTTAAATGAGCGATTGTAAATGCTGAGAACACCCTGGGTGGTCAGTTCTGAGGGGTGTTGAAGATGTACAACACAACTAATTATTAGTTGCTTTACCCAGGTGAAGGCCTTAGTCATAAATTCAGCACATTATTATAAACCCCTAGTGTAGACATGTATTTTTTTTTATAATTGCCTTTAATTCAGACATTATTTCATTACATTACTTAATTCAATCTACCATTAATTGCTTTTATTTTATTATGTAGTTGTTCACATCAACAGCTCTGTCTGTATCATTGTATGCCATTTATTGGCAAAAGCCTCTTCCAACCTTTTCCATTCTTTTCTGTCTTTGGCAGTCCTGGTCCATGTCACTCCTGCTATGGCTTTTATATCATCCACCCATCTTCTAGATGGCCTTCCTTTATTCCTTTTCTTGTAGCTTGTAAACCAGTTCATTATCGATTTCGAGCATTTCTCCTTTTCTCTGATTGTATGGCCTGCCCATTCCCATTAAAACTTTTTTATTGTTGTTGTGTCATCTTTTGTTTTGGTGTGCTTCCTTATTGTGTCAGTCCTTATTCTATCGGGTAGTCTTTTCCCCATCCATACTCCTGTCCATTGAATTTTGCTAAGTTTGTAACTTTTTGATATGTGCTTTAGTGAGTGTCCAGGTTTGGAATCCATATGTAAGTATAGGTAGTATGCTGGTATCAAAGAGTTTCCGTTTGATGATTATATTGGAATCTTTATTTTTAATTATTTCTTTCAGATTCCAAAATGGAAACATTTGCAATATGTCTGTCAATTTCTTTTGAAGTTAAATCAATAGGAGAGATTACCTGGCCTAAATAGATATGAGAAATGTATTGATGGCTATAAAAAAGAAATTGCTATTTCATAGAAAATTGCCATAAATACCTATGTACGGACGACAGCAGGTCAAGCTACCCTAAACTTTCAGATTTCCCCAATCCACCTTGAAATAAAGTTGAAAGTCTAATAAGGAAATCTGACTGATTGTAGTAACTTAGCCTGTAGCCCAAAACATTCTTTAAAAAAAAATGTAATGCAGGGGTATTGAGTTTCATGTATTGAAAATGTAATGTGAAAAAACATGTCAAAATATAATATTATTTTGTGTGTTGGGACACAAAATAATATTATATTTTGACATGTTTTTTCACATTACATTTGATATTGGCAGTATTAACAACATAGCACCATTGTCATAGAGAATAATAGAATAGAATACTTGAGCAAGCCTAGTATACTCTACCTTTTACAAGGTCTGCAAATATAATTGATGTTGTTAACTAAATTGAGAATAATATCAAATAAGGGATTATGGTTACAATCAATCTGAATCCATGGTAAGAGGTTGTACATCAATACCTCTGCCGGCTGCTGCTGTGCTCAATCTATTGAGTAAGGAATCCCTGCCAGTTGTTTATTTATTTCTTTCCACAATATGAACTTATGTGGAAGGCTTTACAAAGGTGTGAATCATTGTGGACCCTGTTTAATTTTGATTACTTTCAGGGTACCGAAGTCCAGTTCTATGCTGCAACAACACTCCACACAAAGATCCTCCGCTGTTGGAATGAGCTGCCTCCAGAGAGTCACAATGAACTAAAAGACAAATTACTGCAGGCTGTGTTCACATACTCCAAGGGACCTAAGATTGTTACTAATAGATTATGTATCAGTGTAAGTAACATATTCTAAGTAAAATAATTTAATGGAACTAAGTTAACTAAGTTGTATATCTTGAAATACATATCATAATCTATATTCTATAGAATATCAATATTAATTATTTAAAGAATGTAAACATCAAATAATAAAATTCAAGTGTCAGTTTGTAACATCAAAATAACAGCATTTTCTTAATGTATGGAGACAGCGGGTCAAGCTACCCCTAAACTGTCAAATATTTCCAATCTACATTGAGCCTTAATACTTTAGACATAAAGTTGAAAATCTTATAAAGAAATCTGACAGATTGTAGTAGCTTGATGTGCTGTTGTCTGGACCTATACATTTTCATAGTATATGGTGCCATGCCAACTTTAACAAAATATAATTTTTATAAACTTTGTCTATTTTTCTGTTTAATAATCTTTTGAAGCGGCTGAGCCGATTTTGACGGTACTTTCACTGGCACATAGTTGATTAACTTATGCTAATTGAAATTTTAGAATTCATGTTTTAATCTTTTATACATCATAAAATTCTTGTGTCACAATCTTAGTTACTATACTAAATATAGCTATAATAAATATACTATATAAAGCTTGACTGCTATATAATTTTTTATGTAGATTCATAGGTTTGAAAATCAGCTTTTATCTATATTTTATACCCCTAATTGATAAGGTTGACCACACCAAACTTTATTTTATGAACAATTTTTTTTTAAATTCTTTATTAACAGTAGATACCTACATGAAATCACAATTTTCACTCTTCTATTACCAACCCCTATTCGTTTATGAGCTATTTAAAAAAGAAATATCCTAGAAATAATGTTTAATGCAAAACAACATTTGCTGGGTCAGCTAGTAAGCTCATAAAACCAAAAAACTTTCTATGCAATTTGAATGTGCATTAGAGATTATAGGTCTGAGAATTTAGTGCATAATAATTGTTACAGTTAGCAGCATTTATCCTGCAACAAGGAACGGTCGACCTGGCTACAATATTGAGACCTTTATCTAATGTGGAAAACACAACACTTTTATTAGAAGTTCTTACTGTGATACCGGAAGAAGTGAGTATATCAGATTTACTTTTTACATTTTAAACTAGAGCTTGATACAATCGTTTTTGGTAAAGCGCACTCGTTTATTAACAGTCTAATCTATTCACTCTAGACTTGAAGATATTTAAATTGTAGTCATACGGGAAGACCGCCGCAGGCAAATTGTTCCAGTCCTTTGATGTACGCGGTATAAAAAATCGAGGTGAAATGCTTCGTCCGGATAGCAAAGCCTTCTTTGTTAAAACAAAATGCTGGCGGCTTTGGGTAGTTTAAAAAATCTATAATAATATTTTTGGAATGAAGTTCTCTAGCGAACGCGGCCGCTGCGCAAGGAGGCGCGTGTTCGATCCCCGCTGAGTGTAAATATTTGTATGCATAAATATGAATATTTGCACTGGTCTGGTCGTGCCTCGGAAAGTACTTTGAGCCGTTGGTCCAGGTAGCCATACGAACATCTAATGGCAGTCGTTACAAAAGTCCAATAATTGGTCTAACTGCAATGCTTCGATATCGCCTTCGGGTTGTGGAAATCAGACGGCAGTCGCTTCACGGACAATATCGAAGTTTAGCCAAAATCAGCAGTCAGACTGGTAATGCGGACCCCAGACTCCAAAGCTGATAAATCTTCGGATGCGACTGGAATTATCGCTGAGATGATGATGATGAGTACTAGGAGATGAGTGGTAAATTATCTTCATGTAAGGAAAAAGTATTGTCACACACTTAAGCTATAGAGAAAAATGGCACGAGGGTCCATGCCATTTTTCTCTGTCTCCATAGTGCTATCACAGTCTAAAAATCATCATCAGTCGTCCAACGAAGACGTCTAGACAGAGCAATCGTGCGGGGCGTGTGGGGCGAGACGCGGGTAAGCGGCACCCGAGCTGCGAATAAAACGATGTTCGTAGCTCGGTATCTATCATTAAGGGCTGACGCGTGTTTGTTTTTTTTGTTTGTTTTTTAATTTGATGTAAGTGTCAATTTTGAGTATAATTGGGGTGCTTGTTATGAAAAAGCCATCCTTTTTGACATCCAAGATGGCGGACGTCATTTTTTTTATAATTATAATGGGTGTCAATTTTAAGTAAATATAATTGGGGTGCCTGTTACGAGTAAGCTATCCTTTTTGAAATCCAAGATGCCGGACGCCAATTTAAATGTAAGTACATATTTACAATATGATATGGGTGTTAATTCCGAGGTGGATTGGGGTGCTGGTTATGAAAATGCCATTTAAATAAATTAAATCTGTCTCGAGTTGTTTTCTTAGTAAAAATAGCAAATTAATTAAATATAATACAGCTATCGATGTTGATCTGCAATAAATAAACAATTTCATAAATATTGTTTATTTGTGAAAACCCTGGCTGATGCTTTACTGTTTAGACGATGTCGGCATTTTACACGAGATCAAAGGCGTCGACCCACTGTATGATTTTTATACTGTGGTATTATTGTATTAGATTGTGTACAGAAATAGCCAACAGATTATAGTTATTTATTTATTATTCCTATTCTCAGTACAACAGCATGACAATGGGATCAGCCCTGCGGAGCAAGAACCGCGCAGCTCTACAACAGGCTTGTCCGGCAGTACTAGATGATATGCTTCGGTGTTTACAAACTGTGTACAAGTGAGTGTTTATCGGTATAATTCATTATTTAAAAATTAATTTTTCATCAACGCAACGTCAACCTTTTTTATCGTTCCACTGCTGGGCACAGGTCTCCTCTTATATAGAGAAGGATTAAGCGTAATTACCACGCTTGCTCAATGTGGGTTGGCGATTTCATACTTAAAGTCCAGGCTTCCTCAAGATGTTTTCCGTCACCTTTTTTTTTAGTCAGTCATAGGTGTCCAAGATATACTTCAAAATTAATTACTGTAATTTAAAATAAATTTTAACTGGTAAACAAATGATTGTATTATTTTTATTCCCCCATAGCACGGACTACACTAAAGAAGCTCCATCAGAGCAGGTAGTACAATCGTGGGTGACGGCTGCTACTTGCGCGTGTAGCTGGCTCACCCTGAGCGGGGAAGACGCGGCGGAGCATGCGTCGGGGTCGCTGCCTGACCGCATGCCGCTGTGTCGCGCACTGCTAGCTATCGTGCAGCTATTGTATACGTGAGTTTACTAAAGAGTATGCAGATCATTTCACGTTCGATGCATTCCACTAGTTTCTATGATAAATCCTTTACTGTAGGGACGACAGCAGGTCAAGCTACCCCAAAGTGTCAGATATTCCCAATCAACCTTGAGCCTTAACGCTTTACAGATAAAGTTGAAAATCTAATACGGAAATCTGACAGATTGTGGTAGCTTGATGTGCTGTCGGCTGTACAAGTAGTTTGGCTATCAAATAAAAATATAACTTCCTCTCTCTTTAAGCATGTCATTATATTTTATTTGCTCTTGTATGATGTTTATTAATTAGATGTATATATTTATTAGACTAGTATAATACACTTAACGTACACGTTTATTATGTAATCTATGTAAATAGTACACTGTAGACTACCTACATTGTTTCTCTCTTCTTCCCCTTGATATTCCATCCAAGGGCTGTCTGTAAAAGATCGCTCTTACCGATAAGACCGCCCATTGTGTCACCCTTTATATTTATGTTTCAGGAATCTATATGGTGTATGTAATAAAGAGTATTCTATGCTATTCTATTCTATCACTGCCAGTCAAAGAAATAAATGAATAAAAACGATCTGGGCGTAATATACGCCATGATTGCTGCATGCTAACGAACATGTTGCATGACACTAGCAGACTCTGCCACGCGAGCTTATATTCATAGTTGAGATTAAATTAATAAATTATTTTCTGTACTTTTCATATTAAAATTAAAAGAAAAATATGCACTGAACCTTAAATTTTGTTTAGTTTGTGAACATAGGAATTGACGCCATTACTTAATAAACTTATTTAAGATTTTCATAGTAACATTTGCTCATAAATACGCATCTTCCTTTTAATGTGATACCAGGTGGAATCCCGTGGTGAGCGACACACCATTAGACGCTTGTGAAGCATGTCTGTCAGCGGTGCGGGCCGCTGGAGCCACAGCGGCTGCAGCGCGGTACCATGCTTCAGGGCTGCAACTACTGTCTGACCTCGGAGCGCTTGCAGCGCCTCTCATGGCAAGGGACAATGTCCCTAATTCTATAAACGAGGTACTTTCTTCAGAAAATATCAGAAACTGTGTTCATTCTGTGTGTAAAAGTTTTATACAGTATGTTAACTAACAGAGGGCGTTCCCGGTAACCCGAAATAGTATAGCATACATACATGCTAAAAAAAATATTTCCATTCGAAAACAAAATGTTTTAAAATTTTTTCAATATGAAAATATTCAATAAAAACTTTTAAATTGACATGTAAAAGAAACACACTGTACACGCGAACTTGAAAGACGGCAATGTCGCAATTTATTTATACATGACGACTACTATTTTGATTTAAAACAGGAGGTTTCAAATTTATATTCAATTATAATTTTTTTTATTCGGATTATTTTATGCTTATTTTTCTTTTAATCTATTAATGATATATATTAACGAGTTTAAGGGAACGCCCTCTGTTATTTAACATACTGTATATTGTAGCATTAGTGAATTTGGTTATACCATTCTTGTATTTTCACTATCTATCAACATTACATAAGCAAACACTTCCATTCTCTCAGGAGCTGCTAGCCGCTCTCATTACATGCTGCGTCTCCCTGGGCGAGTGTCACGCACACACGCTCGTGCAAGCCGCTGAAAGCGCGGACGGATCCGAAGCAGCGAACGGCGCGCGGCAGCTCATAGAACTTGTTTTAGCCGCTCAAGCAGCACCCGGTCATTACCCCGTCCACGAGACTAGGTCCAATCTTACATTTGGGTTCTGGTACACTTTACAGGTGAGGTTTTTTACTTCAACTTTGGATTAACTTAATTCCAATTTTGCGTCCTATAATGGATATATTTCTGTTTAGGATGAAGTACTAAGCCTAATGGACACAACAAACGAAATGAATCCAATATGGCGGCAGGTGTTCTCGCGATTGCTATCGACGCTAGTAAGCAAGTCATCAGGTCCCGCTGATGTGTCGCTGTCGAAGGATGACATCGAACTTCTGCGCTGCTACCGACAGGACATTGCCGACACTGTGGTCAGTAAATACAAGGTCAAATAAAATTAACAAGTGAAACATCGTAGAATTCGGGCATCGATATCTAATTACGGGGTTACCAGCCGATGGTATTGCAGCTAATACTTGAATAGACAGAAACTAGAGAAAAGAAAACCAAGTTCCTGTGCGAGTACACACGTAGATACAAACATAAAAATAAAGTTTTAGGAATAAATTACGAGTTCTTAATCTGCTGCAGATGTATTGCTACGGCGTTTTGGGTGAATGGTGTTGGACTACAGTAGAAGCTGCATTTACCGCAGCGACCACTGAGAGTGGGCGAGAGGCTGCGTTGCATGTGTTTGGAGCACTCGCCGACGCTGCGCCTGTACAACGAGCGCCACCTCCGCTGGTCGCGCTTATACATCACGCATTGAATGTTGCACATACGTCGACAGATAAACGGATGCTCAATACTGCACTTGATTGCCTTGGTAAGTAAAACGAATTATAAAAATTAATTCAGATTTGAAATTGTAATACATATTATATTATCCAATAAATTATACCGAATATGTTTTTCCGTATAATATGTTTTAAGTACATTAATAGTTATTTATGCCACTGTCAAGCAATTATAGCTATTGTAATATGAGTGACACAATAGATCAGCACGAGTATTACAATAGCTGTTTGCGGCAGTGGCATACAAAACTTTTTCTACGACCATTTGGTAATTTGCGCGAAAATGCGCGGCGCGCGCAATGTTGTTTTGTTGTTATAATCCCCCAAATGAAAGACAAAGGCAATTCATCCATACAGCCTAATAACATGCCATGTTTAGTCGTGACGCAAATACGCGCGCTTTTTGGCATAATCATATGTTGATTTTTTGATTCCATGGCCATAAAAAAAAATTTGAAAGTTTCATTGTAGTACGGTTTACCCGTGTGGATATGGTCATTGTAACACGACTTGGCAGGAATGAGTACTATTGAGAATGACTTATGGTTATGTATTAAGCAAATTACCAAATGGTCGTGGAAAAATGTTTTTATGTACTTTTATCTCACGAAGCGGCGCGCACTTTAATTGTGGTACTCAAACGTACGAACCCGCAGCAAGTTTTCTTCGTCGGTTGTCACTTCAAATATTCCGGTTACCTAGGCGGCTACGCGTCATGGGTGTCGTCAGCGAACGAGGGTCGCGACCTGGGCCGTGCCTGTGTGCGCGCTGCCGGTGCTGCGTTGCAGCGCTGCCCGCCCGCGGCCGCGCTGGCGCTGCGCAAGTTAGCTTCTGACTGCAGCGCTCCGGCCGCAGCACTCGCGCCGGAAATCGTACAGGCTGCACAGGTAACAAATAGTGCAAATATCCGGAAAAGGTTGGAGTGCATACAACTTGAACTAGTCGAAATATGTAACAAATCTGGCTTTTTTTTAATTTACGTAAATTCAATCAATGTAATAAAGTCCCCCTCGGGAAGATGGCGGGAACATATGTTTCTGTATAACTGAGCTTTTGAGAATGTTTCACTCTGCAGACATTCCAAGGCAACTCAGGCCGTTCGGACGCGTGGGTGCGGCGCCAGCTGGTGGCGGCGGCGGGCTCGGCGCTGGCGGCGGCCGAGCTGGACGCGGCCGGCCCGCTGTTGCGGCCGCTCGCCGACTCGCTGCGGGACGAGTTAGAGGCACAGGTACGTGCATTCTCGCCTTTGTTATAAACAGCATACTTAGTATAAAAAAATCTGTAGCTTGAAGTGCGCCTGGGTCTGATTTTTATGTGATACTACCAGAATCGTCTAATTTTCAAATATTGATTGTGACTCGTCTCTGAAGATCTACTTGCAGAAATAAGATAAATTTAAATGACCGGCCCGCCTGCCCGTAGGCTGGCGACGCAGCACGCGCGGCGCTAACGGCGGAGTGCTGCGCGGCACTGCTGGGGGCGCTGGCGCGGCGTAACGAGCTGGCAGCGGCACTGTTCCGCGCACTGGCGCCCGCGCTGCCGTCATACGCCAGCAATCAGCCGCTAGTTGAGGTAATGTTCTGCGCGCAGCCACCGGCAGCCAGCAGCCAGGCGCTAGTTGAAGTATTATGTAGCACACGCCATGTTATCCTTATATTTTTGACTTGGTTACATAGATAGAGTATTATTTCAAACATTTTAGCGACAGATATGGTTTTTTGAATAGGTCTCATGAGTAGCCGCCATTTTTATTTTAATCTGTCTCCATATAAAAACCTTCAATTTCTATTATTTTGGTACACACCCCTTATTGATACACGTTGCTTAAAGTTAACTAGTGATTAGCGATTGTTTAACCATAAAGGGATCTATAAGGTAACATGGCAAACTGAACAGACCGAGGAATTTGATCTAAATAACTAGAACTCAGACTCCGGTCATAATTTAAATATTTCATGTCTTTCTACAGCCAATGTTCAACATACTAAAGCAAACAATATCGTCGCTTATCAACGATTTGCTGCCACTGATCTCGGACATCGCACAACTGATATTAGCCGGGTTTAACACATACCCGTGTGCTTCGGGTCTCGACGTCGTTAAACTGGCAAGTATTATAAATATCGTAATACAATTCACGAGCGCGTGGCTTGTGGTCTTCTCTTTTAGTTATTCACGTGCCACAAGCCACGTGCCGCTCACTTCAATGACAGTAAATAATATTATTATTACTACGTATCACATAAAATCATTTTATTTGTCACATAGTTTCCAATAGGTGTAAAAATGATGATATAAGAGTGGGGACACATCTTCGGAACGTACGACGCCGAAAGCTCCGCGGCTGGAGTGTCAGTCGCAATATTCAGTTGTTATGACAAACCAAACGGTCAAAACGCGGCGTCTTGTTCAGCGCGCTACGCGACGGAAAGCTACTTGGCGTCATCGTCAGTCTGAGTCGAAGTTTAGGCCCTACGCCGAACGCGACGTAATTTCGGCTGATGTGTCATAGAGTACTTGAAATACACTGTGAGCGTTTTTAGCCAAACTGTCGACGCCGTACGTTCCGCAGATGTGTCGCGACACGAAGTACGCTCCATTCTGCTTTCAAGCATACAAATATTAGTCACACAATACATTGTATTAAGATATTTTAAATGTCGTTAAATATAATTAAAATGTAAACCAAAAAAAAAATGGAAAATGGATGTCAAAAATTAAAACTAATTATTTTAATAAGACTATAAATTCAGTTGTAGTGTAATAATAGTTAATAAATAAAAAATTGTTTACGTCGCTTTTTAAATCAGAATTGAGTTTCTTTATTTTTCGGGGAATTTAATCGTACTCACCAGTGTAATGGATAGTCCAATATGTATATTATGACACACAATACTATACACAACATTATTTCTTATTTATGCGGAACCCGAAGCACGTGTCCAGTATTTTTAAGTAAAGAATCTATGTACAAAAATTTTAAAAAGATATAATGTAAAACCGTAAAGTTATGAGCTTGCTATTCTACTTGGTCCCAACAAAAATATCGTCAAAGCTCCGCTCGGGCGGGCGAGCGCGATGCGTTGACCTTTGACGTCAGCAGTGGCGCGGGCGCAAATACAATTTCTAAATGTATTTTGGAAAAAATATAACATGGTGTAAAAATGATTGGAATCGATTCAGTTGCTTATTCTGAACAAACTATATATTTTAGGTTTTGCATAAACGACAAATAACGATATGCTGGAAATCATCGTAGATTTAAAACAATTCGTTTTTATGCTTTCTTTAGTTGCTGGATGTTTAATTTTCCATGGAATAATTTTACCGCGTTGTCCACAACGCACATTCCACGCTCTGTTTTCTCCTTCTCGGGATACCGGTGTGACGTTGTGTTTGTGTCAGGTGGTGATAGCACTGGGCGCGGAGTGGGCGGGTGCACGCACATTGTTGCACGCGTGCGTGTCGGCCAGCGTACGCGCGCTCGCGCCCGACCCGTCCTCGCGATCGGACCTCACCGAGGGACTGTTCTTATTACTGCAAGCTGTCACCAAGAAGAAACCGCATTTTCTCGACTGGATTGATGATATATTACCCGATTTAGTGGAATTGGGTGAGTTTGTCTTTCATCATTATCATCTGAATACATTTTTTCCCTATTTTAGCTGAGTTCAGCTAGATGAATTCCCTTATTCAAAAACTAATGTAAATTTAAGTTCAAATTTAAGATCCCAAGTGTGCCAAATATTTTTCTTACAAAAAAAAAAGATCCACGGAATTTAAAGGACGTGGCTAGACTGAAGTATGAAAAGGACCCCGCAATGAAAACTCACGCATAAACACGAGTCTTAGCAATATATAATGCTGAATAGCTGAAAATTAGTATTTTCTAATTAAATAAGTTTAGGAACTTTTCATATCTGAAAAATAATATCGCGTAACTCCTACGACAAAGGTACAAAAACTTCAAACAATACCATTACTATGACCAAAAATCTAAGCGTTTTAAGGTGTCTGCGACGATTTTTATTGATAATTGTGTTTTTCACTGGTGATTTTGCGCTAAGGTACTTGAAGTAAATATGTACAAAGAGACAATTGCTAGAAAAGAACTTGATATAACGGATTTACGATACTACCTGATCTTGTCATGTCAAACCAAAATAATGCATAAAACTTTTTTATGTTTATTAGTTCACGAAAGTTAAAAGAAACAATGAATATACACATATATATACAATATGTAAAGAAAACCCTGTCCGATCCGTGAAGGTATTGTTAGGTATCGATAACTGATTCTACTAATGCTCACAAAGACAGGCTAAACTTAAAAAAAAATCCCCCTAAAAAAATAAATATTATTTCCCAAAAAGAGGTAACTTAATACATGTGCTGTATGCAACCCTTTCCGCGGACGGCAGGGGGCAGGGCACGCGGCACCTGTGGCGTGGTCGCGTCGCTATTCGCTCATAATAATACCGGTGTTGTCACTTTTTTAAAAATTACCAAATTTCGGGGAAATTGGAATTAATTCCCGGGAAAAAAGGATTATTTCAAAATTCATTAGTATTGTTACTATGATGATTATGTAAAATTTGATATTACATTTGGTCAAGTGTTTACCTAACCTTTACTATCCTTACGGGTCGGACAGGGTTTTCTTAACATATTGTATATATATATATATATATATATATATATATATATATATAGATATCCCTTTGGGCACTTTGTTGATCAGACGTGCCGTATAGGTAGTAATTTGTTGATCCATTTTCACTTGTTGATCCGGGGGCCTTTTCTTGATCCGATGCCATCTGCCCATAAATATGTAGGTCCGTTCGGAGCCACATGTGTCACGCTGAATAATAATAAGTAATAACAATAATTAAGGGCTGTTTTATACAAATCCACCTTTTTGGCGTCTGAGCAGTTGTTGATCCAATTCAAATGGGCCAATCAGGGTGCAGCATTTGCCAAGGGCGTGAAGCGATTGGATAAGCAGCAGTTACTTTTTTATGTATGTTCACCGATAAATCTCAGACGCCTAGACCGATTTACAAAATTCTTTTTATGATAGAAAAGGTAAACTTTCTAAATGGTCCCATAGTCAGGATCTGATGATGGAAGACTAAAGAAATCAAGAGGAACTTCCAAAAATCGTAGGGGCGACTAGTGCATTTCTAAGTATCTTCATTAAGTATTTCAGAGAACTACAATTTGATAAAGGTCTGGTATAGCTGATGATGGAGCCTGGAGAAAGTCAAGGGAACTCCTCAATTATTCACAGCAGCTACCTTGAGTTTGTGCTTGATTAATTTGTATTGATAAGAACTTTACAAAAAGATGGGTTATGACTGTCATGAAGGCTCTGGTGATAAAAGCAAAGGCCAGTTCAGGGAACTCTTCAACGGTAAATAGTAGGTACCTTGTGTTTGGACTTAATTCATTTATATTGATGAGAACTTTGCACCTATATGGGTTAAAATGATGGTTTGTAGTAAATCTGATGATGAAGACTATAGGCAGTCGAGGGAACTCCTCAACTATTCACAGCAGCCACCTTGCGTTTGTGTTTTTTTTTTTACATATTATAAACCAGCGCTTGACCGCAATCCTGCCTGATGGTAAGCAGTGACGCAATCGTTGATGGTAAAGCGCACTAGTTTCTTAAGAGCCTATTCACTCTAGCCTTAAAGACACTCAAATTGTAGTCCGACGGAAACACCGCCACTGGCAAATTGTTCCAGTCCCTCGACGTACGTGTTATAAAGGAGGAGGCGAAACGCTTCGTCCGGATCGTAGTGGTGTTAACAACGTAAGGGTGGAAACCAGCCGTACGACGGGTCGTCCGCTGGTGGAACGGAGATGGGGGAATTAAATCATGCAATTCCCTCGCACACTCCCCGAAATGCATCCTATAGAACACCGAAAGGCTGGCTACTCTACGCCTGTGCTCTAGGCTTTGGAGACCAACTCGAGTTAGATCAGGGTCACCAATCAGCCTCTTTGCACGTCTCTCCACTGAATCCAAAGTGGCCAGGTGACACTTGGCAGCACCAGCCCAAATGTGGCTGCAGTACTCCACACACGAACGGACCTGTGCTTTGTATAACATTAGAAGCTACCCAGGTGTGAAGTACTGCCGGACCTTTGCGATAACGCCAAGTTTCCTGGCAGCCACCTTGGCCTTGGACTCAATGAACTGCCCAAAGTTAAGGTTCGAGGAAATCTCAACTCCCAAAAGCTGAAGGCGGTCGGAACACTCCAAGGACACATTTCGAAAAGTAGGAGCCAAGGTGAACGGGCTCCTTTTGGCGGTGAAAAGACACGCTTGTGTTTTGGCGGCATTGAATGCTACAAGATTGGCATTGCCCCATTCGGAGACTGCCTGCAGTGCAACACTCGTTCGCTCAACCATGGCCTCTCTTTCGGACCGGATTGATTCCCTACTAGCCCGAGCATGATTAATGCTTGATTAATTCGTATTGATAAGAACTTTGCACCTATGCTCGGTGCCTTTGCTCGGTGGTAGGCCATAACATCGGCTGCCGGCAGAAGTTAGCACCCACCAGACAAAGACTTGCCGCCAAGCGATTCGTCGTGTTCCGGCCTGATTTCTGGTGAAGCCGTACGGAGGACGGGTCTGAGCAGTTGTGTTGCGATGTGTGCCGGGTACGATGCGCCAAATGTTGTTGTGCCGGGAGTTTGGTCATGGAGGGTCTCCACATCAATCTCCCTCTGGTGCAGCGTTGTCGACGCTCAACTGCCGTCTTCCTTCCTATTCACTAAGGTTTTGTAAGTGAATGGACTTAATAAACTAGCGCGCTTTACCATCAACGATTGCATCACTGCTTACCATCAGGCGGAATTGCAGTCAAGCGCTAGTTTATAATTATTAAAAAAAATATATGTGGGCTAAAATGAATGTTTGTCGGTCGTGGTCTTCATCATCAAATCTACTACAGATTTTCATAATAATGCATATCGGTGAAAATTGCTCATCAATATATATATTAATTAAATCCAAAAACAAGGGAACTACTGTAAACCCTTGAGAAGTTACCTGAACTGGCCTTTGTATTCATCATCAGAGCCCTAATGACAGTTACAACCCATTTAGGTGTAAAGTTCTTATTAATACAAATTAATCAAGTTCAAACACAAGGTAGCTGCTGTGAATTGTCGAGGAGTTCCCTCAACTGTCTCCCGACTTCATATCTACTCCAGATCATTACTAAATTGTAGTGCTTTAAAATACTTAATGAAAATAACTAGAAATGCACTAGTTGCCCGTAAAAGTTTTGAAAGTTTTCCTTGATTTCTCTAATCTTTAATCATCAGATCTTGACCTGGTGACTATGGGACCACCCTTTCAAATAAAACAAGAATTTCGCAAACGGGTCCAGGCGTCTTACAGTAATCGATGAACATACATAAAAAAAAGATTGCGACGAATTGTGAACCTCCTCCTTTTTTTGAAGTCGGGTAAACACTTAAATTGCCAAAAGAAAATAATTTTTCTGTTGACAACTTTAACAACAAATTTAAATTTTATAGGATTTTGACATTGATTATTAACTTTTTTATTGCTATTGCCCGAGGTCGAATCCTTTAGTCTCAACGCCCGCGCTGCTGCCGATGACAATAGTATCATACTAAGCAGTATACGGTGAAATCACGCAGGCATTTATCAACTACTTTTCTCAAACAATCTGCGGAAATCAAACACATAATTTTCTTTTTTAAGTTCAATATCGAATAATGAACAATAATATTTTTTCCCGCGCTATTATAATGTTCTTTCGTTTTTTTCAATAAACAGTCTACTACTGTCTATTTGCAAGATAGTCCAAAATTTGAATAAAACCTTTTATTAGTTACCTCCTTGGTATTCCATGTTTCGAATGCAGTTTTTTTTTTCGAAAGAAATTCAGACTAGGACGTTGGAACGAAACGCAAACTCCCTATTTCGAAATTGCGGCCGCTAAAGTTGACATTCCATGTGTCTAACGCGTTCCAGTACCTACCACAAACCATTATTATTCATTCATCATATCATTATTATTCTTTGTAAGATCTGTCAATATTTACCTGTGTTAACAAATAAATGATTTAATTTGATTTGATTAGAAAACAGCGCTTTCTTTCGCTAAAATATAACGCGACTAAGCGAAATTATTTTTATAACACACTTTGAGTAGACTGAGAAATCATCCACCAGATCCACAGATCTTTATTACCTTTATTACTTAGTAAGTAGCAAATATGATTTTATTTCCACTAACGTGCGGTTGAGTTTATCTTTTTTAATTTACAAAAATATTATAAATGGTACACATGTTTATTGTACACACTACGCTAGGATATCTCAATGTTCTTTATGAATTATTTACTGAATGCACTATTTACTACATAAATCTCGCACTTTTATTTAGTAAAGAACACTTTAAATAATTTAAAACTCCAATGGAAAAATTGAAGCTCAGCTTAACTTTCCCGCCAAAACTCCTGACCCGGATTATAACATCAGGAAAACATTGTTTTATTTTGAGTACGAGGCTTTTTAGTAAATTATATTACTTTTTTTTTTTCTTTTGCTTTATTATGTGTTTATTATTTTTTAGTGTATTATTATTGTAATGTGCGTTCTGTTTGGAAGGAGTAAACATTTTTTTGTTTCTACCTGATTAATACCTAAAAAAACTGCTACGCAAAATTCAACGCTTAAAACTGAAACTACAAATTTAATAATAATATGTATTCGCATACAATTTCTACCAAAGAAGTCTATACTCCAACTATGTGTCCAAAGAGGTGTTTATATATATATATATATATATATAAACACCTCTTTGCACACTTAGTTGATCCAGCCGCGATCCCGAACACAATAGACTCCACCTTTAGCACGGAATAACTTTAATCCAGTTGCGTATTTCTCGGGCGGAGTGGCAACGTTGCATTCTATTAAGCGATGTTGCCAAACATATTCCTCGATAGGACATTATACTCGATAAAATTTTTTTCAACAATTTCATGCATTAGTGGATCCATAACGGCTAAATTTTTTGAACCCACGAGGACTTTTTAGCTCTGAATATATTTCAAAAATCAATTACTTGTGTTGAACCATTTATATACTCGTACTTCCAGTAATACATCTTTTGATCCGATACCTATACCGTAACAGTTGATCAAATAGGAATTTATTATAGCTAATCTAGATATTTTATATTCGCAATACTCCATACATTGTAAGATCTATATATATTTTTTAATAATTCTATGCATTAGTGGATCCATAACGACTATTTTTTTTTAAATGCACAAAGACTTTTTGGCTCGGAATATATTTCAAAAATCATTGTCTTATGTTGATCCATGTAGCTACTCGTACTTCGTAATACTTATTTTGATCTGAAGATGTACTGATACCGTACCGGTCGATCAATTATGTTTAGTATGAAGTCAAAGTTATTGTTATTAATATTTAAAGAGGTTGAATTTTGCGTATGGGGTTTTTATACTTTATTTCTAACTTACCATTTATATTAAGTTTTTAAACTCTATTCATCGAAATCAATCTAATTAGTCCAAACACGATATCGGCGCTGCATGTTTGGGGCTGAAAATATTGTGTGGACGGCCTCGGTTACACTCAATGCAATTAACACTGCTTGTATAGACTTCTTTGCTAGAAATTGTATGCGAATACATATTATTATTAAATTTGAAGTTTCAGTTTTAAGCGTTGAATTTTGCGTAGCGGTTTTTTAAGGTATTAATCAGGTAGAAAGAAAAATTGTTTACTCCTTCCAAACAGAACGCACATTACAATAATAATACTAAAAAATAATAAACACAAAATAAAGAAAAAGAAAAAAAAGTAATATAATTTACTAAAAAGCCTCGTACTCAAAATAAAACAGTGTTTTCCTGATGTTATAATCCGGGTCAGGAGTTTTGGCGGGAAAGTTAAGCTGAGCTTCGATTTTTCCATTGGAGTTTTAAATTATTTAAAGTGTTCTTTACTAAATAAAAGTGCGAGATTTATGTAGTAAAAAGTGCATTCAGTAAATAATTCATAAAGAACATTGAGATATCCTAGCGTAGTGTGTACAATAAACATGTGTACCATTTATAATATATTTGTAAATTAAAAAATATAAACTCAACCGCACGTTAGTGGAAATAAAATCATATTTGCTACTTACTAAGTAATAAAGGTAATAAAGATCTGTGGATCTGGTGGATGATTTCTCAGTCTACTCAAAGTTACATACCTAAGTGTGTTATAAAAATAATTTCGCTTACCTAGTCGCGTTATATTTTAGCGAAAGAAAGCGCTTTTCTCTAATCAAATCAAATTAAATCATTTATTTGTTAACACAGGTAAATATTGACAGATCTTACAAAGAATAATAATGATATGATGAATGAATAATAACGGTTTGTGGTAGGTACTGGAACGCGTTAGACACATGGAATGTCAACTTTAGCGGCCGCAATTTCGAAATAGGGAGTTTGCGTTTCGTTCCAACGTCCTAGTTTGAATTTCTTTCGAAAAAAAAAACTGCATTCGAAACATGGAATACCAAGGAGGTAACTAATAAAAGGTTTTATTCAAATTTTGGACTATCTTGCAAATAGACAGTAGTAGATTGTTTGTTGAAAAAAACGAAAGAACATTATAATAGCGCGGGAAAAAATATCATTGTCCATTATTCGTTACTGAACTTAAAAAAGAAAATTATGTATTTGATTTCCGCAGATTATTTCAGAAAAGTAGTTAGTAAACGCCTGCGTGATTTCACCGTATACTGCTTAGTATGATACTATTGTCATCGGCAGCAGCGCGGGCGTTGAGACTAAAGGATTCGACCTCGGGCAATAGCAATAAAAAAGTTAGTAATCACTGTCAAATTCCTATAAAATTTAAATTTGTTGTTAAAGTTGTCAACAGAAAAATTATTTTCTTTTGGCAGTTTAAGTGTTTACCCGACTTCAAAAAAAAGGAGGAGGTTCACAATTCGTCGCAATCTTTTTTTTTTTATGTATGTTCATCGATTACTGTAAGACGCCTGGACCCGTTTGCGAAATTCTTGTTTTATTTGAAAGGGTGGTCCCATAGTCACCATAGATCTGATGATTAAAGATTAGAGAAATCAAGGAAAACTTTCAAAACTTTTACGGGCAACTAGTGCATTTCTAGTTATTTTCATTAAGTATTTTAAAGCACTACAATTTAGTAATGATCTGGAGTAGATATGAAGTCGGGAGACAGTTGATGGAACTCCTCGACAATTCACAGCAACTACCTTGTGTTTGAACTTGATTAATTTGTATTAATAAAAACTTTACACCTAAATGGGTTGTAACTGTCATTAAGGCTCTGATGATGAATACAAAGGCCAGTTCAGGTAACTTCTCAACGGTTTACAGTAGTTCCCTTGTTTTTGGATTTAATTATATATTGATGAGCAATTTTCACCGATATGCATTATTATGAAAATCTGTAGTAGATTTGATGATGAAGACCACGACCGACAAACATTCATTTTAGCCCACATATTTTTTTTTAATAATTATAAACTAGCGCTTGACTGCAATTCCGCCTGATGGTAAGCAGTGATGCAATCGTTGATGGTAAAGCGCGCTAGTTTATTAAGTCCATTCACTTACAAAACCTTAGTGAATAGGAAGGAAGACGGCAGTTGAACGTCGACAACGCTGCGCCAGAGGGAGATTGATGTGGAGACCCTCCACGACCAAACTCCCGGCACAACAACATTTGGCGCATCGTACCCGGCACACATCGCAACACAACTGCTCAGACCCGTCCTCCGTACGGCTTCACCAGAAATCAGGCCGGAACACGACGAATCGCTTGGCGGCAAGTCTTTGTCTGGTGGGTGCTAACTTCTGCCGGCAGCCGATGTTATGGCCTACCACCGAGCAAAGGCACCGAGCATAGGTGCAAAATTCTTATCAATACGAATTAATCAAGCATTAATCATGCTCGGGCTAGTAGGGAATCAATCCGGTCCGAAAGAGAGGCCATGGTTGAGCGAACGAGTGTTGCACTGCAGGCAGTCTCCGAATGGGGCAATGCCAATCTTGTAGCATTCAATGCCGCCAAAACACAAGCGTGTCTTTTCACCGCCAAAAGGAGCCCGTTCACCTTGGCTCCTACTTTTCGAAATGTGTCCTTGGAATGTTCCGACCGCCTTCAGCTTTTGGGGGTTGAGATTTCCTCGAACCTTAACTTTGGGCAGTTCATTGAATCCAAGGCCAAGGTGGCTGCCAGGAAACTTGGCGTTATTACAAAGGTCCGGCAGTACTTCACACCTGGGCAGCTTCTAATGTTATACAAAGCGCAGGTCCGTTCGTGTGTGGAGTACTGCAGCCACATTTGGGCTGGTGCTGCCAAGTGTCACCTGGCCACTTTGGATTCAGTGGAGAGACGTGCAAAGAGGCTGATTGGTGACCTTGATCTAACTTGAGTTGGTCTCCAAAGCCTAGAGCACAGGCGTAGAGTAACCAGCCTTTCGATGTTCTATAGGATGCATTTCGGGGAGTGTGCGAGGGAATTGCATGATTTAATTCCCCCATCTTCGTTCCACCAGCGGACCACCCATCGTACGGCTGGTTTCCACCCTTACGTTGTTAACACCACTACGATCCGGACGAAGCGTTTCGCCTCCTCCTTTATACCGCGTACATCGAGGGACTGGAACAATTTGCCCGCGGCGATGTTTCCGTCGGACTACAATTTGAGTGTCTTTAAGGCTAGAGTGAATAGGCTCTTAATAAACTAGTGCGCTTTACCATCAACGATTGCGTCACTGCTTACCATCAGGCAGGATTGCGGTCAAGCGCTGGTTTATCATATGTAAGAAAAAAAACACAAACGCAAGGTGGCTGCTGTGAATAGTTGAGGAGTTCCCTCGACTGCCTATAGTCTTCATCATCAGATTTACTACAAACCATCATTTTAACTCATATAGGTGCAAAATTCTCATCAATATAAATGAATTAAGTCCAAACACAAGGTACCTACTATTAACCGTTGAAGAGTTCCCTGAACTGGCCTTTGCTTTTATCACCAGAGCCTTCATGACAGTCATAACCCATCTTTTTGTAAAGTTCTTATCAATACAAATTAATAAGCACAAACTCAATGTAGCTGCTGTGAATCATTGAGGAGTTCCCTTGACTGTCTAGGGTCTTCATCATCAGATATACTGCACACCTTCATTTCAACCCATACAGGTGAAAAGTTCTCATCAATATAAATGAATTAAGTCCAAACACAAGGTACCTACTGTTAACCGTTGAAGAGTTCCGTGAACTGGCCTTTTTATTCATCACCAGAGCCTTCATGACAGTCATAACCCATCTTTTTATAAAGTTCTTATCAACACAAATTAATCAAGCACAAACTCAAGGTAGCTGCTGTGAATAATTGAGGAGTTCCCTTGACTTTCTCCCGGCTCCATCATCAGCTATACCAGACCTTTATCAAATTGTAGTTCTCTGAAAAACTTAATGAAGATACTTAGAAATGCACTAGTCGCCCCTACGATTTTTGGAAGTTCCTCTTGATTTCTTTAGTCTTCCATCATCAGATCCTGACTATGGGACCATTTAGAAAGTTTACCTTTTCTAACATTAAAAGAATTTTGTAAATCGGTCTAGGCGTCTGAGATTTATCGGTGAACATACATAAAAAAGTAACTGCTGCTTATCCAATCGCTTCACGCCCTTGGCAAATGCTGCACCCTGATTGGCCCATTTGAATTGGATCAACAACTGCTCAGACGCCAAAAAGGTGGATTTGTATAAAACAACCCTTAATTATTGTTATTACTTATTATTATTCAGCGTGACACATGTGGCTCCGAACGGACCTACATATTTATGGGTAGATGGCAACGGATCAAGAAAAGGCCCCCGGATCAACAAGTGAAAATGGATCAACAAATTACTACCTATACGGCACGTCTGATCAACAAAGTGCCCAAAGGGATATCTATATATATATATATATATATATATATATATAAACACCTCTTTGGGCACATAGTTGATCCAGCCACAATCCCGAACACAATAGACTCCACCTTTAGCACGGAATAACTTTGATCTAGCTGCGTATTTCTCGGGCGGAGTGGCAACGTCACATTCGATTAAGCGATGTTGCCAAACATATTCGTCGATAGGACATTATACTCGATAAATTTTTTTTAACAATTTCATGCAATTGTGGATCCGTAACGGCTAAATTTTTTGAACTCACGAGGACTTTTTAGCTGTGAATATATTTTAAAAATCAATTACTTGTGTTGATCCATTTATATACTCGTACTTCCAGTAATACTTCTTTTGATCCGATGCCTGTACCGTAATGGTTGATCAATTATGAAGTTATTAAACCTAATCTAGATATTTTATATTCGCATTGCTCCATACATTGTAAGATCTATATATATTTTTTTCAACAATTTCATGCATTAGTGGATCCATAAGGATTTTTTTTAAATGCACGAAGACTTTTGGCTCGGAATATATTTCAAAAATCATTGACTTATGTTGATCCATTTAGCTACTCGTACTTCGTAATACTTATTTTGATCTGAATAGGTACTGATACCGTACCGGTCGATCGGTCAGTTTAAGAAATCAAAGTTATTGTTATGAATATTTAAAGAGGTTAAATTTTACGTATGGGGTTTTTATACTTTATTTCTAATTAACCATTTATTTTAAATTTTTAAACTCTATTCATCGAAACCAATCTAATGAGTCCAAACACGATATCGCCGCTGTATGTTTTGTGTGGACAGCCTCGGTTACATTCAATGCAATTAACACTGCTTGTATAGACTTCTGTGGTAGAGATTGTATGCGAATACATATTATAATTAAATTTTAAGTTTCAGTTTTAAGGGTTGAATTTTGCGTAGCGGTTTTTTAAGGTATTAATCAGGCATTCTGATGAGTGTGCAAGGGAATTGCATGATTTAATTCCCCCATCTCCGTTCTACCATCGGACGACCCGTCGTACGGCGACTTTCCACCCTCACGTTGTTAACACCACTACGATCCGGACGAAGCGTTTTGCTTCCTCTTTTATTCCGCGTACATCGAGGGACTGGGACAATTTGCCAGCGGCGGTGTTTCCGTCACACTACAATTTGAGTGTCTTCAAGGCTAGAGAGAATAGGCTCTTAATAAACTAGCTCGCTTTACCATCAATGATCGCATCACTGCTTACCATCAGGCGGGATGGCGGTCAAGCGCCAGTTTATAAATAATAATAATAATAAAAAAAATAGAAAGAAAAATTGTTTACTCCGCCCAAACAGAATCCACATTATAATAATAATACACTAAAAAAATAATAAACACAATAAAGAAAAAAGAAAAAGACAAAGTAATATAATTTACTAAAAAGCCTCGTACTCAAAATAAAACAATGTTTTCCTGATGTTATAACCCGAGGTCAGGAGTTTTGGCGGGAAAGTTAAGCTGAGTGTCGCTTCAATTTTTCCATTGGAGTTTTAAATTACTTATAGTGTTCTTTACTAAATAAAAATGCGTGATTTATGTAGTAAAAAGTGCATTCAGTAAATAATTCATAAAGAACATCGAGATATCCTAGCGTAGTGTGTACAATAAACGTGTGTACCCCATTTATAATGTTTTTGTAAATTAAAAAAGGTAAACTCAACCGCACGTTATTGGAAATAAAATCTTATTTGCTACTTAGTAATAGCGCCATAGCGCCGGGAAAAATATTATTGTTCATTATTCGTCATTGAACTTAAACACGAAAATTACGTGTTTGATTTCCGCAGATTGTTTGAGGAAAGTAGTTAGTAAATGTCTCCGTGATTTCACCGTTTACTGCTTAGTATGATACTATTGTCATCGGCAGCAGCGCGGGCGTTGAGACTAAAGGATTCGACCTCGGGCAATAGCAATAAAAAAGTTAGTAATCAATGTCAAAATCCTATAAAAATTTAAATTGTCAACAGAAAAAATATTTTCTTTTGGCAATTTAAGTTTTTACCCGACTTCAAAAAAGGAGGAGGTTTATTTTTATGTATGTTCATCAATTACTGTAAGACGCCTGGACTCGTTTGCAAAATTCTTGTTTTATTTGAAAGGGTGGTCCCATAGTCACCAGGTCAGGATCTGATGATTAAAGACTAGAGAAATCAAGGAAAACTTTCACAATTTTTACGAGCAACTAGTGCATTTCTAGTTATTTTCATTAAGTATTTTAAAGCAGTACAATTTAGGTAATAATGATCTGGAGTAGATATGAAGTCGGGAGACAGTTGAGGGAACTCCTCGACAATTCACAGCAGCTACCTTGTGTTTGAGCTTGATTAATTTGTATTAATAAGAACTTTACATTATATTTAGGTAAATGGGTTGTAACTGTCATTAGGGCGCTGATGATGAATACAAAGGCCAGTTCAGGTCAACTCCTCAACGGTTTACAGTAGTTTCCTTGTATTTGGATTTAATTATTAAACATATATTGATGAGCAATTTTCACCCATATGGATTATTATGAAAATCTGCAGTAGGTTTGATGATGAAGACCACGACCGACAAACCTTCATTTTAACCCACATAGGTGCAAAGTTCTTATCAATACGAATTAATCAAGCACAAACGCAAGGTGACTGCTGTGTATAGTTGAGGAGTTCCCTCGACTGCCTATGGTCTTCATCATCAGATTTACTACAGACCATCATTTTAACTCTATAGGTGCAAAGTTCTCATCAATATAAATGAATTAAGTCCAAAACACAAGGTACCTACTGTTAACCGTTGAAGAGTTCCGTGAACTGGCCTTTCTTTTCCAACACCAGAGCCTTCATGACAGTCATAACCCATATTTTTGTAAAGTTCTTATCAACCCAAATTAACCAAGCACAAACTCAAGGTAGCTGCTGTAAATCATTGAGGAGTTCCCTTGACTGTCTCCCGGCTCCATCATCAGCTACACCAGACCTTTATTAAATTGTAGTTCTTTGAAATACTTAATGAAGATATTTAGAAATGCACTAGTCACCCCTATGATTTTTGGAATTTCCTCTTGATTTCTTTTACTCTTTCATCATCAGATCCTGACTTGGTGACTACGGGACCGCTTAAAAAGTTTACCTTTCCAAACAACAAAGTATTTTGAAAATCGATCCAGGCGTCTGAGATTACTCAGTGAACATACTTAAAAAAAGAAGCTGCTGCTTATCCAATCGCTTCAGACTTCTTCAAACAGGGATATCTATATAGATATCCCGTTGCCATCTGATCATAAATATGTGGCTCCGTTCGGATCCACATGCGTCACGATGAATAATAAGAAGTAATAACAATAATTAAGGGCTGTTTTATACAAATCCACCTTTTTGGCGTCTGACCAGTTGTTGATCCAATTCAAACGGGCCAATCAGGGTGCAGCATTTGCCAAGGGCGTGAAGCGATTGGATAAGCAGCAGCTCCTTTTTTTAAGTATGTTCACTGAGTAATCTCAGACGCCTGGATCGATTTTTAAAATACTTTGTTGTTTGGAAAGGTAAACTTTTTAAGCGGTCCCGTAGTCACCAAGTCAGGATGTGATGATGGAAGAGTAAAAGAAATCAAGAGGAAGTTCCAAAAATCATAGGGGTGACTAGTGCATTTCTAAATATCTTCATTAAGTATTTCAAAGAACTACAATTTAATAAAGGTCTGGTGTAGCTGATGATGGAGCCGGGAGACAGTCAAGGGAACTCCTCAATGATTTACAGCAGCTACCTTGAGTTTGTGCTTGATTAATTTGTGTTGATAAGAAATTTACAAAAATATGGGTTATGACTGTCATGAAGGCTCTGGTGTTGGAAAAGAAAGGCCAGTTCACGGAACTCTTCAACGGTTAACAGTAGGTACCTTGTGTTTTGGACTTAATTCTTTTATATTGATAAGAACTTTGCACCTTTATGGGTTAAAATGAAAGTCTGTAGTAGATCTGATGTTGAAGACCCTAGACAGTCAAGGGAACTCCTCAATGATTCACAGCAGCTACATTGAGTTAGTGCTTGATTAATTTGTATAGATAAGTTTTCGAGTGGCAACACTCACACTGTTCACATAAGCGGCGTATTTTTTAATTTAGAAATAATTGTTATTGTATCCTAAACAGTATAAAAAGTGATGCAATATAGTATTCGAGTTACGACTAACAAGTGATATTATTGGTGATATTTAACGACAGCTGTAATACCAAATATGACGATTTAAAAATACGTTACAGTGAAAGACGGTATGTCAACAACATTTCTGTGTACGTGATAGCAAAACAATAACTAAGTATGCCTAACAAGACGGCTAAATAATTACATTGGATGCAATGTTATAACACTTATTAAAAAGAAATTTTAAAGGAACGTTACAGTAAAAGACGGTATATCAAGCATAATTCTGTGTACGTGATAGCAAAACAATAACTACGCCTAACAAGAAGCCTAAATCATTACATTGGGTGCAGTGTTATAATCATATTTGTTAAATTTCGTAAAATACAAAGAATTATAATACCGTTTTACAACAGATTTGAAATATTGGACTTTGACCTTCAGTAAATTTATTACAATTAGTGCCAATACAGCCCCAAGCGGTGAGCAGAGAAACTAAAAAGTAGCACTACTGGCCACCAGAGGGCGCAAAACTGTCAATCAGTGTGACCATACAAAAAAATATATTGTAATTGGTAGAAATTTTATTGATCTTTGGGACCATCTCAAAAAGTAACAATGGGTTCGAGAACAAAAATTTGTGGTAATAGTGGCAATAAGGAGGCGTTACTAGTGACTTGTTACAAATGCAAAAATCAAGTTGAGCACAGAAGAACCTTGTTATGTATCGCATGTAAAAACCACTATGAATTTGATTGTGCTGGTTATCCTGAAAGTTTGTACCGGTTAAAAAATTTTGATGAGAGGAAGAAGTTCAGATGGGAGTGCAAAGTATGTACCAAGAAGGTAAAACAGCAGAATACACTCAGCCCTGTTATATCCAACGTAACAACGAGGAAAAAGCGCTCGTCTCCTAAATCAAACATTGCTGTTAGCTCCAACGTTCCTGAGGAGGCTACGCCATGCTCTACCCCAAAAAGCACTACCTCCGTAACACACGACTCACATATACTTACAATAGATCGTACACTTGATGAGGCGTTCACAGATAAAACATTGTCAAGAAGTATGGACTATACAGAAATTGATCATATCCATACCCAAGATTTTAAGGAAACAATAGAGCTACTCCAGACGCAACTAACTATTTCGCAAAATGAACTTGAGAACGTCATACTCGAAAACAACGAACTTCGCACACAAAATGGAAAATTACTCAAGGATAATGCAACTTTGAAAGGATTTCTAAGCTTTCCACCACAAAGAGAAAACAACAGTGTACATTCAGAAGGTGTAAGTATTGCGCACTCGTACTCTCTTTTGCACTCTGATGTCTTAGCTTTTTCTACGCCACCTCGAGGCGCAGCAACATGTAAAGCTGACACGAAAGCACAATTATATTGCAATATCTCGAATCTTCAAAAAGAGATCAAAGATCTGGAGGACCAGTTAAAAAAAGCGGGAAATGAAATCTTTAGCCTCAAGGAACGAATCCTAAATTTCCAAAAGATAATGCAGGCAAAGGATAGGAAAGAAAACCACAAGGGGAAAAAAATATCACAAATTGATCTGGAGGAAGACTGCGTGAAAAAAATTTATATTTTTGGCACACAACAATGCGTTGGACTTTCATCTGCATTGATACGATCAAGAGTCAATACACCTCACATAAGTTATGCCATTACGTCTGACACAAAACCACACGCGCTTACTAGTGACGTCCTTAAAAGCTGCCAAAATATTAAGGTATCGCCTAATGACAAGCTCATAGTTTGTGTGGGTGAAAATGACTATGATATTAAGATTTTATCCTCTCAACTTCGTCAACTCCTCAATGTATTTAGTGATAATGATGTGATAGTTCTGAGTTTATTGAGGAATATGTATTTAGATATAAATGACCTAAATCAAACGATATGCAATATTTGCAATGAATATAAAAATACAAATTTTGTTGATTCTAGTCATAAATTGTTTAATACCTGTAAATCTATTAATTGTGTTATTGACTATGACGACTATGAGAAAAAATTTTTGAATGTTAAAGCATTGAAGAAATTAATATTTCGCAAACAACCAAATCACAAAAAATCTGACAGTAAATGTGAAGCCTATCGAAAAGGAACAATCCCTTATTACTTTGCAAGAAAACAGTCTGAGTGCGATGCCACAAGTAGACCTGATATTGACAACACCTTTACAGCAAAAATGGGCACCATACCATACTATTTTAAGTTTATAGACAGAAATAAGCTTTTTCGTGAAAAACAGTCGTAGGTCACAAGCTTTTAAAGTATTTCATCAAAATATCGCCAGCATTTTATCGAAAAAAGAAATTTTAGAACTAACGTTGCTAGAATTACGGGACGCGAGTAATGAACCCGATATCTTATGTTTTTCTGAAACTTTTATGCGATCAGGAAACGAAAGGCATCTCAAAATAAATAACTTTTTTTGGCTGCAGCGTTTAGTAGGGACCAACAGAGAGGGGGTACATGTATACTTGCAAAACTGGGCATTATTTGTAATGAGCTTGCCTGCGTTAAAAAATATTCCACCATAAAGTCTTTTGAGGCCTGTGGCATTGAAATCCCATTGCATAAATTAGTCATTGTATGTGTTTATAGAACACCAACGTCTGACCCTAACGTATTTCTGAATAAGTTAGACCTATTGATGTGGGAAATACTCAAAAAACATGGGTCAAGTCTCAAAATAGTTATTGCTGGTGACTTTAATATAAATACTATGAAACCAGGGAAAATCACTAACTATTTAATAGACCTATGTAACACATACAAGTTACAACTACATATTGATGTCCCCACTCGTAAAGACTCATGTATAGATCATATATTGAGTAACATCAAGACTACATCTTCTAGCGTCTTGCCTCTTCACTTATCTGACCATGACACAGCACAACTATTAGAATTTCCGGTGAAAGAGCAAAATTCACAATGTAAAGCATACTTTACATATAAGAAAGATTATCACAACGAAAATATTAAAAAATTTAAAGAATGTCTCACTAATATATCATGGTCAGATGTGCACTTAGAAACTGACCTAAACAACGCTTTCAATCTATTCCATGACTGTTTATGTTTAATATATAATTTGTGCTTCCCAAGAATAAAAATAAAAATTACTAAATCTAATTCATTTAAGCAGAAATGGATAAGTAAGGGTCTTAGAAATAGTTGCAAGACTAAAAGATTTTTTTTTTTTTTTTATTACAAGAACAAAACATTACCTAACAAAACGCGATATATAAAATACTCAAACATATTGCAAAAGTGTATTTATAAGTCAAAAATGAATACTAATATGAATTTCATTAAACATAGCAAAAACAAATGCAGAGCCACATGGTCGATTATTAATCATGAATTTGGAAATGCGACTTCGTGTATTAATAATATTTCGGAAATACTATTAGATAAACAAGTACTGATAAATCCCACTGACATAGCGAATGCTTTTAACAATTATTTTATTGACTCGACTAACACCTTGACATTAAAAAATCAACATAATTCCACTAATTATTGTATGTCAATTTCTAACTCCATGTTTCTTAGCTGCATGACTGAAGATGAAGTTAAAAAAGAACTGATGACGTTAACTAATACTAACTCTGAAGGTTATGATGGAATAAATACAAAAATACTTAAAGCGTGCAGCACAGAGTTAATTCCTATTCTGACATATTTAATTAACTTCTCATTTTCATCAGGTACTTTTCCTGAAGCTCTAAAATTATCAGTCGTGAAGCCACTATACAAAAAACAGGATAAAAAGGATGTCAAAAACTATCGACCGATAACGCTTATTCCCGTACTCTCAAAGGTTTTCGAGAAATGTATGCTCAAGAGACTTGTTGACTTTTGTAGCAAATATAAAATTATATCCAAAGATCAGTAAAAAAAAAAAAAAAACAGATCAACCACACAAGCAATATATACTCTTGTGAGCAATGTCCTGAATAACTTAAACAGTAATAAATTAACAACAGGACTATTTTTCGACTTGTCGCAAGCTTTTGACTTCGTAGCGCATGACATTTTATTGGAAGAGTTGGGAATTCTAGGAATAAGAGGAGTTGCACTGCAGTGGATTTCGTCATATATTAGTCATCGAAAACAATACGTTGTCATAGATAAATTAAATGAGAACAGACTCAGTTCCTACTCTTCAAACATTAGGGTAAATAAACGTGGTGTCCCTCAAGGAAGTGTATTAGGTCCGATATTGTTTTTATTGTATGTAAATGACATGCCACTAGTGACTAACCACAAATTTATATTATTTGCAGACGACATCTCAATTATCGTGTCATCTGATAAAAAATCAATATCTAAACATGAAATTGAAATTAATAACACTATTGACAAAATCTTACAATGGCTACAGATTAATAAATTAAAAATTAATTTAGACAAATCTAATTACATACAATTTAATAAATCAAAACATGCCAAATATAATTTTAAACTGAATATTGACAGACTAAAAGAAGTAACGGAAACCAAATTCTTGGGTGTATTCATAGATCAAGACTTAAACTGGAAGGTACACTTGGATGATTTATGCAATGGGATTAACAAATTTACTTACGCACTTAGACATGTTAAGAACATAATAAATGTAAAAACGGCAATTGTTACATATCATGCATATATCGAATCCATATTACGTTACGGACTTGTTGTATGGGGAAACAGTACAGATAAGGACAGAGCATTCATTGCACAAAAGAAGTGCATCAGGGCCATTTGCGGACTTCGTCCTGACGAATCTTGCCAGCCATTTTTTAAAAAATTAGGACTGTTACCACTTCCTGCACTTTACATATATGTAATCTGTAACTTTGTTTACAGTAATAAGGGATTGTTCAAAAAAGCATCCGAGGTAATCACTCGTCCAACAAGGGACAAAGACAGACTTATTGTGAAGGATAATCCGAAATCGGCTAAGTTTGCTAAAAGTTGCCTTGTGATGTGTGTGCGCATTTACAACAAAATCCCTAATGAGCTAAAATATATAAATAATGCGAATTTATTTAAAAACAAGCTGTACAAATGGCTAAATAAATATAATTTTTATGACATTAAGGATTTCTTTGACATTAATTTATAACATCACTATTTACTTAGATTGTATAATGACATTGTTAATATAATTATTATTTTGCATGCAATTGATACATATTCTGTATAGCTAAACATGTGGACATTTTATTTAAATAAGACTGTAACATCATTATACCATGTTTAAGGCAAATAAAGACTTATCTCTTATCTTATCTAAGAACTTTACAAAAAGGTGGGTTATGACTGTCATGAAGGCTCTGGTGATAAAAGTAAAGGCCAGTTCAGGGAACTCTTCAACGGTTAATAGTAGGTACCTTGTGTTTGGACTTAATTCATTTATATTGATAAGAACTTTGCACCTATATGGGTTAAAATGAAAGTCTGTAGTAGATCCGATCGATGTTGAAGACCCTAGACAGTCAAGGGAACTCCTCAATGATTCACAGCAGCTACATTGAGTTAGTGCTTGATTAATTTGTATAGATAAGAACTTTACAAAAAGATGGGTTATGACTGTCATGAAGGCTCTGGTGATAAAAGTAAAGGCCAGTTCAGGGAACTCTTCAACGGTTAATAGTAGGTACCTTGTGTTTGGACTTAATTCATTTATATTGATGAGAACTTTGCACCTATAGAGTTAAAATGATGGTCTGTAGTAAATCTGATGATGAAGACCATAGGCAGTCGAGGGAACTCCTCAACTATACACAGCAGTCACCTTGCGTTTGTGCTTGATTAATTCGTATTGATAAGAACTTTGCACCTATGTGGGTTAAAATGAAGGTTTGTCGGTCGTGGTCTTCATCATCAAACCTACTGCAGATTTTCATAATAATCCATAAGGGTGAAAATTGCTCATCAATATATGTTTAATAATTAAATCCAAATACAAGGGAACTACTGTAAACCGTTGAGGAGTTGACCTGAACTGGCCTTTGTATTCATCATCAGCGCCCTAATGACAGTTACAACCCGTTTACCTAAATATAATGTAAAGTTCTTATTAATACAAATTAATCAAGCTCAAACACAAGGTAGCTGCTGTGAATTGTCGAGGAGTTCCCTCAACTGTCTCCCGACTTCATATCTACTCCAGAACATTATTACCTAAATTGTAGTGCTTTAAAATACTTAATGAAAATAACTAGAAATGCACTAGTTGCTCGTAAAAATTGTGAAAGTTTTCCTTGATTTCTCTAGTCTTTAATCATCAGATCCTGACCTGGTGACTATGGGACCACCCTTTCAAATAAAACAAGAATTTTGCAAACGAGTCCAGGCGTGTTACAGTAATTGATGAACATACATAAAAATAAACCTCCTCCTTTTTTGAAGTCGGGTAAAAACTTAAATTGCCAAAAGAAAATAATTTTTCTGTTGACAATTTAAATTTTTATAGGATTTTAACATTGATTACTAACTTTTTTATTGCTATTGCCCGAGGTCGAATCCTTTAGTCTCAACGCCCGCGCTGCTGCCGATGACAATAGTATCATACTAAGCAGTAAACGGTGAAATCACGCAGGCATTTACTAACTACTTTCCTCAAACAATCTGCGGAAATCAAACACGTAATTTTCGTTTTTAAGTTCAATGACGAATAATGAACAATAATATTTTTCCCGGCGCTATGGAGCTATTACTAAGTAGCAAATAAGATTTTATTTCCAATAACGTGCGGTTGAGTTTACCTTTTTTAATTTACAAAAACATTATAAATGGGGTACACATGTTTATTGTACACACTACGCTAGGATATCTCGATGTGCTTTATGAATTATTTACTGAATGCACTTTTTACTACATAAATCACGCATTTTTATTTAGTAAAGAACACTATAAGTAATTTAAAACTCCAATGGAAAAATTGAAGCGACACTCAGTTTAACTTTCCCGCCAAAACTCCTGACCCCGGGTTATAACATCAGGAAAACATTGTTTTATTTTGAGTACGAGGCTTTTTAGTAAATTATATTACTTTGTTTTTTTCTTTTTTTTTTATTGTGTTTATTATTTTTTTAGTGTATTATTATTATAATGTGGGTTCTGTTTGGGCGGAGTAAACAATTTTTCTTTCTATATTTTTTATTATTATTTATAAACTGGCGCTTGACCGGCATCCCGCCTGATGGTAAGCAGTGATGCGATCATTGATGGTAAAGCGAGCTAGTTTATTAAGAGCCTATTCACTCTAGCCTTGAAGACACTCAAATTGTAGTGTGACGGAAACACCGCCACTGGCAAATTGTCCCAGTCCCTCGATGTACGCGGAATAAAAGAGGAAGCAAAACGCTTCGTCCGGATCGTAGTGGTGTTAACAACGTGAGGGTGGAAAGTCGCCGTACGACGGGTCGTCCGATGGTAGAACGGAGATGGGGGAATTAAATCATGCAATTCCCTTGCACACTCATCAGAATACCTGATTAATACCTTAAAAAACCGCTACGCAAAATTCAACCCTTAAAACTGAAACTTAAAATTTAATTATAATATGTATTCGCATACAATCTCTACCACAGAAGTCTATACAAGCAGTATTAATTGCATTGAATGTAACCGAGGCTGTCCACACAAAACATACAGCGGCGATATCGTGTTTGGACTCATTAGATTGGTTTCGATGAATAGAGTTTAAAAATTTAAAATAAATGGTTAATTAGAAATAAAGTATAAAAACCCCATACGTAAAATTTAACCTCTTTAAATATTCATAACAATAACTTGATTTCTTAAACTGACCGATCGACCGGTACGGTATCAGTACCTATTCAGATCAAAATAAGTATTACGAAGTACGAGTAGCTAAATGGATCAACATAAGTCAATGATTTTTGAAATATATTCCGAGCCAAAAGTCTTCGTGCATTTAAAAAAAATCCTCATGTATCCACTAATGCATGAAATTGTTGAAAAAATATATATAGATCTTACAATGTATGGAGCAATGCGAATATAAAATATCTAGATTAGGTTTAATAACTTCATAATTGATCAACCATTACGGTACAGGCATCGGATCAAAAGAAGTATTACTGGAAGTACGAGTATATAAATGGATCAACACAAGTAATTGATTTCTAAAATATATTCAGAGCTAAAAAGTCCTCCTGGGTTCAAAAAATTTAGCCGTTACGGATCCACAATTGCATGAAATTGTTAAAAAAATTTTATCGAGTAAAATGTCCTATCGACGAATATGTTTGGCAACATCGCTTAATCGAATGTGACGTTGCCACTCCGCCCGAGAAATACGCAGCTAGATCAAAGTTATTCCGTGCTAAAGGTGGAGTCTATTAATAATAATTTATAATAATAATATTTATTGGTACAAAAAATACATTTTCACTTTTCGTTTACATTAAAACTGCATTACAAATAGGTAGGTACAATAGGTTTATCCCTGTCCCCTAAACTAGGCTAGAGTTATTGTGTTCGGGATTGCGGCTGGATCAACTATGTGCCCAAAGAGGTGTTTATATATATATATATATATATATATATATATATATATATATAGATATCCCTTTGGGCACTTTGTTGATCAGACGTGCCGTATAGGTAGTAATTTGTTGATCCATTTTCACTTGTTGATCCGGGGGCCTTTTCTTGATCCGATGCCATCTGCCCATACATATGTAGGTCCGTTCGGAGCCACATGTGTCACGCTGAATAATAATAAGTAATAACAATAATTAAGGGCTGTTTTATACAAATCCACCTTTTTGGCGTCTGGGCAGTTGTTGATCCAATTCAAATGGGCCAATCAGGGCGCAGTATTTGTCAAGGGCGTGAAGTGATTGGATAAGCAGCAGTTACTTTTTTATGTATGTTCACCGATAAATCTCAGACGCCTAGACCGATTTACAAAATTCTTTTTATGTTAGAAAAGGTAAACTTTCTAAATGGTCCCATAGTCAGGATCTGATGATGGAAGACTAAAGAAATCAAGAGGAACTTCCAAAAATCGTAGGGGCGACTAGTGCATTTCTAAGTATCTTCATTAAGTATTTCAGAGAACTACAATTTGGTTAAGGTCTGGTATAGCTGATGATGGAGCCGGGAGAAAGTCAAGGGAACTCCTCAATGATTCACAGCAGCTACATTGAGCTTGTGCTTATTAATTTGTATTGATAAGAACTTTACAAAAAGATGGGTTATGACTGTCATGAAGGCTCTGGTGATAAAAGCAAAGGCCAGTTCAGGGAACTCTTCAACGGTTAATAGTAGGTACCTTGTGTTTGGACTTAATTCATTTATATTGATGAGAATTTTGCACCTATATGGGTTAAAATGATGGTTTGTAGTAAATCTGATGATGAAGACTATAGGCAGTCGAGGGAACTCCTCAACTATTCACAGCAGCCACCTTGCGTTTGTGTTTTTTTTTTTTCTTACATATGATAAACCAGCGCTTGACCGCAATCCTGCCTGATGGTAAGCAGTGACGCAATCGTTGATGGTAAAGCGCACTAGTTTATTAAGAGCCTATTCACTCTAGCCTTAAAGACACTCAAATTGTAGTCCGACGGAAACACCGCCGCTGGCAAATTGTTCCAGTCCCTCGATGTACGCGGTATAAAGGAGGAGGCGAAACGCTTCGTCCGGATCGTAGTGGTGTTAACAACGTAAGGGTGGAAACCAGCCGTACGATGGGTCGTCCGCTGGTGGAACGAAGATGGGGGAATTAAATCATGCAATTCCCTCGCACACTCCCCGAAATGCATCCTATAGAACATCGAAAGGCTGGTTACTCTACGCCTGTGCTCTAGGCTTTGGAGACCAACTCAAGTTAGATCAGGGTCACCAATCAGCCTCTTTGCACGTCTCTCCACTGAATCCAAAGTGGCCAGGTGACACTTGGCAGCACCAGCCCAAATGTGGCTGCAGTACTCCACACACGAACGGACCTGTGCTTTGTATAACATTAGAAGCTGCCCAGGTGTGAAGTACTGCCGGACCTTTGCGATAACGCCAAGTTTCCTGGCAGCCACCTTGGCCTTGGACTCAATGAACTGCCCAAAGTTAAGGTTCGAGGAAATCTCAACCCCCAAAAGCTGAAGGCGGTCGGAACACTCCAAGGACACATTTCGAAAAGTAGGAGCCAAGGTGAACGGGCTCCTTTTGGCGGTGAAAAGACACGCTTGTGTTTTGGCGGCATTGAATGCTACAAGATTGGCATTGCCCCATTCGGAGACTGCCTGCAGTGCAACACTCGTTCGCTCAACCATGGCCTCTCTTTCGGACCGGATTGATTCCCTACTAGCCCGAGCATGATTAATGCTTGATTAATTCGTATTGATAAGAACTTTGCACCTATGCTCGGTGCCTTTGCTCGGTGGTAGGCCATAACATCGGCTGCCGGCAGAAGTTAGCACCCACCAGACAAAGACTTGCCGCCAAGCGATTCGTCGTGTTCCGGCCTGATTTCTGGTGAAGCCGTACGGAGGACGGGTCTGAGCAGTTGTGTTGCGATGTGTGCCGGGTACGATGCGCCAAATGTTGTTGTGCCGGGAGTTTGGTCGTGGAGGGTCTCCACATCAATCTCCCTCTGGCGCAGCGTTGTCGACGCTCAACTGCCGTCTTCCTTCCTATTCACTAAGGTTTTGTAAGTGAATGGACTTAATAAACTAGCGCGCTTTACCATCAACGATTGCATCACTGCTTACCATCAGGCGGAATTGCAGTCAAGCGCTAGTTTATAATTATTAAAAAAAAATATGTGGGCTAAAATGAATGTTTGTCGGTCGTGGTCTTCATCATCAAATCTACTACAGATTTTCATAATAATGCATATCGGTGAAAATTGCTCATCAATATATAATTAAATCCAAAACCAAGGGAACTACTGTAAACCGTTGAGAAGTTACCTGAACTGGCCTTTGTATTCATCATCAGAACCTTAATGACAGTTACAACCCATTTAGGTGTAAAGTTCTTATTAATACAAATTAATCAAGTTCAAACACAAGGTAGTTGCTGTGAATTGTCGAGGAGTTCCATCAACTGTCTCCCGACTTCATATCTACTCCAGATCTTTACTAAATTGTAGTGCTTTAAAATACTTAATGAAAATAACTAGAAATGCACTAGTTGCCCGTAAAAGTTTTGAAAGTTTTCCTTGATTTCTCTAATCTTTAATCATCAGATCTATGGTGACTATGGGACCACCCTTTCAAATAAAACAAGAATTTCGCAAACGGGTCCAGGCGTCTTACAGTAATCGATGAACATACATAAAAAAAAAGATTGCGACGAATTGTGAACCTCCTCCTTTTTTTTGAAGTCGGGTAAACACTTAAACTGCCAAAAGAAAATAATTTTTCTGTTGACAACTTTAACAACAAATTTAAATTTTATAGGAATTTGACAGTGATTACTAACTTTTTTATTGCTATTGCCCGAGGTCGAATCCTTTAGTCTCAACGCCCGCGCTGCTGCCGATGACAATAGTATCATACTAAGCAGTATACGGCGAAATCACGCAGGCGTTTACTAACTACTTTTCTGAAATAATCTGCGGAAATCAAATACATAATTTTCTTTTTTAAGTTCAGTAACGAATAATGGACAATGATATTTTTTCCCGCGCTATTATAATGTTCTTTCGTTTTTTTCAACAAACAATCTACTACTGTCTATTTGCAAGATAGTCCAAAATTTGAATAAAACCTTTTATTAGTTACCTCCTTGGTATTCCATGTTTCGAATGCAGTTTTTTTTTTCGAAATAAATTCAAACTAGGACGTTGGAACGAAACGCAAACTCCCTATTTCGAAATTGCGGCCGCTAAAGTTGACATTCCATGTGTCTAACGCGTTCCAGTACCTACCACAAACCGTTATTATTCATTCATCATATCATTATTATTCTTTGTAAGATCTGTCAATATTTACCTGTGTTAACAAAAAAATGATTTAATTTGATTTGATTAGAGAAAAGCGCTTTCTTTCGCTAAAATATAACGCGACTAGGTAAGCGAAACTATTTTTATAATAACACACTTAGGTATGTAACTTTGAGTAGACTGAGAAATCATCCACCAGATCCACAGATCTTTATTACCTTTATTACTTAGTAAGTAGCAAATATGATTTTATTTCCACTAACGTGCGGTTGAGTTTATATTTTTTAATTTACAAATATATTATAAATGGTACACATGTTTATTGTACACACTACGCTAGGATATCTCAATGTTCTTTATGAATTATTTACTGAATGCACTTTTTACTACATAAATCTCGCACTTTTATTTAGTAAAGAACACTTTAAATAATTTATAACTCCAATGGAACAATCGAAGCTCAGCTTAACTTTCCCGCCAAAACTCCTGACTCGGATTATAACATCAGGAAAACATTGTTTTATTTTGAGTACGAGGCTTTTTAGTAAATTATATTACTTTTTTTTTCTTTTTCTTTATTTTGTGTTTATTATTTTTTAGTATTATTATTGTAATGTGCGTTCTGTTTGGAAGGAGTAAACAATTTTTCTTTCTACCTGATTAATACCTTAAAAAACCGCTACGCAAAATTCAACGCTTAAAACTGAAACTTCAAATTTAATAATAATATGTATTCGCATACAATTTCTAGCAAAGAAGTCTATACAAGCAGTGTTAATTGCATTGAGTGTAACCGAGGCCGTCCACACAATATTTTCAGCCCAAAACATGCAGCGCCGATATCGTGTTTAGACTAATGCAGGATATGGGCCAAAAGTGCACATATATTCTGACTAAATCAGTTCTAAAAGGGAGTACATATAAATAAAATGACGAGCACTTACTTTTACCAGTTGTTTATTACTAGCACGATCGCACTTTTCACAGAACACAATACTTTAATTTACACTGTACAGTGCACACAGTAATAAATCGTAACACCTATTGACGAGTCGACGTCTGCAAAACAACTGACTATCCCCGCGTCGGGCGGCGCCATGTCTTTTATCCTTTCCCTCGGTACATCCCCGCCATAACTAGTTGTTTCCAGAACTCGACTCGTCAACTGAGGTACCCTCGTTTAGACAATAATTTTATATAAAAGAACAATAACAGTTGTTAAATAATTTGGTACAGAGAGTATAATGATATTAAAACAATTAGATGTTGACAGTCGGCCATCCTCTGTTCCGTACGACCTCGTACGGTGAGAATGAAATAATACTTTTATAATATTAATAAACAAAGAAGTAAGCACTAATTGCTTTAAATCAATTAAAATTAAGCATAACAATGAAGAGAAAAAGAAAAAAAACAATTAACATGAAGTAAGAGCATTTTAAAGTAATGAATAACACTATACATGACAAATTACAACAATTTTCCAAACATAATTAGTTATGAACTGAGGTACAACATTTACATCCATTCTTAAATTAACTTGGACTGTGAGGTCCAGGTCTTGGACTGTGAGGTCCAGGTCTTGGACTGTGAGGTCCAGGTCTTGGACTGTGAGGTCCAGGTCTTGGACTGTGAGGTCCAGGTCTTGGACTGTGAGGTCCAGGTCTTGGACTGTGAGGTCCAGGTCTTGGACTGTGAGGTCCAGGTCTTGGACTGTGAGGTCCAGGTCTTGGACTGTGAGGTCCAGGTCTTGGACTGTGAGGTCCAGGTCTTGGACTGTGAGGTCCAGGTCTTGGACTGTGAGGTCCAGGTCTTGGACTGTGAGGTCCAGGTCTTGGACTGTGAGGTCCAGGTCTTGACTGTGACCAGGTCTTGGACTGTGAGGTCCAGGTCTTGGACTGTGAGGTCCAGGTCCAGGTCTTGGACTGTGAGGTCCAGGTCTTGGACTGTGAGGTCCAGGTCTTGGACTGTGAGGTCCAGGTCTTGACTGTGAGGTCCAGGTCTTGGACTGTGAGGTCAGGTCTTGGACTGTGAGGTCCAGGTCTTGGACTGTGAGGTCCAGGTCTTGGACTGTGAGGTCCAGGTCTTGGACTGTGAGGTCCAGGTCTTGGACTGTGAGGTCCAGGTCTTGGGCAATAGATGCCCAGGTCTTGGGCAATAGATGCCCAGGTCTTGGGCAATAGATGCCCAGGTCTTGGGCAATAGATGCCCAGGTCTTGGGCAATAGATGCCCAGGTCTCGGGCAATAGATGCCCAGGTCTCGGGCAATAGATGCCCAGGTCTTGGACAATAGATGCCCAGGTCTTGGACAATAGATGCCCAGGTCTAGGACAACATATGCCCAGGTCTAGGACAACATATGCCCAGGTCTTAGACGGTGTGCGTCTAGGTTACAATTATCTTGGACGAGAATTGTCCAGGTATTCCTCTAAATTTAATAAAGACAACAATCGTATGTACTTTGGTTTCCACTAGATGATTGTACTGAATCATTTATCTAGTCTGAATGATTGAGCCATTTGTCTTATCATTCGTTATTCAAACTAAAGTAGGTATGTTGAAATCATCTTTTTATGTAAAACTTAATCTCGTTTATTCATTTATAATTATAAAATCGACATACTTTGTTATTATTGATCAAAATTTGGAATAACTTCATCATCATCAGTTACTAGCCACAATTAAATCATCATTGTCAGAATCACTCGAAGATATCGTAACGTCATCTTCGTGAGGTCTATTAAAACTTAGCCACGGCCTAATTTTATCTACTGCCACGACTGTAGAGAAACGTCTACCACTCCTTCTAGTCAGTGGCGTATCCTCTACAACGAAGCGGTCGTTGTCCAATACACTTGTGATTCTGTATGGACCTTGAAACTTAGGTATGAGCTTTTTGCTTTGACCGGTGGCAGCTACCTGTCGCTCAATTCTAACGAGATCTCCTACGTGATATTCTGGGGGTTGGCAACGATGTTTGTCGAAAGTTTCCTTTTGCTTTTGTTGGGTAATTTCCACGTGGGTATTTATCTGTTGCCTAATTTCGTTCCTACTAGAATCTAAAGTATTTTCATTGTCCCTGTCATCTGATGTTCTATTGTCTACGCTTAGTTCCGCTAAGAGTTTACTCTCATTGGAACCAACAGGTCTTATACCGAAAAGAGCTTCTGATGGAGTTCGATTGATACCCTTATTGAGTGTATTGTTCATACCCCATTGGCCATCGAGCAAGTGGTCGTCCCATTTTCTGTCAGCAGTACCGACTGATTTGCTAGTTAGAGCATCTAAAATAACTTTATTATAACGCTCCACCTGCCCGTTGGCCCTTGGGGTAGCTACTGCATTCAATACGTGCCTGATACCCTTCTCATGCATAAACTTTTTAAAACTGGCACTAGTGAATGATGTGCCTCGATCAGAAATCAACCTACGCGGGACACCAAATATTCCGAAATACTCTTTGAGAACTCGAATAGAAGTGTACGACTTGGTATTTCTTACAGCTTTCAGAAAAACGTACCTGGTAAATGCATCAACTACCACCAGAATATGCATGTTGCCCCTGCTGCTACGTACAAAGGGGCCAACGTGATCAATGTGGATTGTATCGAAGGGCCTGTCTATTTTTGGAATAGGGTGTAAATAGCTGGGCTGCTTTCCACCAGATGCTTTAGAGTATGCACATTCGAGGCAGGATTTTACATATTTCTTTATGAATGGTCGCATCTTCGGGAACCAATATAAAGCCTTAACCCTTTCAAGTGTCTTATCGAAGGAGAAGTGTCCTATAGCATCATGGTTCTGCTGGACAACTTGCCAACGCACCCCCTTCGGCACAACCCACCGATCCCCCTCTGCAGTGACCCTTAACAGTTTGCCTCCCTTAATTTTATAATTATTTTTAATATCAACGACATTATCTAGGTTGGGATCCTCAAGAATCTGGATAATTCTGTGGATCTCCGAGTCAGCGCTTTGCACAGTCGCCAGCCAATTCTCCTCAGAAACATTAAGTATATTGCATGTTTCTCGAGGGACGCTTGGAATCGGATTTCGACTAAGAGCGTCCACATGGGCCATGGACACTCCTGCCCGATATTCAATATCAAAATTGTACTCCTGCATAAGCTCCCACCATCGAGCCACTCGCGGTAACATATCTCTTTTTTGGAATGTTGCCCGTAATGAGTTGCAGTCTGTAACCACTTTAAATTTTACACCGATAAGATAAACCCGAAACTTATTCAAAGCAGATACTACCGCAAGTGTCTCCAAGTCGTAAGACGAATAGTTTTGCTCCTCCGGTGTAGTCTGGCGGCTAAAGTAAGCTACTGGCCTTAAAGTTCCGGACTTGTCACGTTGGAGCAAAATACCAGCAACGCCTATCTTACAGGCATCGGTGTGGAGTTCTGTCGGAGCCTGAAGGTCGTATAATGCTAACGTCGGTTTTACGATCAACTTTTCCTTCAAAGTTTTGAACGCCTTTTCCTGCTCCTCCCCCCACATCCAGTCGGCGTCCTTCTTCAAGAGCTTAGTCAGTGGTTTAGCAATTATTGAGAACCCAGGGACGAAACGCCGAAAGAAACTAGCAAGTCCTAGAAATTGGCGCACATTGTGCTGATTTTGGGGAACAGGAAACTTAGCTACTGCCTCTATTTTTTTAGACCCTGGCTGAATACCGTCTTTAGATACTTCGAAACCGAGGTAGTCGACATTGTTACCGAAAAATAGACACTTTGAAAGCTTAAGTGTTAACCCAGCATTCGAGAATAGATTCAAAATGTTGCCTAACCTACTCAGACCTTCAGAGAATTCCTTAGCAGGGATAATGACGTCATCTAAATACGCCAGGGCTTCCTTATGACGAGCAGAACCTAACACCTGATTCATAATACGTTGGAAGGTTGCGGGCGCATTTGCTAGACCGAACGGCATCCGAGCAAACTCGAAATGGCCGTCCGGTGTTACAAATGCCGTCTTGTACTGATCGTCCTCGCGAATTGGTATCTGGTAGTACCCAGATGCCAAATCGAGCGTGGTATAAAATTGGTGACCAGCTAGAACGTCCAACTGGTCGTCGATAAGTGGCATCGGATAATTCTCTCTAACGGTTTTTTTATTCAATGCTCGGTAGTCAATGCACATTCTATAGTCACCAGTCTTTTTACGTACTAGGACTATTGGACTGGCGTAGGAAGAAGTCGAGGGGCGAATTATACCATTCTCTAATAACTCGGCAACCATGTCTCGAACTATCTCCTTCTCTCGAATAGATAACCTATACGGTCTGTATACGACTGGCTGGTCATCATGTAGGGTTATCGACATTTCACCAACACTAGCGGTTCCCAGCTCTGATAACTTGGATGCGAAACATTTCCTGTATTTATTTAGAAGCGATAACAATTCGACCTTTTGTGCTGGTGTAACGTCGGCTCCCACCTTGACATCTTCTACCGCTATAGGTTGCAAAGGTTTTCTACTACCATCAGAAACGTTCAAAACCTTAGTGATAGTATGGTTGTCTTCTTTAGCCACTAGTCCGCGAGCAATCAGGTAACCTTTGTTAAGGGTAATTATCGTGTTGCGAGAGACACTAACTGCTAATTTACCTAATCCCTTATCATCGAAACTGTAAAGGCCCGGAAGAACGGAGAAACTCATATTAGATAGCAACCTAAGCCCTCCGGCAACATATACATCACCAGACTGGACTGGATCAAGCTTCACTTTAATGAATGACATACCAGCTGTTAAAGTAACTTCCTCGGCACAAACCAGTCTAACCTTATAGCTACGCGAATAGTCATTATCCACTCCTAGAAGGTAGAGTTGGTCACTAGTCTTGTATACAAGTACATGTGGCTGCTCTGTGAATGTTTGGCCTATCATGACCGGAACATGCATGACTTCATCAGGGACAACATATAAGTCAACATCAGCACTAACCTCATCAATCGTTACGCGAACCCTTTTCCTTCCTAACACTTCTACTTGAGAGTTACCGAACCCCTTTAAAGTTGGTAGCTCATTGGTATCAACAGTGCACGAAAGATTACGGAAGTCGGATACCCTGATCATGGAACATTCGCTCCCAAAGTCAATGAAAGCTTCAAAAGACTTGTTATTAACTTCAATAGTCTTAAAGTATTTGTCACCCAACTTATTCCCCGATACGACGAGAACTGTCTTTTCCTTAGAAATAGGAAGCCTGGTATAGCATTGTTCAGTTTTGTGACCCACTTTCTTACACTTGTCACACTGTTTGACAGGGAAAGGGCAAGCAGAGACGAAGTGACCATCTTGTTTACAATTAAAACAGCGAACCTCTTTAGCGACAGACTCCTTGTTTACTGTTTTAAATAAATCTTTAGCCTTGCTGCCAAATTGACCCTTCCCTGTCCTACGGTCTATCAGGGGTCGGCTATTCCTAGCATTACGTAAATAAGCTAACAATCGGTCTGGGTCTTCGTACTGAACTGCTTCAGCGCCTAATCTAACAGAACGGTCATCTATGCCGTGCAAAATACACTCAACCGCCCTTTTGCCAGTTATGCCGCATCTATTAATTAAAGCGATTTTATCATAATAATACGTCTCCAGAGATTCCCCAAATCGAGCACGTTTTGCCAGCATATCGCTTAGCATTTGCCCAAAATTTTCCTCAGAGGGAAATGCCGCTAATAACTTAGTCTGCCACTCCTCCCACGTAAAGAGATGATAGACCTTCATACCAACGTTGCGCGACTCCCTTTAACTTCGGTAAAGCGTAATGGATTATTTGTTTTCCCGACCAACCATATATGGACGCGCATTCATTGACTTTATGGAGCCACATGATAATAGTCTGCTCCCTACCCGTGGGATCAAATTCAGGGACTGTATTCTGCATATTACCTAGTTTTTCTGACGTGTCATAATTTGATGATGATTTAATTGTTTTAATCGCCTCGAGAATACTATGTGCCAAGTTCGCATTAGCTGAATGTAACTCACCAGTATCTTGTGCAATTCGGTCCTTGCTGGGACATCTACCACGACTGTGACTGCGCCTGACGTGGCTCTGGGAGGTGCGGTTGTCGTGAGCACGAGGGCGGCGGGCGCTGCGGCTGCGACTGCAGCGGCTGCGTTTGCCACCGGAGCGATGGGGACGACTGCGGGAGCGGCGGCTGTTGTCGCCCCTTGAGCGACGGCAGCTGCGGCTTGAAGAGCGTCGGCTTCCACGGTGACGGGAGCGTTGGCTGCCTCGATCGCGGGAGCGGTGGGTGCCAGGGCGCTGGCTGTAGTGGTTCCGGGGGCGGCGACTGTCACGGCTGCGCGAACGCTGGCCGCTACTGTTGCGGCAGCAGCGGCTTCCGCGGCCGCGGGAGCGGTGACTGCCACGGCTGCGCGAACGGTGGCTGCCACCATCGCGGTTGTCGCGGCTGTCGCACCTGCGGCTCGGAGTTCCCTTTGACTCGCCATCTTGAATCACGGCGTCTCTGCCCGTAGGCCGCGATGCCGTGTACAGCTTTCTTCCAGGTTGATCCACTGAAATGTGAAACATTTATCACGCAGTAAACTGAGGAGCGAATGTGATAAAGGGGTCTTACTTCCTATCTTTTTTTATATTTGCACACAAGAAGCAATCGCAATTGGTTAAGGTAGTTCGATAACAAACGAATAAAAAAAAAAAATATTTAAAACAAAATATGAATATACAATCACTACACGGTGAACTATATATAATTTAACAAGTGATTGTAATCATATACAAAGCTGTTAAAATATATCACACTTATGCTAAAGCATAACCTTTGATTGGAGAATAAAAAATATATATTTAAAGAACAAGTTATTAGGGTAAGTGGAATCAGAAACCCGTTGTCCAAATAATAGTGTAAACATCAGGGTTAATCCATTATACTGTGTGAGATGCATAAGATGATAAAAAAGAGAAAAAAAAATATAATAATAGAGAATTACAGTACAGTACGCCTTTGTAAATTATGGTTATGCTTATTTTGCTACCATATTTAACATCTATTCACCATTGACAAGAAAGTTATAGTATTCTATCAAAATATTCAACATAAATTTCATCCGGAGGTAACGCAATTTCTCAGATAAATACACACTCAAATTACAATTATACGATATGAGCAATATTAGATAGATAGGAGCAAAAATTCGGTCATCCCACTTCTGAACTGCAGGATATGGGCCAAAAGTGCACATATATTCTGACTAAATCAGTTCTAAAAGGGAGTACATATAAATAAAATGACGAGCACTTACTTTTACCAGTTGTTTATTACTAGCACGATCGCACTTTTCACAGAACACAATACTTTAATTTACACTGTACAGTGCACACAGTAATAAATCGTAACACCTATTGACGAGTCGACGTCTGCAAAACAACTGACTATCCCCGCGTCGGGCGGCGCCATGTCTTTTATCCTTTCCCTCGGTACATCCCCGCCATAACTAGTTGTTTCCAGAACTCGACTCGTCAACTGAGGTACCCTCGTTTAGACAATAATTTTATATAAAAGAACAATAACAGTTGTTAAATAATTTGGTACAGAGAGTATAATGATATTAAAACAATTAGATGTTGACACTAATTAGATTGATTTCGATGAATAGAGTTTAAAAACTTAATATAAATGGTAAGTTAGAAATAAAGTATAAAAACCCCATACGCAAAATTCAACCTCTTTAAATATTAATAACAATAACTTTGACTTCATACTAAACATAATTGATCGACCGGTACGGTACCAGTACATCTTGAGATCAAAATAAGTATTACGAAGTAGCTACATGGATCAACATAAGGCAATGATTTTTGAAATATATTCCAAGCCAAAAAGTCTTCGTGCATTTAAGAAAAATAGTCGTTATGGATCCACTAATGCATGGACTTGTTAAAAAATATATATAGATCTTACAATGTATGGAGCATTGCGAATATAAAATATCTAGATTAGCTATAATAAATTCATAATTCATCAACTGTTACGATATAGATATCGGATCAAAAGATGTATTACTGGAAGTACGAGTATATAAATGGATCAACATAAGACAATGATTTTTGAAATATATTCCAAGCCAAAAAGTCTTTGTGCATTTAAAAAAAATAGTCGTTATGGATCCACTAATGCATGGAATTGTTAAAAAATATATATAGATCTTACAATGTATGGAGCATTGCGAATATAAAATATCTAGATTAGCTACAATAAATTCCTATTTGATCAACTGTTACGGTATAGGTATCGGATCAAAAGATGTATTACTGAAAGTACGAGTATATAAATGGTTCAACACAAGTAATTGATTTTTGAAATATATTCAGAGCTAAAAAGTCCTCGTGGGTTCAAAAAATTTAGCCGTTATGGATCCACCAATGCGTGAAATTGTTGAAAAATTTTTATCGAGTATAATGTCCTATCGACGAATATGTTTGGCAACATCGCTTAACCGAATGTGACGTTGCCACTCCGCCCGAGAAATACGCAACTGGATTAAAGTTATTCCGTGCTAAAGGTGGAGTCTATTGTGTTCGGGATCGCGGCTAGATCAACTAAGTGTGCAAAGAGGTGTTTATATATATATATATAAACACCTCTTGGCACACTTAGTTGATCCAGCCGCTACGTTGCATTCTATTAAGCGATGTTGCCAAACATATTCCTCGATAGGACATTATACTCGATAAAAATTTTTTCAACAATTTCATGCATTAGTGGATCCATAACGGCTAAATTTTTTGAACCCACGAGGACTTTTTAGCTCTGAATATATTTCAAAAATCAATTACTTGTGTTGAACCATTTATATACTCGTACTTCCAGTAATACATCTTTTGATCCGATACCTATACCGTAACAGTTGATCAAATAGGAATTTATTATAGCTAATCTAGATATTTTATATTCGTAATACTCCATACATTGTAAGATCTATATATATTTTTTAACAATTCTATGCATTAGTGGATCCATAACGACTATTTTTTTTTAAATGCACAAAGACTTTTTGGCTTGGAATATATTTCAAAAATCATTGTCTTATGTTGATCCATGTAGCTACTCGTACTTCGTAATACTTATTTTGATCTGAAGATGTACTGATACCGTACCGGTCGGTCAATTATGTTTAGTATGAAGTCAAAGTTATTGTTATTAATATTTAAAGAGGTTGAATTTTGCGTATGGGGTTTTTATACTTTATTTCTAACTTACCATTTATATTAAGTTTTTAAACTCTATTCATCGAAATCAATCTAATTAGTCCAAACACGATATCGGCGCTGCATGTTTGGGGCTGAAAATATTGTGTGGACGGCCTCGGTTACACTCAATGCAATTAACACTGCTTGTATAGACTTCTTTGGTAGAAATTGTATGCGAATACATATTATTATTAAATTTGAAGTTTCAGTTTTAAGCGTTGAATTTTGCTAAGCGGTTTTTTTAGGTATTAATCAGGTAGAAACAAAAAAAGTTTACTCCTTCCAAACAGAGCGCACATTACAATAATAATACACTAAAAAATAATAAACTCATAATAAAGAAAAAAAAAGTAATATAATTTACTAAAAAGCCTCGTACTCAAAATAAAACAATGTTTTCCTGATGTTATAATCCGGGTCAGGAGTTTTGGCGGGAAAATTAAGCTGAGCTTCAATTTTTCCATTGGAGTTTTAAATTATTTAAAGTGTTCTTTTACTAAATAAAAGTGCGAGATTTATGTAGTAAATAGTGCATTCAGTAAATAATTCATAAAGAACATTGAGATATCCTAGCGTAGTGTGTACAATAAACATGTGTACCATTTATAATATTTTTGTAAATTGAAAAAGATAAACTCAACCGCACGTTAGTGGAAATAAAATCATATTTGCTACTTACTAAGTAATAAAGGTAATAAAGATCTGTGGATCTGGTGGATGATTTCTCAGTCTACTCAAAGTGTGTTATATAAATAATTTCGCTTAGTCGCATTATATTTTAGCGAAAGAAAGCGCTGTTTTCTAATCAAATCAAATTAAATCATTTATTTGTTAACACAGGTAAATATTGACAGATCTTACAAAGAATAATAATGATATGATGAATAATGGTTTGTGGTAGGTACTGGAACGCGTTAGACACATGGAATGTCAACTTTAGCGGCCGCAATTTCGAAATAGGGAGTTTGCGTTTCGTTCCAACGTCCTAGTCTGAATTTCTTTTGAAAAAAAAAACTGCATTCGAAACATGGAATACCAAGGAGGTAACTAATAAAAGGTTTTATTCAAATTTTGGACTATCTTGCAAATAGACAGTAGTAGACTGTTTATTGAAAAAAACGAAAGAACATTATAATAGCGCGGGAAAAATTTTTATGGTTCATTATTCGATATTGAACTTAAAAAAGAAAATTATGTGTTTGATTTCCGCAGATTGTTTGAGAAAAGTAGTTGATAAATGCCTGCGTGATTTCACCTTAGACTGCTTAGTATGATACTATTGTCATCGGCAGCAGCGCGGGCGTTGAGACTAAAGGATTCGACCTCGGGCAATAGCAATAAAAAAGTTAATAATCAATGTCAAAATCCTATAAAATTTAAATTTGTTCTTAAAGTTGTCAACAGAAAAATTATTTTCTTTTGGCAATTTAAGTGTTTACCCGACTTCAAAAAAAGGAGGAGGTTCACAATTCGTCGCAATCTTTTTTTTTTTATGTATGTTCATCGATTACTGTAAGACGCCTGGACCCGTTTGCGAAATTCTTGTTTTATTTGAAAGGGTGGTCCAATAGTCACCAGGTCAAGATCTGATGATTAAAGATTAGAGAAATCAAGGAAAACTTACAAAACTTTTACGGGCAACTAGTGCATTTCTAGTTATTTTCATTAAGTATTTTAAAGCACTACAATTTAGTAATGATCTGGAGTAGATATGAAGTCGGGAGACAGTTGAGGGAACTCCTCGACAATTCACAGCAGCTACCTTGTGTTTGAACTTGATTAATTTGTATTAATAAGAACTTTACACCTAAATGGGTTGTAACTGTCATTAGGGCTCTGATGATGAATACAAAGGCCAGTTCAGGTAACTTCTAAAGGGTTTACAGTAGTTCCCTTGTTTTTGGATTTAATTAATATATATATTGATGAGCAATTTTCACCGATATGCATTATTATGAAAATCTGTAGTAGATTTGATGATGAAGACCACGACCGACAAACATTCATTTTAGCCCACATATATTTTTTTTAATAATTATAAACTAGCGCTTGACTGCAATTCCGCCTGATGGTAAGCAGTGATGCAATCGTTGATGGTAAAGCGCGCTAGTATATTAAGTCCATTCACTTACAAAACCTTAGTGAATAGGAAGGAAGACGGCAGTTGAGCGTCGACAACGCTGCACCAGAGGGAGATTGATGTGGAGACCCTCCATGACCAAACTCCCGGCACAACAACATTTGGCGCATCGTACCGGGTACCAATCGCAACACAACTGCTCAGACCCGTCCTCCGTACGGCTTCACCAGGCCGGGACACGACGAATCGCTTGGCGGCAAGTCTTTGTCTGGTGGGTGCTAACTTCTGCCGGCAGCCGATGTTATGGCCTACCACCGAGCAAAGGCACCGAGCATAGGTGCAAAGTTCTTATCAATACGAATTAATCAAGCATTAATCATGCTCGGGCTAGTAGGGAATCAATCCAGTCCGAAAGAGAGGCCATGGTTGAGCGAACGAGTGTTGCACTGCAGGCAGTCTCCGAATGGCGCAATGCCAATCTTGTAGCATTCAATGCCGCCAAAACACAGGCGTGTCTTTTCACCGCCAAAAGGAGCCCGTTCACCTTGGCTCCTACTTTTCGGAATGTGTCCTTGGAGTGTTCCGACCGCCTTCAGCTTGTGGGAGTTGAGATTTCCTCGGACCTTAACTTTGGGCGGTTCATTGAGTCCAAGGCTAAGGTGGCTGCCAAGAAACTTGGCGTTATCGCAAAGGTCCGGCAGTACTTCACACCTGGGCAGCTTCTAATGTTATACAAAGTACAGGTCCGTTCGTGTGTGGAGTACTGCAGCCACATTTGGGCTGGTGCTGCCAAGTGTCACCTGGCCACTTTTGATTCAGTGGAGAGACGTGCAAAGAGGCTGATTGGTGACCCTGATCTAACTCGAGTTGGTCTCCAAAGCCTAGAGCACAGGCGTAGAGTAGCCAGGATTTCGGTGTTCTATAGGATGCATTTCGGGGAGTGTGCGAGGGAATTGCATGATTTAATTCCTCCATCTCCGTTCCACCAGCGGACGACCCGTCGTACGGCTGGTTTCCACCCTTACGTTGTTAACACCACTACGATCCGGACGAAGCGTTTCGCCTCTTCCTTTATACCGCGTACGTCGAGGGACTGGAACAATTTGCCAGCGGCGGTGTTTCCGTCGGACTACAATTTGAGTGTCTTTAAGGCTAGAGTGAATAGGCTCTTAAGAAACTAGTGCGCTTTACCATCAACGATTGCGTCACTGCTTACTATCAGGCAGGATTGCGGTCAAGCGCTGGTTTATAATATGTAAAAAAAAAAAACACAAACGCAAGGTGGCTGCTGTGAATAGTTGAGGAGTTCCCTCGACTGCCTATAGTCTTCATCATCAGATTTACTACAAACCATCATTTTAACCCATATAGGTGCAAAGTTCTCATCAATATAAATGAATTAAGTCTAAACACAAGGTACCTACTATTAACCGTTGAAGAGTTCCCTGAACTGGCCTTTACTTTTATCACCAGAGCCTTCATGACAGTCATAACCCATCTTTTTGTAAAGTTCTTATCAATACAAATTAGTCAAGCACAAACTCAAGGTAGCTGCTGTGAATAATTGAGGAGTTCCCTTGACTTTCTCCAGGCTCCATCATCAGCTATACCAGACCTTTATCAAATTGTAGTTCTCTGAAATACTTAATGAAGATACTTAGAAATGCACTAGTCGCCCCTACGATTTTTTGAAGTTCCTCTTGATTTCTTTAGTCTTCCATCATCAGATCCTGACTATGGGACCATTTAGAAAGTTTACCTTTTCTAACATAAAAAGAATTTTGTAAATCGGTCTAGGCGTCTGAGATTTATCGGTGAACATACATAAAAAAGTAACTGCTGCTTATCCAATCGCTTCACGCCCTTGGCAAATGCTGCGCCCTGATTGGCCCGTTTGAATTGGATCAACAACTGGTCAGACGCCAAAAAGGTGGATTTGTATAAAACAGCCCTTAATTATTGTTATTACTTCTTATTATTCATCGTGACGCATGTGGATCCGAACGGAGCCACATATTTATGATCAGATGGCAACGGATCAAGAAAAGGCCCCCGGATCAACAAGTGAAAATGGATCAACAAATTACTACCTATACGGCACGTCTGATCAACAAAGTGCCCAAAGGGATATCTATATATATATATATATATATATATATATATACAGCTATATATATATATATATATATATATATTCGTATATTTGTCGTCCTCCGTGGCGCAGCGGTCAACATGCCTGCCTGCGACGTGGAGGCCCCGGGTTCGATCCCCGGCCAGGTCATAATGGGAAACGATCTTTTCCTGATTGGCCTGGGTCTTGGATGTTTATCTATATATGTCATCATCTCAGCGTTAATCCCAGTCGCATCCATAGCTTTTTCAGCTTTGGAGTCCGGGGGTCCGCCTTGCCAGTCTATCTGCTGATTTTGGCTAAACTTCGATATTTTCCGTGAAGCGACACAACCCGAAGGTGATATCTATTATAAATATAGTATCGTTGAGTTAGTATCCCATAACACAAGTCTCGAACTTACTTTGGGGCTAGCTCAATCATCATCATCATCACAGCGTCAATCCCAGTCGCATCCGAAGCCTTTTCAGCTTTGGGGTTTGGAGTCCGCTTTACCAGTCCAACTGCTGAAATTGCTGAACTTCGACATTTTCCGTGAAGCGACTGCCGTCTGACCTCCACAACCCGAAGGCGACATCGAAGCATTGCAGTTAGACCAATTGTTGGACTTTTGAGTGCACCAACAACCCGTAACGACTGCCACTAGATGTTTGTATGGCAACCGGGACCAATGGCTTAACGTGCTTTTCCGAGGCACGAACAGACCAGTGTAAATATTCATATTCATGCATACAAATCTACGCTACGCCACGGAGGCTGTCCTATGTGTGATATTTATCTATTATAAATATAGTATCGTTGAGTTAGTATTCCATAACACAAGTCTCGAACTTTGGGGCTAGCTCAATCATCATCATCATCACAGCGTCAATCCCAGTCGCATCCGAAGCCTTTTCAGCTTTGGAGTCTGGGGTCCGCTTTACCAGTTCAACTGCTGAAATGGCTAAATGTCGACATTTTCCGTGAAGCGACTGCCGTCTGACCTCCACAACCCGAAGGCGACATCGAAGCATTGCAGTTAGACCAATTGTTGGACTTTTGAGGACTCCAACAACCCGTAACGACTGCCACTAGATGTTCGTATGGCAACCGGGACCTACGGCTTAACGTGCTTTTCCGAGGCACGACCAGACCAGTGCAAATATTCATATTCATGCATACAAATCTACGCTACGCCACGGAGGCTATCCTATGTGTGATATCTATCTATTATAAATATAGTATCGTTGAGTTAGTATCCCATAACACAAGTCTCGAACTTTGGGGCTAGCTCAATCATCATCATCATCACAGCGTCAATCCCAGTCGCATCCGAAGCCTTTTCAGCTTTGGAGTCTGGGGTCCGCTTTACCAGTCCAACTGCTGAAATGGCTAAATGTCGACATTTTCCGTGAAGCGACTGCCGTCTGACCTCCACAAACCGAAGGCGACATCGAAGCATTGCAGTTAGACCAATTGTTGGACTTTTGAGGGCTCCAACAACCCGTAACGGCTGCCACTAGATGTTCGTATGGCAACCGGGACCAACGGCTTAACGTGCTTTTCGGAGGCACGACCAGACCAGTGCAAATATTCATATTCATGCATACAAATCTACGCTACGCCACGGAGGCTCCTATGTGTGATATTTATCTATTATAAATATAGTATCGTTGAATTAGTATCCCATAACACAAGTCTCGAACTTACTTTGGGGCTAGCTCAATCTGTGTGATTTGTCCATATATATTTATTTATTTTTATAAATACTAGCTGACCCGGCGAACTTTGTTCCGCCTTAAAGGCAATTGTGCCTAGTTTGTAAAGGTGCAAGGTACCAGGGTAGCACAAAACTGTAGGAGAAGTCGAAACAACGTTTCCGAGATCACGTGCTTTTTCAAGCAATCAGCGCCATCTGCCGGGCTGATTTGTGAATCTAAACCATCCAGGGCGCCACTCAAACGCATACAGAAAAGTTCATTTAAATCGGTCAAGCCGTTTAGGAGGAGTTCAATGACATACACACGTACAGCAGAATTATATATATAAATATTACGTGTTAGTGTGTAATTCCTATTCGTTTAACCGAACTGGGGTAGTCGTTTAGCCATCTATTTAATTTAGTTTGTGAACAAGGGAATCCGCAGCATAACAAGATTTTTTGGGCTCACACTACATTATAATGGAGCCATTGCTTGTAATACTAGAACCTAGTTACTGGATAGTGGATACCCTTTGGTAGACTTTTAGGCTTATTATTATCCCATGATGTTTCCCTGACTAGATCCTTGATCACTTTCATGTAGCTTGTAACTTGAATTAGTTTTTAATGTGTGCATATTTTTGAACAGACTCTTTGTATTGTTTACTTGAAGTCGACATTCCAGTGTATTCATTGGCAATTGACACACCTAGTTTAAAAAAAATACACACAAACTACCTACTGAGTTTAGAAGTATGATTTTTTCACAAGGATAATATAAAAGCACGTTGTTCCATGTCAGCGTGTGGCTGCGTCCGCATGTGGGAGGCGGGCGGAGCGCGCGCGGCGTGCGGCTGGCTGTCGGCGCTGGCGACGCAGCGGCCGCAAGCGCTGCAACCGCGCGCGCCCGTTATAACCGCCGCCGTGCTCTCCTGTATAGGTACACATGTTATACTATTGGCTCTTATATTATGTGATTCTTATCAAATTATGGGCACATTTGACCAAACTTTCTTACATTGAGTAAGTTTAATTCTGAAAATACAGTTTGAATTTTTGAAATTTTTTTCATACTAAATCTCAATCATACTTCAATTTTCTTCCATATACAACACGTAAAGAAAACCCTGTCCGTTCCGTGAGGGTATTGTTAGGTATAACTGTGTCTAATGATGCCTACAAAGCCAGGCTAAATTAAAAACAAGAACCCCAAAATCTAAATATTATTTTACAAAAGGAGGTAACTTACATGGCAATACAGGCGTGCGCGGGTGATGGAGCAGCACACGCGACATCGCTTATCCGTAGCGGTGTCGAAAGGTCATGAACTCAGCTGACCTCATGCATGCATAGCCATGTTCTTTTAAGACCTTCCACGCTTGCATATGGTGTTCAGCTCTCGTGCCACAGAATGAGTACTCAGAGCAGGGTCGTCATTCAATAACTCGAGCACCTGATCTTCAATATCCGGATCCTGGGTGCGCGGCCTCACTGCATCAGCGTAATGCAGGCCATGAACACTGCCCGTTATGTAGACGCGATTGTGCAGGCGTTGGAATGCACGCTCAGACAAAACGGATCTCATAGTTTCTACGAGCTTCTGCAAATGTAGTCACTCCTATTCAGACTCATCAGCATATTAAAATACTCTACGTTAGAAAACGACATGATCACACAATACATGGAAAGTCTTCACGAAATCAATGTTAACGGGAAACTGATAATTTAAAGTAAAAGTGATTATTATTTCATAAAAATAGGCAAAGAGGTGCACGTTGCGGTACGCTTTGACTAGAGATGTGAAAATACTCATGATATTGATAGATCGTGCGATACGATTTACTCGTGACTATTTTTGGTATCGATTTAGTATTGCAAAATCTTATACATCGATATCATCGCATGGAAGAACTTTCACAAAACTCAAATTAAGTAGACAACTGTTAAAAGCAATAAAATGCCAAAATTTTAATTACTGTTTGTGTCTGAATGTCGATGATATTGACCGTTAAAATGCTTTACATTGTTTATAATACTTTACTAAAATAGTGTTTCATAAAACTTTCTCCTTTCTGTTTACTAATACTTGTTATAATAATGTTATTAGTAATTAATCGATAATGAAACGAAACCACTTTTACCATTAGGTCATCTGTTTTTACGACAAATATTTCAACCGGGTGCAAGTTTCGATTAAGAGCGATAAAAAAAAGTTATTACGCAAAAAATAGTACATCTCTAGTTATTACTTACAGTTCAGTTTATCACAGGCGGACGCTGTTAAAGGATCAAATTAAATGCCGCCAATATTGTACATTCATTCATACAATGGTACCGACGAAAATGGTTTGACTTTTTAAAAAAATACCAAATTTTTGAGAAGTTGCGAGTTAATGCGCAGAAAAAAAAAAGATTATTTCAAAATTCATTACAATTGTTAATATGATGATTATGTAAAGTTTCAAATATTATTTGGTCATGTGATTACCTAACCTTTATTATCCCTATCGGTCTGATGGGGTTTTATTTATATATTGTATAAAAGATATAGTGGATTTAATATCAGCCCAAGAACTAAATCTTATCAAAAACACAAGCGCAACAGATGCGGCGATTGGCTGTTGATAGATCATTCAACCAATCAGTATAAGCGCTCTTGACAATTTGACAAACTGGTAAATCTCCAATCCCTTTGATAGTTTTCAAATTCATTATCAATTAATCAAACCAGCATAATACCTTACAAAACTACTTACAACATGATTTACAACTTAGTATAACCCGCGCAGATAAAGAAAAGATCTGAAAATGGCGGCGGATACTTATGGCACGGTTGACAAAACATGCCACTGTTCAATCACAAACCAAATGCTAAGATAGAAAAATGACAAATTTACGTTGTAAATATTGTTATTTACAACGTAAATTTGACATTTTACTTGTTTGTTGTTGTGTTTGTTTTTATTGTTCTTTTTGTTGGGTTTGATTGTTCAAACTCAACAATAACAACAAAATAACAGAGACTTTAGCAAAACGAAATTAACGATAACTCACTCCGAGTTATCGTTAATTTCGTTTTGCTAAAGTGTCTGTTATTTTGTCTGCATCAAAGTAGCTTGGAAAGCGAATCCTGAATTCCTGATCGATGATTTTTTTTTTTGCAGCGCTTACTTCACTGTGTGAGTATAGCAGCGATAGAGAGTGAGTGAAACGCATGCCAGCGGACGCCATTTACAGATCTTTTCTTTATCTGCGCGGGTTATACCACTTATTATGATATAATGTCGAACGTTGTCGAACCATCAAATATCTAGGTGTGACTCTTGATGATGGTCTGGGCTTTGCGCCTCATATAGAACTACTGACCAAAAGAATCAGAAAGCTGATTTTTGTCTTTAGTAGTCTTCGCCACATCGCAGAACCTCATACTATTAGGTGTACATATTTTGCTCTCTGTCAGTCTCTCTTAACTTACTGTATATGCACTTGGGGTGGTGCACCCAAAACGGTACTTTTGAAGCTCGAACGAGCTCAGAGAGCCGTTCTGAAAATTAGTACCTTTCGGTCCATCCTCTTCCCAACTGAAGAGCTATATAGGAGCTGTAAAGTCCTTACAGTCAGACAATTATTTGTACTGCATGTACTACTATATCAGCATCAAAGAGCCTCTTATGAAATAATCACCATAAGACGCATAGACAAGGTTTGCCAACCCTTCCGCTGCAAGTACTCTTTTACAAGAAGATTTCCCTGTTTCCAAGGCCCTCACCTATACAATAGTCTTAACAAAATTCTGAACTTTTTCTCCCTCCCTATAATGTCTTTTAAAAAGAAAATTAATACTTGGCTGCAAACGCTTAATTACAACAAAACTGAAAGTTTATTGTTGACTCAATACAGCTCCCGTTAAACTTCATTCTATCATCATCACTCAAACATCGACACGAACATACCCTCGTTTGCTGTATAATCTTTTAAATTACATAATTATTTATTTTGTGTTTTCATTTTCGCATCTTCAATTTTCTGTCATCCCTTAGTCTTTGTCATCTATTACTATTACTAGTATACGTTTGGATTAGTTGTGACACGACCGTGTAGTCAGGAGGCCTGGAGACCTGTAACACAGGTTGTCCTAGTACAGGCTCCAGTTTCCGCTACATCGTTATATCATATACGTATGTTTAATTATGTGGTGGAAAAAATAAACGTTTATTATTATTATAAAAATGTGCATGTGTTTATCGTAATAAAATGGTCGTTTTTTACAGTTCTGCCAGCGCCACATTTTTTATTTAGAGTTACAACAATATAAAGAAATTGTAAACATCTCTTGATTGATGTCAGGTGGAGGATCTCCGCGTAACCAGATCGAGCCGCTAGCCGACCTGCTGCTGTCGCTGAACCGCGCGGCGTGGCGTGACGCTGACCTGGCCAGCTGGCTGCGGCACGCCCTGGCCACGCCCGGCTTCCCCACTCACCACGCCACCGAACCACATAAGCACAAGTTCATACAAGCTGTCATCAAGTACGTACACTAGATAATGCAGTTCACGGGCTCGCATCATGTGACGTCATAGAAATATATTTACTGAAAATCTCAAATGAATTCATTAACTGACAGACAACGCCTAAACTAATCTACGTCTAGAAGCATCGTATTTTGCATAGGACCTCCTTATACATCGTGTACGACCTTCTTATAATGTTAAATTAGGTATACTTACAATTTTAATCGTTCTACGACAACGACCACTTCATCTATTCAATGATTAGTATTTTTTTTTTATTCAAACATTGTTTATGTTTATACCTCTGTATTAGCGCGTTGTTTTTCTAAACTCGGCAACAAATTTTGATGCGGTTTTCACCTTTCTAAAAACCTTTTGAAATCTCTATTATTTTTTTTATCATTGTTTTTAATAAAACCAACATATTTTATTATCAGGGAAAAAAGCAGCAAGCGGCGGATACTGGAGACGGTACAAGAATTCTCCTTAGTTTGCCGCGGCCTTGTGGACACCGAGTACGCAAGGCAGACGATTGCATCCAAGCAATTAGTGGCGTGAAGACAAGTGTACATAATTATAGTTTTAACTAAAATAAATGTTCTCACATCTCTCCTATTAGGTATAGGTACCTAGTAGATGTTTTACATACGCTTAGAATAGTACAGTTCGTTTGTCAAGAAGCGTTCGATCTTGTTTGTTAAATGTCAATGCATATTTTTTGACGTAAGCTCGGCTGTCGTCTGACGGAGACTCCTGAAAATGGACGACGGCGCCGAGGCGAGACCTGACGCGTACTGCCAAGGTTGCTAGGAATAGATACCGGAAAAATAAAAGAGGTTGTGGTCCCTTGTTCACAAAGCCAACTAAATTTTAGTTAGTGCATATTTTTCTTTCTATAACATTATGAAAAGTACTGAAGATTAAATATTGGTTTCAAGTTATGATATTATTTCATAGACAGTTTAAACCTGTCGACCATAAAGACGCCAGACGCTGGCAACTAATTTGACAGAACTAAACTATCTCCCTTCTACTATTTACTATTTTCCTATTCTATTTTCTTTTTAAATTTACTATCTACCTTCTAAAACAGAAAGAATAAGATACAGTACAAGCTAAATTAAAATAATTAAAAACCACGGCTGCCCTTCACTGACAAAGAAACAATGAGCAAGTAGTGACAGCTGCCACTTTCTACATTTGACAACTAAATTTCTGCTTTCTGCATACAAATAAGACAGAGGACGCTTCATGAGATAGTTTCGAACTAAATACATCCCGACCTCAGAAGCATTAGGTCGTGCTATGTCTGTTATGTTTTCCTATAGCTTTGGTTCACTTCACAAAACTTGAAATTGAAAAGTTTGAAGTATCAAGACTTTTTAGAAATTGACATTGTACATAATGCATTGTGATATCATCTGTATATAAGCCGTAACGATGTCGTTATAGAGATCTAAAATAAAATACCAAAAATATATATTTAGTTGTATTTATTTTAATTTAAAATATAGTATGTAGAACAATGTTAATATGTATTTAAACTTAAACTAACGATTTACAAATAAGTTTAAATATTTACTAGAATATTTTACCAATGATAACCATACCAACATGGCAATGCGTAATAACAATGATTTAGTAAATAACAAGTATAGAAGAGTACCAAGACGCTGCACGCTGTTGTTAGAACATACCTACACTTACAAGACTATTGTTGCCAGATCAAAAAAAAAAAAGCGATAGACGGATGGATCTGAGCCTGAACCAATAACGAAAATGATTGACCACGTGATTTATCGCGTCGCGTGGTCAATCATTTTCGTTATTGGTTGGTTTGGTATTCGACTTCGCTTCGCTACGAAGCGATATTACATAGGCTACAGCCCTGGCACTTTAGCCGGACATTTTCTTTCTAGATTTGGAACATTATTGTTTAGTATGAATATTTTTGTAATGGAAATATGCGCTGCACAATGTTTTACATTACAATTCTGAATCTTTTTTTTTTATAAAAAACATATAACATCTATGTACATTTTAGCCGGACAAAGGTGTAAAAAGCCGAAATTGGCCGACTAAGTAGTAAAATCTGGCAACACGATTATATTAGCACGAATAAAATTATGAACACTGCCTTTATTATGTTAAAATCAGATTAATACCAACACAGCAGTCTACAACTACAAAAATAAAATCTAATTATTTTCTAGGCATTGTGTATGTACATCTAAATTATTGTTGGGACCGTATATTGAAACCTTCATGTGCTGATGCGAATCCATCCATCTCCTAAACACACCGTTGACGCGCATTTCTAGCTAGACAATACTATCGGCCGCCACACAGTATACGATTTGTCTAATCTAGAGAGAAAAGTGCCCAACTCATAATGTTAAAATCCCCTGTTTTTTTAATAATATTACAGTTTTGAATGACCCCTACAACCGAAAATGGATTCACAAATTGTTATTGTACAGTAATACCCATATAACAATGATGCAAAGTTACCGCACCGAACTCAGGTAGCCTCCTGCTCGGTTACGGCAGCTGTAAAGGTTGACTTTTGTGCATGTGTTTCGAGTTTTCCTATTTGTTAAAGTGTTTTCTATTGATGAACTCTGCAACTTAAGGTAATCACCTATTTATAAATAAATTTTAATGTACCAAAATATTATTAAATATTTAGTTATAATGTATCGAAAGAGATAGATTAGAAATAAAAAAAAATTGGCTAAAGCTAAGTTTACGTAGTCTTAAAGTAGGTAGTCAAGATGAGTCAAGGTATAATTAAGCTTTTAACATACTCTCTTAACATTTAAGTTTGTTAAAATCATGGCTTGGTTTTGCGACTTATTGCGATTCTAAAGATTTCTTGTAATTTATTAATAGGTGCCAGAATTCAGCGAAAATAATTATTTGACTTTTGGCGTTCTATACCACCCAAAGGCTAATTAGATCAAATTTTATCATTTATTAAGTAGAGATTTGCTAATTTGATGGTGCAAGATCAAGAAAAGCCTTTAAAGGCCTATTTAAAAAAAGAAATACCAGAAGATTCGTCCCAAATGGCTTCGCAAGCAGAGGCGATTAGACTTATTTTTAAATGCTTACGCAGAATGGTTAAATGAAGAGGTGGTGCTCACAATGTTTCACGAACAGCCCCCAAAACCGAGTTCCAGACCAAGAAAGAGTTTTGAAGATATTTCCACGAAAACGAAAAAGCGTAAAGTTCAACATTTGTTGCAAGAGTATGACGTTTAACAGCTATCGTTTGCAGCGCAGTGGGAAATGTGACGCAGCTCGTGTAATTCCGGAAGTTTCTACAGATTCACCCAGATGAGCTACTGGATATAAAAAAGCACGAAGAAGAATAAATGCAAACAAAAAACAACGGCCTTATACCCCGGAAGAAGCACTGGCTTTGTTTATATCCAACCTTTTATCTGTAGATACATATAAGAATATACAACAGAAGGTTTTTTCACAAATATAAAGACACTGCTCGTATCACCGGTCTCGGCGAAAATCTGCTCTTGCACTTTCGTACAGGTTTTACTTTACACGCAATAAAATTTACACGGAAAAGTTTAACACGTACTGCTCAGAAACGAGAGGCTTATACCTCTCCTTATATCCATGGTATAACATGCAAGTTATTTTACATAAAATATTAGTTCATGGCGCAAATATTATAAGAGATTCTGTCATACCAATAGGACAAATGTCCGAAGAGGGTTCGGAGGCCAAAAACAAAGAAATTCGCATAGTCAGGGCCACACTTTAAAAAAAAATCTCGTGTCCGAACACATTTTGATTTAATTAGATATTTACTCGTGTCATCCGATCCGTACATTGCTTTGTTAAAATAATTATCCAAAAAAAAAGCAACTTAAAACATTACACTGATTTAAAATCTTAATGTCAGAATAAAGCTTACATAATTGCCAAAAATATATTTTATTTGCTACCATATCATCATATAACTAATAAATTATCATGTTAAGTTTAATTTATTTTTATCATTATAAATACTTAAAGTCACTAATAAAATTTTGTCTCACTAGATGGGTCAAATCGTAAACTGTGCGCCAGCGACTTCGTTCGCGTGGAGTTAGATATGCTCTGCTCCTATTGGTCATTGGTGGTTATTGGTTTGGTTGGGTATTGGTATGAGCAAAGAGAAGAAGAGAAAAGGATTAATGAGCTATCCAACGCTAAAAGAATTTTTCAAATCGGACCAGTGGTTCCTGAGATTAGCGTGTTCAAACAAACAAACTTTTCAGCTTTACATATTAGTATAGATGTAAAGAAAACCCCGTCCGACCCATAAGGATAATAAAGGTTAGGTAAACACATAACCAAATAAAATATGAAATTTTACATAATCATCATAGTAACAATACTAATGAATTTTGAAATAATCTGTTGTTTTTGCGAATGAATTCCAACTTCCCCAAAACTTGGTAATTTTTTTAATAAGTGACAACACCCTGTGCGATGCTCCCTTTCGCTCGCGCATGTATTTCCTACCGCACATGTAATAATTTACCTCCTTTAGCGAAATAATATTTATTTTTTTGGGGGATTTTTTTAAGTTTAGCCCGGCTTTGTAGGGATTAGTAGAATTAGTTATCGATACCTAACAATACCTTCACGGATCGGACAGGATTTTCTTTACACGAGGCGTATAAAATCCAACACAGCTAAATCTAATTATCATTTCTTTTTTCACAAATAAAGGAAAACGTTACTTTGATATCAATTTTGTTCTAGACATATAGAAAAGTTATTAAAGGCTCATGGATAACCATCTAAACTACCAAAGTGCAAGTTTCTTTATATATTGAATTTATTAAAATGGACATAGCTGATATTGATCCCAATTTTTGGATTTAGTGCGGACATAGCTGGCTTTATTTCCAATAATTTATTGATTACGCCTTCCCTGGTATAGCTTCTGTATTCTGTTATTCTCTTTTATGTCCGAAACAACCCAATAACCCAAGGTTTCATTAAAATAACACCACACAAAATGAACTCGATAGTATGAGATCTGCCAGATTGGAAGCACAACAGAGCTCTCTGATTGGTCGGTTATAACTTTAGCTGTCTTTGATTCTCAGAAAGCGGGATATAGCTACCTCTGTTACTAACTGCATTTTTGATAACGATTTTAAAGGTGGATCTATATGCTTTTGGTGCCAAAGAATTGAGGACATAGTTAGCATTTTGCTTAACAAATAAAATGGTATACCTAGCTTAAAAATTATCATAAATGGATTTAGCTGTTTTTGATTTTATACGCCTCACATGTTGTATAGACGCGATGCGCAGTCAGATGCAGCCTGTACTGCTCTTTAAGATAAAAAGGGCACCGTTTACGCATGTTTCTTGACATGGAAAACGTGGTGTGCACAGGCCTTTAAGGGCTATATTTCACCGGGACACCAGTTGCGCCACATTGGTGTTCGTAAGCTACCAAACTAGACACCACACCGAGACAGTATAAAAATCGACTTTGAAGAGACAGCACCACTACTGTACTACCCGTGCGCGATAAGTTGGGACCTGAGTGCACACTATTTGAATAAAATAGGATCCTAGGTATTTAATTATGTATCACCGAAAGTGTTGACTATGGTTTTGTAATGAATAAAAATACAATGTTTAATTTTATACATTTATTTTATCTATTATTTACATTATCTCATCTCTCAACGTCACCGCACTCAGGTCCCAACTTATCGCGCACGGGTAGTATGTACGTAATAAAAGAGTGTTTAAGAGAAAAAGGAAAGTAGCAGGTTTACCCTTATTTAGCCGATCGCTGTAACAAAGAAATTGGATTGAATTTCGATAATAAATCTTTCTGTATCGAAATTATGCTTCTAACAAACAACTAAAATATAAAACAAGCAGTTAAAAAATAAAACACAACCGTGCACATGTTACCATGGGCCGGGGCGTCACTGGCGGCCGAGTGAGTGAGGCGCCACACAGTGCTATAGTAATTAGTGGTGGCGCGACCACCGTGGCGGCGCAACCAGTAACATTCTGTGCACGTCCGAGTTGGTCGCGTCGCCAAATTGGCCGCGCAACCAACCGGACACCAGCCTCCTAATCTGCGAACACATTTTTTGTCAAATGATTGAGACTATTTGGGATATTTGGGACCGCCCATTGGTCCGTTCGGTCCAAACGATCTCAATTGATCCCAACTAGTCGCAATCATTTGACAAACATGTATTCCCCGATTAGGGGGCAGGTGAGTAACTCTCTATAGAGCTGTATACATAAGTTGGTAGCGACGACTGGTTGCGCCGCCATAGTGTCCCGGTGAAATATAGTCCTAAGGAGCTGACAGGTAGTTGTAAACATATAGTTATATTTTGCGCACTCATATGACACAACTACAGAAATGATGTGAGTCATAAAGAAATTCACAGTTAGAATGAAACCGAAGTAAGGCCAAGCCATGATGTCACTTCCACACAGAATTTGCATATGATGGGGATACTGGTTATTTGAATGAATCCAAATTGTATATTGGAAAGCTGTGTTAAGAGGCTCATAATTATTATACAATCACAGCTTCATCACATAAATATATCCAACAGGCCACTTTCCTCACATAATAGCGTTATGATAAGTACAGTCGGATAATATAGTAGTCACTGATAAATGTTCTTTAGCGCGTGAACAAACAACAATATTTCCACTAACGCTATATTGTAGGTAGTGATTTCATGTATTGAAAATTTCAAATAAAGGGTAATTGGGTTGTATCCTAAAAAATAATTTAATGTCCATCTGATCAGAGAGATTTATAAAAAATATTGAAGACGTATTTTTTATTTTTTCTTTCATTCAAATACTTAGGAAGACATATTGATTTGAAATGTCGCATGACTTCACGCCGTGGTACAAAATATACCACAGCGTGACGTATTTAGATCCCACTCCGTAACTTTAATACGCTATATCGGGCTGTTCCCAGTAGTTTTACCCAGTAGTCTTACTAGTAGTACTAATGGGAGTTTTCTTCCCAATAGACTTACTCATAGTAAGACTTCGCGGTTGTCATATTGGGGCCAATTTTTCCCAGTAGTACTACTGTAAAAAGTAACAATAACACATAGACCTCGGAGTTTACCGACAGTAAAAATTAAAAAGTTATGAGAACAGAAAAACCAAAAATAGTAATTGTATGAGTAATTAATTTCTATTTGTATAATTATAATGTAGTAATTAATTTATATTATTACCTAATTGCCCGAAATAAAGAAATATTATTAATAGGTTCATTTTTAATATCTTACACAATTAAATGTACACAATTTAATGTCTTACACAAGATTTGTGTTTCAAACAAAGCCATTATCGTTTGCGGTGATTTTAATATTAATTTATTAGAGAACTCTGGTTATTGTAATAAAATTATAAGTCTATTTCAGTCCTACAATCTTGTAAACCTATTTTTGGAGCCCCCAAGAATAACACCTACTTGTGCCACATGCCTAGATAATATTTTTACAAACATAATACCAAGCCACAAAGAAGTTTTAAATTTACTTGATTCTGATCACTGCGGACAAAGGATTACTATTCCAAACCATAGTAAAAAAGTGGCCAAAAAGGATATCACTGTTAACCCCAAAACTGAAAGCCGCTTGGAGGTTTTTAGATTTGATCTCATCAATAAATTGCCAGTCTTATCCAGTGCTGTTAATGCTGATCCTAATCATCTCTATGACAATTTTTTTAATATATACTGTAAGCTATTTGATTCCACCTTTGTTCCCAAGACTATCTCTGTTAATAGTAAAGCATCTTTCTCTGATTGGGCTACCATCGGTATTCATAAAAGTAGAACTCGGCTTTATGAATTGTACAATGAGAGGATTTATATTAACACTGTTGAATTCAATTTATATGTTAGAAAATATTCAAAATTATTCAAACAAGTTTGTTATATGGCCAAGTCACGTTACTTGAGTTCAAAGATAAAGAACAGTGGCAATGTAATTAAAACGACTTGGAAAATTATTAATAGTGAAACGGGAAGGTCCAGTGATAGAAATACTGACTATAGCCTGTCTATTAATGACAACATAATTAAATCAGACTCGCAAGTCTCTGAGGCATTTGAAAATTTCTTTTCGGATATTCCTGTTTCAACTACTAAATCCCTAAACTCATCACCTTCTGTTGCGGAGTCTTTGCTTAAAGAAAATGTTAATGTTTGTGGTTCGGAGTTTCATTTTGAACATGTTATCAGTAGAGATATAATTAAAATCTTTCACACTCTGAATGTAAAAAAGACTGCTGACCTATGGGGTCATTCGGTGGAAGTTGCTAAGTCTATTATTGATATTGTGGCACCCACTCTAGCTGTTATCTTTAATGCTTGTATTGACTGTGGAGAGTTTCCTGATCTCATGAAAAATAGTAAAATAATACCTTTGTTTAAATCTGGTAGTACATCAGACCCCACAAATTATAGACCTATTTCTGTACTACTTACCTTTAGTAAAATTTTTGAGAAATTAATTTTAAACCAAATGCTAAATTTTTTTAATAAACATAAATTATTACATAGCAAACAGTTCGGTTTTACAAGGGGTCGTTCAACTACTGATGCCGGTGTTGAACTTCTGGGTCATATATATAATGCATGGGAGGATAAATGCGATGCCTTGGGAATCTTTTGTGATTTGTCCAAGGCGTTCGATTGCGTTCTTCACGATACGTTAATCAGGAAACTCCGCCACT
>JADWQK010001583.1:0-228016 GCA_017933935.1 Sesamia nonagrioides
TCTCAAAAATTACGGGCGGTTAGCGAGCATTAGAAAGAGATGGTCTGACACGCTCTGTCTCTTTTCGCCTCATAGTAAAACGTTTGACCGAGGTAGGCTGTAATTCGTCGAGTTGCCTTCAATTTAATGTACTAAAAATTTAAGCGCTGATTAATTTACGACTATAAAATGAAATGTGATACTTAGGGTATTGCTAAGAATTACTATTGCTATTGTAAATCGCGCAGGCATTTGATTAATAATACTTTGTTAATGAAATAGAATGTAAATACTTTTGTATGAATATGGAACTGATTTTTGAAAGGTAACCCGGTGGGAATCGGCTTGTATGGACTCTTCGCCACTGTCACCTATTCCACCAGTTTATTGAGGTGTAATGATACATACCTTGAGTTTCAAAACCATAACCTTGGAGTCTATTCTTCAAAATGCCAACATCACAATGCTTATAAGGACACCCATGGCAGTCACCTGGCCCTACAGTAGTATTAATAATCTTCAAACAACTAAATGGAGAATAGTTCTTTTTACTACCCTCTTTTCCATAGTTGTATCTTACATTATAAGCATACTGCTTTTCAAATTTATCCAGGTCCATTATTTTAGTGAATTCTTCCCTCCAGAATCTTAGAGAATCTTCCAATGTTACACCAATCCCTTTCAGGAACAGGCCATATTGAAGTCTACCGCCGTGCTTTAGATGGTGAGCTACTCTCAATTGCTCATGAAGTTGCCGCATGCACAGTGGGAATGATTTCACAGCTAAGGAGTCCAAACTTTCAATAGGTATAACTGTTTTAGCATCACTGTAGTCATTGCCAGAATATGATTGATGCAATCCTTTCAATAATGAGACAAGCCTCTCATCCTGTTCTATCTCACCAAGGTGATGACAAGCAATAGCTAAGCTTTGTTTCAGTTGTGTTCTGTACTGAGCAGAGAGCACAGATATAAAATCTTTATGGGCTATGTAAGCATAACCACCACTAAGATACACTTTTCTCATTCTTACCAGATCCAAAACTTCATAAAACTTTACTTTGTAGAACTTCATATTTTCAATATTTGCATGAGGTGTCGACTCTCTCAGATAGTGCATAATCTCACTTTTCTCCTCATCAGAAATGTTAGTATAGCATAGATTGTTGAGTTTGAAAAAAGTTTCAACAGCTTCACCCCTCATAGTAGCAAACCTCATTTTAAACAATTCCAATTCTCTTGCAATAAACCAACGACGCAATTCTTCAGTTCTGCAGTAGGCTAGTCGGAGAATGAAGTGTGCAATGTGATCTTTACGTCTCGCCTGCAAATCAGCTTCAGTAGTGGCACAGGACGACTTTTCACACAGCTTGGCATAATACTTAACCCCTTGGGATCTAAGTTCACCAATTACATAGTCTGTCCATTCCTCCGAATAAACTCGAAGCCCTTTTAGAGTAGTTGCTGTTGCTAAACATCTTAATAAAGTCACTCTCTCTAAGGCTAAACTTTCGAATTCTTGGAGTGTTATGTCTTCAGTTGGTGGAATCTTGTACATTTGGAGATCATGAGGATAGGTTTCTACTAGACTTCCCGTCAGTGGAACTTTAGTTGATTTTCTTCTTATATTCAAATCCATTGTGATTTAGTGCAAAAGTGTACAGTCTACATGAACACAAACACAATTCGCGCCTTTCTTGACGTTTAATGTCATCATGACAGCAGACAGCAGTGTTGCCAACGGTGCTGGCCCTAATGTCGCCGTTTATCATGCATGAAGTAGCCTAATATCGCCCAATTTCAGTTGTAGCATAATTTCTTTGGTTGTAGTAGCCTAATAGTAGCCCAAACACCAAAATAACGATAAGTATTTTATATACTTATCTATAATAACGATAAAATAAAACGAACTTAATATAATAACGATAAAATAACATGTAGTTTTTAATGAGTGTGAATTTGGTCGACATTCGACTTGACAATCGACACACTCTGACATTTAGCTTGAGTGATAATGGCGCGTATTTCAATTCTCTTCATGATTTTTTTTTTTAAATATTATTTTTATTTATTTCCGTAGCTGTAAATTTTAATATTTTTCATTTAAACATTTTATCGATATCAGTTTATCAATTTCACTTAAAATCACTTTTTTTAATATACTTAGCGTAAAACAGGAGCGTTTTTTTTTTAATTAATAAAAAAACTTTGGTCTTAATAACGAATGAAAATTTGTATTTCTAATTGCAGCTCCGGGAATAAATTAAAAGAAATATAAAAAAAAAACTCATCAAGAGAATTGAAATACGCGCCATTATCACATAGACTTACTTAAATTTACAGGAGCATTTTCTCATTTTTTTTAAAGAATAAAAACTTTGTTGAGTCGTAATAACAACTGAAAAGATATATTAAAACATTGAATTATATCAATGTATTAAAAATTACAGCTTCGGGAATAAACGAAAGAATTATTTTTTTTTAAATCCTTTCTATTATCACAACAATTACACAGGAGAAGTCGTTCAAAGAGAAAGGCAAAGTAATAACCGAAATTTCTGTACAAGATAGATAATTGCGTGCACGTTGAATATCTACGTATAACTCTAAATTTGGTTAGGTACAGACGACAGCACATCAAGATACTACAAATGTCAAATTTCATTATTCGATTTTCAACTTTATATTTCAAGCATTATGGCTCAAGAATGATTGGGAATATTTGACATTTAGCTAAGACAAATTTAGGGTATTCCGGCCGGAAACTAAGCATAAACAAATAGCGTGATCATCTTAATACCAAATTGTACCAACATTACACACACGCACGGCCGCATGTCTCTTGGCATAGTAGGTAGTATATACAAAAAATAAATAAAACGAAGCTCTAGAGTTGAGTAGCCTAATTTGCGACCAGTCGCCTTTCAGATTTTTTCGTCGCCGATTCTCGTTCTAAGTAGCCTAAATGGCGAAAAATCGCCTACGTTGGCAACACTGGCAGACAGCGGCAAAGTCTGTGGGCTTGAAAAAAAGTAAAATTATTAGACTGGACACGTGTATTTTGAGATAGCAGAATTTGGGCAATACTAGCGGGCTTTAAAATGTTGTTTTGTGGGGCAAAGGGATAATTCGTAAACTTAGCTTGTTTTTTATTCTAATAAACATAAACTAAACATGAAATAATTCATTGATTAGGTTGCGTTGCTATAAATTATCTTTGGGCTCATGGGATTTCACAGACATTACCATTATTCTAAGTAGAGATAAAATGCAGTATTTGTAATTCGCCAACAGAAGTTCCGACGAAAAGAAACTTAAGGGTTAAGAAAAGTTTAAAAAATGATATGCTGCGTTAAATTGAAAAACATGTGACACGCATACTCCGTCTTTAGCACACTGTTTCCGGTTTTCCGCTTCACCCCACTCCTCTCTTAGGTCCGTATTACAGAACGTCACTCAAACTCAAGCTCTACTTAAGTCTCGTTTCAAGCCTTGTGATTGGTTGAAATTAATTTTAAGTAATGCTTAAGCAGAGATCAATGCTTGAGTGACGTTCTGTAATACGGACCTTAAATTGTCAATCTGTCAAGTTCAGTAAACTCAATAAAATCGAATTTTATTTATGTTTTGAATTAGTTTCTTCGAAAGAAAGAAAAAACTATGTTTAACTATACTGCGAACAGTTAGAAAAAGCCATTACAAATATATTGGTACAAGTTTACAGTGTAAAAGAACTAAAAAATGGTATCCAACAAGATGCAGTCGTCATTAGACGATTTAGTTCAATATACACAGCTTTTCAAGCCGGTGCCGACTGTTCTGCAAGGGACTGTACTACCCTTTTTGATAATATACCCCATTGTGTTTTATTCGTGGATTGTTGTGTATGGATTTGAGGAAAATTTTGAGGCTGGGTTCGTGACTGTCGCAGTTGTCGCCACCATACAAATTTTTATTTGCCTCTGCTGTTATTGGAGTGTCCACATCCAGTGTTTCCTATCTTGTTCTTCGGTAAATAATGCAAATTTCTGTACTCCACATATTGACTGTATTCATTAATTTTACTATTTATAATCATTTTATGAAATCTTAAACTGTTAATTGTTACTTTTTAATTTTAGGTTAAAGACCCAATTCAGGCCGAAATAGTGAAAGTCGTTCCAACGTCCAATAATGGGTTCTCTGAAATTGTTAAACTGCATCACACTAAGGTAAGCTGATAACGTTTTTGTTCATAAATGAGGATTATTCATTGAAATCTCTTTAGAGCTTACATATTAAATTTTCTAATGTTATTCTATAATTTTTAGTCAACTACTAAGGGAAGTATACACCCAGATGTGTGGTTTATATTTCAAAAAAGTAAGTATATTTATGACTGGGACAAGAAGTGTTTTCATACCATTGAGTTTCCTATTAACAAGTCTTATGAGGAGTATATGGAGTCCAAAGGCTATTTGGATGATGAAGCCATTGAATTTGCTGAAAAGGAGTTTGGAAGGAATGAAATGATAATGGTAAGTTATACTTTAATCATTATCATCAACCTTTTTATTTGGATGATTATTATTATAGTGGATTGAGCGTAATCGCTGTGCACTTTGCCATCAACGATTGTGTCACTGCTTACCATCAGGCGGGTTTGCGGTCAAGCGCTGGTTTATAAATTATAAAAAAAAAAAACATCATGATTGCTATTGAGCAAGCATGGTGTTTTTTTTGGTCTGAAATGCCACCTACCCTGCATGGGAGGGTTGGCGATTTCAGACTTACAGTCCAGGTTTCTTCAAGATGTTTTCCTTCACCTTGTAGTCAGTCCTTGGTGTTCAAGATATACTTAGAAAGTACATATAACTTTAGAAAAGTTACATTGGTACTTGCCTGCCCTGGAATCGAACTTGCACACTCATACCTGAGAGGTTGGTGTTTTAACCACTAGGCTACCACAACTTATATACCTTTGAAGAAAAAAACATAAGTAAGACCTGCATTCAGTGTGCAACCAGCCTACAGTTGAACAATATCATATCTCAAAATTTGTCATTTCTCATGTTAGGCTGACTTGATTGTACACTGCATACAAAATAAATTAAATAACCTCAATGTATTCAGAGCAGTGGGCCTAGTGGTATCGGCTGCAACTACAAGTTGTAGGTCTTAGGTTCGAACCCCAACAGGCGCTTTACTTTGAGTAAATTATTTCATCACCACTGCTCTCAAAACGGTGAAGGAAAACATCGTGAGGAAACCGACATGTCCAAGAGCCAAAAAAAAAAAAACTAAAACATGTGACATCTACCAACCTGCACTGGGCCAGCTTGGTAGATTACGGCCCACTCCCTTCATCGAGAGGAGGCCTGCGGAACAGTGGGAACATTATAGGCTAATTATGAATGTATTCAGAGAGTGTCATTCAAAGCGTATTGTTTATGAAAACTAGTTTTAAATAAAAAAATGCAAAACTATTGTCCTTAACTGTGTGATCTGCTATGCAACAAAATTTATATGAATATCTCATGCCTCCACCTAGTAACAAGGTAATTAAATTATATTTATCCATGAGAAAATATGAAGGTTACATAAACATTCTTCATGTTATGTTCCTTTAAAGTTAAACCTTGGTGTTCTAATTGGATGAAATCTAATTCTGTTCATGTTGGCTTTGATTTTATATTTTACAACATTCTGTATTTGATTTTGCATTTTGCATATTTATACCTCAGTTCATGCATATGTATACCTATTGTAGGTAAATAGCACATATATAATTTGAATTCAAGAGCTGTATGTATTTTTAAAGTCACAAGGTCAGAATTCAAGAATTTGCTTGTCCACTGGCACATCTGCCAACATTGCATATATGCATACCCTGTAGACGGCCACAGCCCCCTAAGATACAGGCCTAGCCTGGTTTAGGGGACAGGGATAAACCTATTGTACCTACCTATTGTAATGCAGTATTAATGTACACAAAAAATTTAAAAATGTATTTTTTGTGCTAATAAATATTTGTATTTGATAAGGTTAATACAAACAGGTTGTTTTTCCAAGAAAATTATTACCACTCCTATGAACATAATGTCTTTCATATTATGCATGCTAAAGGTATTATTGTTGTTACAGGTTGTTCCAGAGTTTATGGAATTATTCAAGGAACGAGCAACAGCACCATTCTTTGTATTCCAAGTATTCTGTGTTGCACTCTGGTGTTTAGATAAATACTGGTACTATTCCATATTCACTTTAGTGATGCTTGTCATGTTTGAGTGCACTCTTGTACAGCAACAATTAAGAAACATGGCAGAAATTAGAAAAATGGGGAACAAACCTTATAATATTAATGTGTACAGAAATAGAAGATGGCGGCAGATAATGAGTGATCAGCTTCTGCCAGGCGATATTGTATCTCTTATCAGATCCACCAATGAAAACCTAGTTCCTTGTGACATTGTGCTGCTAAGAGGTTCATGCATTGTTGATGAGTCCATGTTGACTGGTGAAAGTGTCCCCCAAATGAAGGAAGCAGTAGACAATGAGAAGAATTTAAAACAAGTACTAGACCCTGAGGGTGATGGCAAACTGCACATGTTGTTTGGTGGCACCAAGATTGTTCAACATTCCTCTCCTAGTAAAGCTACTTCATCAGCCCTTAAAGCTCCTGACAATGGTTGCATCGGATATGTTATTCGGAATGGCTTCAATACATCACAGGGGAAACTTTTAAGAACTATTCTCTTTGGTGTGAAGAGAGTAACAGCTAACAATCTTGAGACATTTGGATTTATCATGTTTTTACTTATTTTCGCAGTCGCTGCTGCTGCATATGTCTGGGTAAAAGGCAGTGAGGATCCAGAGAGGAATAGATACAAACTATTTTTAGAATGCACACTGATTTTGACATCAGTTGTGCCTCCTGAACTGCCAATAGAGTTGTCATTGGCAGTGAACACATCATTACTATCATTGTCTAAGTTAGCCGTATTTTGTACTGAACCTTTCAGAATACCATTTGCAGGAAAAGTAGAAATATGCTGTTTTGATAAGACTGGTACACTTACAAGTGATAATTTAGTTGTAGAAGGTGTGGCCGGTATAGCAGACCACAAAGATGCTAATGTCATTCCATTATCTCAAGCACCTATGGAAACTATACAAGTTCTGGCGACATGTCATTCGCTAGTACAACTAGATGATGGCGTGGTAGGAGACCCATTGGAGAAAGCTACTCTGAAAGCAGCAGAGTGGAACCTGACCAAAGGAGATGCTGTAGTGCCAAAGAAGGGAAAGTCACCAGGCCTAAAGATTGTACACAGAAACCACTTTTCAAGTGCCCTTAAAAGAATGTCTGTAATAGCTGGCTACCAGGTCAATGAGCGAGGTTTTATGGAAACTCATTACATAAGCAGTGTCAAGGGTGCACCTGAAACTATAAAGACCATGCTCAAAGAGGTTCCTAGTCACTATGATCATGTATACCTAACTCTCTCTCGACGAGGAGCGAGGGTTCTGGCATTAGGTTATAGGAATTTAGGAAAATTAAGTTCTCAAGACATTAGGGACATGTCTCGTGAGGATATCGAGTCAGAGCTGACTTTTGTAGGGTTTGTTATTATTTCGTGTCCCTTGAAGACGGACTCAAAAAAAGCAATAACGGAAATCGTGAATGCTTCTCATTCTGTGGTTATGATTACTGGTGACAATCCGCTGACGGCGTGTCACGTTGCTAAAGAGCTGAAGTTTACTCAGAAAGAAGAAGTTCTGATTCTAGCGGAAAGTGACAATAAGTGGGGCTGGACGTCAATAGACGAAGAAGTGAATCTTCCCGTGAATCCATTCAAGACGACAAAGCAATTAACTTCTAAGTTTGATCTGTGTATAACAGGGGAGGGTCTGACATTTTTGAATGAGAACCATCATAAGTTCCTGCTGGAGTTGATGCCACATATCAAAGTGTTCGCTAGATTCGCGCCAAAGCAGAAGGAGTTTGTTATAGTGACGTTGAAGGCGCTCGGATACGTGACGCTCATGTGTGGTGATGGTACAAACGACGTGGGAGCACTGAAACATGCAGATGTTAGTATTACTGGTTGTATTTAGTAAATTATAACTAGGATACATACGATAAAATACGATAAAAAATTACGTCACTACGTTTTACATCAAATTATGTAACATTGGCCCCGATTCCGATAAATTTAAGTTCAGTGCATCTTCTTTCTATTTCATTAAGAAAAGGATAGAAGATAAAATGTCAGTTCAGACCTGTCAAATTAAGATACTCCATAGGGAGTATCTTAATTTGACTGGATTAAACTAAAATGTTATCTTCTATCCTTTTCTTAACGAAATGGAAAAAAAAGATGCACTTAACTTAAAATTAGTTTAGTTTGTGAATAATTGAATCGGCACCATTAGCAGATTTAAAATAGTAAAACCATAATCATTCTTTATTTAAATTTACAAATCATAAAAATCCCAGTAATTTATGTACGTACCTAAAAACTCAAGCTACTCATACAAAGCATTTGTATTAAAAAATACAGGTAGGTGTAGCAATCCTAGCGAACGCGCCCGAGCGGCCGCGCGAGAAGCCGCGAGAAGAACGCGCGGTAGAAGAGGCGCCGCGCCGGCCGACCAACCGCGCGGACGCGCGGGCCGAGGCCGCTGCGCGCCTGCGCAGAGCCATGCGCGAGCTGGAGGAAGAAGATACGCAACTCGTGAGGTTAGGTGACGCCAGCGTCGCTGCACCCTTTACCAGTCGCCTTTCCAGTATATTTTGTAGTAAGTTTTATTTTATGTTTTGTCCTTTGAATGTTCAACATTCCATTCTTTTGTGGACCTCGGTAAAATGTAATATTTATATCGGTGATAAAGAGAGTATTATCTGCCACTAGCCACCCGCCCCGGCTTCGCATGGGTGCAATGCTGATACTAACACTTCAGAAGTACTGTGAACGTTGTATAAAAAACATAGCGGCCCGCCGCTCTCGCCGCGCCGGCCGGTAGGTACCACCACAAACGCGACGCACCGTAATTTTTAAACTGTGCAATATCTTCGAAAATATTTATTTAAATCATATGCTGTAAAGGGCGATATAGATCTATATTAAATCAACAATGTATTCAAGATATTATATTGGATAAGGATTGATGCTGTATAGTGTATTGGTTAAAATCGCTGCGAAAATTAGCCATTATTTGTAATGAAAAGTAAATGACAAAAAATGTCATTATGGGATATCCATAAGAGATAGACAAATACCATCGCGGACTTTTCTGTACACATTTTCAATGTGTACATTATTTTGATAAATCTCGTAGGGTTCATCCTGCTTTTCACTGTAAACGGAAAAAATAATTATTTACGACATCACATTAGAAATTTCAAAGGTAATAGTATTTTTCCACTATTTATTGGATGTTATTATACATATAAACATTCCTCTTTAATCACTTAATCTATTAAAAAGAAACCGCATCAAATTACGTTGCGTAGTTTTCAAGATTTAATCATACATTGGGACAGAGAAAGCGACTTTGTTGTGTACTATATGTAGTGATTTTCCTTGATGATGTAATCTTCAGAACATATCATCGATTTCGAAAATTCTTTCACTCATGGAAAGCCAGTATTGCCTAGTAGAGAGGAATATATTTTCAAAATCAAAATCAAGTCATACTCAAATGTCTTGCTGATGGTGGCGCGTGTTGTTGGGTCATTTGGTTCCCTTCAATATGGTTGAGCTAAGTGGGGCTGATGCGCGCGTCATGCTCGTGAACGGGGGCCGTCAGTGGAGACTGGTCATCTCTTAGCTGCCAGTGGGCTTAATTCATTTTTATATTTTAATTAATTTTACATTGTGCTCACATGATAGAAGCAACATAAATATGTAACGAAGAAATGTAACCCATATATTATGATTTTAAAAGAGTGTCCATGGAGTTTCTTGCACGTTCTTCTCCATAGAGATCTACGCTTTGGAACGTGCAATTTAGCTTCACTTTTCTTGAACTGACCGACATTGACTATTCAAAAGTACCAAGTGATGGTTAATTTGAAATAAACGATTTTGATTTTTATGCTAAACTTCCGTGCAATGACGTGGTACCTGTCACCTTTATCTAACTTCTATAATGCGCGTGGCGGCACCATGATGTTAGCAAGCGTGCTAAATTGACACTATACGTATTATACCAAAAGCGATAAACAAAACACTGACGGACGGCGCATTGGTTCATTCATGACAGCCCGCACCTACCCTCGCCGGCCTCCCCCACGAATCCCCGAACAAGCGGGAGTCAGGATTACCGAAGTCCTACTGTATATACTAAAATTTGCTACAACAAAATGTAATTCACGAAACAAATATCTACTCTAAATAGCTTTATGCAATAGTCTATTATTTGTCAATCACACGAAGAATACGCTCAAAGTGATGACCTCGAGGTCAAGTTCAAAAGTAAGTACGGGTCAATGACATAAACGCAGACACTGCACGTGATCAAAATAATAAGGGTGACCTTTCGCTTTCAGCTGTTCAAGTATCTTAAGTTGAGTCATATCATTTAAAATGGGTTAACAATTCATAATGACGATCATGCGTCAAATTACCTCGAATTGGGTATACACCATTTATTGTCTGTAGTCTTTACTTATTGACTAATTACTATAAACTGGTACCTACCTATAAAACAAAAGGGTAAAAATAAGCCTAAAGTCATTGCCATCTCTAGTGCTAATGCACCTGTCATTGCTCTAGAGGGTAAGCCTACATTTAATACAAATCTATGCAATATCTCACAAGGATACGCTTCCTTAGACATTAGCAACATATTCATTGGAAAGTCATTCCAAAAAAGATAGAGGTTAGGAATTCTGTTACAGAGTTCTCCATTTCGGGATATTTGTCCTAAGGTTCAATTTCCATTGCCGCGGAACGGAGTGGAAGCGAATAAAAGAAGAGGATGAGAGCGAGATTTCTTAGCGATGCTTATTATAGCAAAATGAACTTTATGTTAACTGTCTATTTATCATACAAACTATTGTATACTCTGTTTTTTAATCTCGTAGACTAAACTGACATTACGAGTGTTGGCAGTTTATTGCAATTCGACGCCTCCAAGCAATAACCAGGTAATCAAAAAATCTAAATTTTACAGGAGAAAAGATTTAGTGATTTTGTCAAATATCTTTTCAAAGAGTGGGACTATTGAAGCCATTGATGTATTAAATGAAATCTATTTTTTTGCGGAATATTACTGTGTCATTATTATGTAAATACTTTTATTCAAAACCTAGTAATTTATGAAAATAAATAATACCTAAAATTGTATAGATACTATATTACAGTAATACTACTTACGGGGTTATTGCAGTAAATTTATCAAATAAAATATTTCGTAACATTATATTATGGACTTTTATGGTGTTATTTTTTATTGTAGGGCTGATACATAACGTGTTTTTACGGAGTTATTGTGGTAATATCAAATATTAAAAAAGACGGTAATAATAAATAACATTATTATTATGAGAAAATTTAGAAAAACAGTGTTATTGTTACCACTCGATACCGATTTTTTTAAATATTTAAATTATACCTATTTTAGAAGGTAATAAATGAAAAAGCACAATAATTTTGATTACAAGTAATGTTTATTTATGGCACAGAATGAAATTTGAAACTTTAATTTGATGTGAACATTTATTAATAAACATAATCCAATAAATTGTATGCATGAATATAAATATTTGCACTGGTCTGGTCGTGCCTCGGAAAGCACTTTAAGCCGTTGGTCCCGGTTGCCATACGAACATCTAATGGTCGTTACGGGTCGTTGGAGCCCTCAAAAGTCCAACAATTGGTCTAACTGCAATGCTTCGATGTCGCCTTCGGGTTGTGTAGGTCAGACGGCAGTCGCTTCACGGAAAATGTCGAAGTTTAGCCATATCAGCAGTTGGACTGGTAAAGCGGACCCCAGACTCCAAAGCTGAAAAAGGCTTCGGATGCGACTGGGATTAACGCTGGGATGATGATGATGATAGTCCAATAAATCAAATCCTATAATTCACTTTGAGGTACCTAAACTCTTCAATTTAGTTCTCCTTCAGATATATTTTTGTTTCCCTCTTCAGAACAGGACAATGATTGATAAAAATAATGGTAAAATAGCTCCACTTCTACATAAACTCAAAAGGTCTGTATACAAAGCTTTGCTTATTGGTATACATTGGTGGTATGCGCGTTGCAACTGCACATTATCTATATATACAGCTGCATCTTGAGTACTCGTACGCTTTCGTCCTCTTCGTTTAGCTGTGATAGAGGGAGTGTTGTTTAGATCAAGCTCTGAATAAGTGTTTTCAAAATTATATTCGAAAAACAACTTATTTGCTTGTGAATCGACCACGTTTACCTCCATGACATCAGCCCAGCGGATCACATTTCCTTTTTTATCGCAGCGCCAATACTTGTCTTCTACGAGTGGTTTTAAATCGTAAACTGCGGACTGCTCTAATTCTTTAACTCGATATTTTTCGCCAGTAATCTTTGAATTTAAAATAATATTATAAATCTGGTCAGGGGTATATAAAAATTTATTTTTTAAGTTTTTTTCTATGCATGCATGCATGGAATCTCCAAAACACTATGTCCAGTTTAAAAAAAAAACGATGGGTTATGGTTGTACCAAAAAGTTTGGCAGCATATACAAGGGCGAAAATGTAACGATTTTTGTTCTGCCCATAACATCCATCGGAATATACTGAAAACTTTGTTACTCCTTTCTCACGTTCAGTTTTAAAAAACGATAACAAAGCACTTCCTATTTCTGAACTACCTCTTTTAGCGATTTGACAGTAGGTACTACACATAACAATATCCTATTTTTCTTAATGCATCAAAAACGGTGAAGTTGTAGCATGGATATTTTCTTTTATAATAAAATATGCCTACTTCAGATTGAGGCACGCTCAACACTTTTTGCAAATCAAATATTGCTACTGTCATATTACCTTTGTCAGCTGTCTCTATTTCTTCTTTTTTTAATGATCATAATTTTTCTTTTCTCTGTAAATGGAGTCTCTGTTTTCCCTCAAGGGTGGCTTTCTTAGTGTCGTCTTATTGTTCATAAATGGACCATGAAAGGCACTGGTCTTTTTTGGGTTTGTAAAATGAGTAGTTACAATATCACTGTAATTTTGTTCTATAAACCACTGAGTATAAAAGCGATGCACTTTGGAAATATTCAAGTTTTCGGAAAGATATTCTCGTTTTGAAGTCGTTCTCGTATAGTGCATCTGTACTTTAGGGAATAATTCAATGTGTGTTTTAATTGTAACTTCTGTCCTAGTATTCATTTTGTTAGGCCTATTATTATGTCTTCCCCGTTTATCTTGAAGTCCTTCATCTGTTTTTAGAACTTTTTCCATTACTGTATATACCGCATATTCTCCAATTTGTAAAGTACTCAAAAAATATTTTTTTGCATACAAGAATTTTTTCATTATTTGAATTATAGAAAAAATAATTCAATGTTTATGTGCGGTTGTTTTTACGATCTAACGTCATTTGTTTAATAGTTTGTGCTTGGACATATCTACTGATAAACAACCATTGATGTTCGCGATCAACCAGATTATAAAATTTGTCAAATATAACTCGTCTCTCTGACGGACTGAATTTTTGGCTACAGCCCTTTTTGCACGCACATGGAGAGCCTATAATTTTTTCAGGTTATTGTTTTTAGGATTGCCCCCCGTCATTTGCTTTGCCGGAATTTTTGAGGATTTTGTTTTACTTACTACGCCACTCAGTTCTTATCTCCTTGCGTTTCCTAGTCAGTTTTTTCGCTTCCTACTGCCTCCATATTCGAGCAATCGCTTGAAGTTCTACCGGTCAATGTTGTGTCATTGTTACTTTCTGACCAGTTTTCTAGTCCTAAAGTGTCATTGTTTCTCCTTCGCTACTAATTTTCCTAATTTATTAAGCTTGCACTATTCTTATTATCGGTTACCAATTCCTTAGCATGTAAACAATCAACTGAAGTTCTACCGGTCAATGTTTCATTGTGATACATTTCTGGAAATTCATCTGGTTTTAACGTGTCATCTATATCTTCTTGGCTACTTATTGTTCTACTTATATTTGGTCTTGATGGGTTTTCCTTTTCAATACTTGGTTGAATTAAATCTAAGGTTGCTTTATACATATATTTCTGATGAAGAAGACACGAAATCAGCGTTAGTTTAATACAACGATAGACTAAAAATTGTTGATGGAGCGCTAATAATTTCTGGAAATGCTATAATTTTATTAATACATGTAGAGTCGCCGCTTAGACTTGAAACGCTACATAAAGAACTTTTCAATACGTCTGAGTTTGGACTCGGAACATATTCCGATAACTTGCAACTAATTACGTAAACAAATTTACGCAAATCGCTGATGGCCAAGGACACTTGTTGGGGGCGTGGCATATATCTATTACTGTCTATCAGCTAGTAAAAGAAATAGACAATTGCGTTTTGCAAACTATTACGCGGCTAGAAAAAACGGTAATATCCAGACCAGAGCTAGGTGTTTTAAAATTTGGAATAAATTGACCGTATTGGAATATTACGTACATTAATGATTCTTAAATAACAGTGTTAGTACATATTACGGAATGCGTATTTTAAAATTATTTCAACAAAAACCCCGTAAACACTTTTACCATAAACTTATGAAAATTATTTACGCCAATAACCCGGTAATCACAATTTACCAAAATAAAATTAAATTGTTTTTTTTGTATGGATCCCTAACATGTTTTTTGCCGTAATATTATTGTGTCTAAATTCCCAACAATAAACATGTGTGTCATGATTTCTTTGTAAATATCATTAGGAAAAATCTGAAAAAAATTACTAAGGTGTATTCCAGTGCATAGTTGCAGAATTTGACATAACAGCATAAACCCCATAATAGCACATTACCGAGTTATTGGTTGGGGGGATCGAATTCTTTAAATAGTGCCGAAACTTAGCGTTCATAAAATCAAGTATCGTTTTTTTACAATAAGTTATCCTGAAATAATGTGTAGGTACTTATTAAAAACGTAATAATACAAAATTAATAATGTAAATTTGACATTTGCATGTGTCAATTTAGTCTACGAGATTAAAAAACAGAGTATAGATACGAAATTGTTACTGCGGGAATTGCCAAGAATATAATTTGTGAGTTACACTATTATGTCTATTCTGCATGAGAGGAGACCTGTGCAGTGGGACGTTAAAAAGGTTGATGATGATTATGATGCTCTGTACAAAAATAATCACTTCTATTCTATTCCATTGAGTCTTGAACACCATAATGTTTTATCTACAGTCTGCCACATAATTAAGCAAGGACGGTGCACTCTGGTGACAACGCTGCAGATGTTCAAGATCCTAGCTCTAAATGCACTCATCTTGGCATACAGTCAATCAGTGCTGTACCTCGATGGCATCAAATTCAGTGACACTCAGGCCACGTTACAAAGTCTGTTGTTGGCGTCCTGCTTCTTGTTTATATCCAGATCTAAGGTAAGGTTTAGCTGAGTAAGTTTTAAGAGCTACCTAACTAGTCAACTTTTATTCTGGCCACCGAGAGAATGTTGAGAGCCATCGGTCGGCAGCGAGCATTTGTGTAGTTAGGTTTTCCTAGGTGGAACTTTTTAGCTATCACTAAAAAGTCCTATTACACTACATATATACTAGGTGACCCGTGCGAAGTATTCGCACATTTCAAAAATCCTTTATTTTCAATTATAAATTATTGAAAAACGACTGAAATGTGAGTAATTTGTATATTTTACCGGTGTAGCAGTCCAGAAAAGCTTTAAAATGATGCCTCATTTATGTATATTGATAAAGTATGAAGCAAGTTATGTGTACATATATAAATTTTGTATTGATAAATAGATATGGCTGTTTTTACGTATTTCTCATCCTTACTAATATTATAAATATGAATGTGAACTGAACCAACTGAAACCACTGAATCAATTGGAATGAAATTTGACACACAGATGCTTTATAACCAGTAATAACACATAGCCTTTTCGTCCTGATATTCCCACGGGATAGAATCATACGCGGGTAAAACCCCGGGTCGCAGCTAGTACATTCATAATTTCCATGTATTCCACAGCCATTGAAGCAGCTGTCGAAGCAGCGCCCTCTCCCAAACATCTTCAACGTATACACAATCATGACGGTCCTCACACAGTTTGCGGTGCATTTCCTATGCCTCATCTATTTGGTGCATGAAGCTACGTCACGATCGCCCGGGAGGTAACAACAAAAAATTTTTGTATATTAAGCGCCTCACGCTTTTTAAAAAAATATTTTTAACTTTTTAGTTTGATATTTTTTAAAGGGATGTTTTTTAGTTTTTGGAACTATATTTATTTAAAATGCTATTTTTCAAAATCAACTGGTTCCTGGCTAGAATATTGTTTTTTACATAATGCAGTTTTAGATTTCATCAAAATCGAGTCTATGACTATTTTGAGTACTGTTCGCTATTCCTTATAAAATAATTTCGAATTTGGCCCACCATTCATGAAATACACCATACATTGTACAGGTACACTGTATATTAATTGTATTTGTTTACAGGGATAACAAACCGAAACTAGACATGGATTTGGCAGACGACGAGGAGAGAGAGTTCGCGCCAGACCTGCTCAACAGCACAGTCTACATCATCTCGATGTCGTTGCAGATATCCACCTTCGCTATCAACTACCGGGTATGAAATACAATACAATACATAAGTCACACTTTGTTTTGTTATAAACTAGCACCTGACCGCAATCCCGCCTGATGGTAAGCAGTGATGCAATCGTTGATGGTAAAGCGTGCTAGTTTATCAAGAGCCTATTCACTTTACCCTTGACGACACTTAAATTGTAGTCAGTCGGAAACACTGCCACTTGTAAATTGATCCAGTCCCTTGGTGTACGCTAAGCTGAATAAAAGTAAAAATGATACTGCTGTGATCAGTGAAATTACAACTGCCAATGGTATCACGTGACTTGTGTTTAATTTTCGACATGTTTATAATTTTCGTTTGAATACTTATAATTCTAGTATAGAGAGGTATGAGGAACAGGGGGTAAAATTCAATCAAACTCTATAGTAAAGGTGTGTTCCATCTGACGCGCAACTGCCCGATGGTTGCTGTCAGGAAGTTGTATGTATGGTTCTGCGGAAAACTCTGCTTGCGAGATGCAAGACGTCATTATGACGCGTTCGCGTGTGGCGTTGTAGATATTGCTACACTAGTATTGTTACCTAACCGCATCGATAGCAGATTAAGATATTGTTACAGGCTAGGGGTACTAAAACGCCGGATAAGGGTTACGAAGTTTATTGGCAACGAAGGTACGGTCGATCGTAGGCAATGACAAGTAGAATGTCGTTGATGTTACACCGAAGTCTTCACGAAGTCCGTGTCGTAAACACACAATAACACTACAGATGTTACTTCACGTAGTACTCAAAGTTCTCGTTATAGTTATCGCAGTAGGTATTCTCAAAGATCGCTTCTTATCTGTCGCTTGTTGTCGTATAGCTAGTCGAATGTAGACTGACTGTGCGCCGGCGTCACGGCGCTATACAATATGTAAAGAAAACCCTGTCCGATCCGTGAAGGTATTGTTAGGTATCGATAACTGATTCTAATAATGCCTACAAAGCCGGCCTAAACTTAAAAAAAGAAATCCCCCAAAAAAATAAATGTTATTTCGAAAAAGCGAGATAACTTAATGCGTATACGGCAGGCAACCCGATAGGCATACATGCGCGGGTGAAGGGGGGCGGGACATACGGCACGTGGTCGCATCGCTATTCGCTCCATCACAAATGGTGTTGTCAGTTTTTTAAAAATTACCAAATTTCGGGGAAATTGGAATTAATCCCCGGGAAAAAAAGATTATTTCAAAATTCATTAGTATTGTTACTATGATGATTATGTAAATTTTTATATTATATTTGGTCAAGTGTTTACCTAACCTTTATTATCCTTATGGGTCGGACAGGGTTTTCTTTACATATTGTATATAGGTCAGCTGATCGAACATTCCAGATTCGTCTAGACGTAATACTTCACGTAGTACTCAAAGTTCTTGTTATAGTTATCGCAGTAGGTATTCTCAAAGATCGCTTCTTATCTGTCGCTTGTTGTCGTATAGCTAGTCGAATGTAGACTGACTGTGCGCCGGCGTCACGGCGCTATATATAGGTCAGCTGATCGAACATTCCAGATTCGTCTAGACGTAATAATAATAGCGCATAACTTCGAGGTCATTCAGTAAGTACCTACGGTAATTCCCGGAAACGGTTTTCTGGAAATTTCGATGTCGACACTTTGTTGACAAAATTGTTGAGACCTGTACCATTCAATAGGCCATCCTAAGTCTAGCAATGCGTTTTTATATTGCACCTAGAAAATGTCTAGATCTGGGGATATAGGGCTTAAAAGTGATACACTGCATGTCACGCGATATTGAACCTTATGCCATCGACATAAGGTCCATTCGTAACAATATAATAATGTTTTATGTCGTGGTGGCCTAGTGGTTAAAACACCAGCCTCCCAAGTATGAGTGCGCGGTTTCCATTCCAGGTTAGGCAAGTACCACTGTAACTTTTCTAAGTTATATGTACTTTCTAAGTATATCTTGGACACCAATGACTGATTACAAGGTGAAGGAAAACATCTTGAGGAAACCTGGAATTTAAGTCTGTAATCGCCAACCCGCATTGAGCAAGCGTGGTGATTACGCTCAATCTTTCTCTGTATGACAAGAGACCTAAGCCCAGCAGTGGGATGATAAAAAGGTTGATGATGATGATGTTTTTCTTTGCTCTAGGGAGAGCCGTTCATGGAAGGTCTCCGAGACAACAAGCCGCTCCTGTACAGTATTATGATCTCGGGCGGCGCCGTGCTGGCGCTCGCTCTCGGGATATTCCCAGACCTCTCTAACATGTTCGAGATTGTATATTTCCCACCCGATGTAAGTATACCAATTATTTCATTAGTTTTAAGGTCATTGCCCATTGATTTTACAATAAATGCTTAGAAATGCAATAAGTCAAGATATAGTCCAAGATAGTTCAGTTAAGATTATCTAAGATAATTGTAAAATTAAGCTATTGGTATAACCATTGCGTTCTACTAACTTTCATTATGAGAATACTGCACAATCCTTGCTTCAAAATATTGATTATTAGCTGATGCTATAAAAAATCCTATGTGAATTTTGAAAGGGATACAAATAATATTTGTCAGTTTACACAATAATAATAATAATAAGTTTATTGAACAAAAAAATACATAGACAAAGTTTGCAGGTACATGCCAAGACTTATAAACCAACAATAGACACAAGAAGAGAAAAAGAATAAAAGTAATTGTATGTAACAAAACAATAAAGCCTGCTTCCTAAACTAGGGAATACCTGAATCTTAGGAGACAGAAAAAAAAATGCTGTAAATTATAATCTAGAATATTAATTTTAGCTTTAATTAAAGAAACTGCAGAAAACTGACTGATCTTAATTTTGTTTGATTTCAGTACCGGATTATCTTAGTGCAAGTATTGATAGCAGACATGCTGTCCGCATATCTAGTGGACCGCCTCTGTCTCATTCTATTCGGCGAAGGACTTCGGTTCAGGAGTACGTAGCGCGGAAAGCAGCGGTATCCAGCACCTTTACGTAACAAACTATTAATCGGTATCTGCATCATTTTGAAGTAAATTTCTGAACCATTGATTCATAAGTTCGGAAAATTTGTCTACACAACACTTAAATAACGCAATGAATGTTGTTAACCTGTCAAATTCAAACCGATTCCGACTGATAATGTGTTACGTAATTGCCTCGCGGTTCGCACAGTTTGTATGTAACGGTAATAGGTTTATAGCGCTACGAGGGGTGTGAACTGACGCGGCCATCTTGATTTTTTTTACACACAATTTCTTAAAGAAGTTCAGGAATGTTGACCAAACGCTACCCTGCAGGGTAATTGCGTAACACACTATCAGGCAAAGGGTTTCATTTTGACAGTTCAACAAAATTCATTGCGTTGTTTACGTTATTGAGCGGATGCATTTATCGAATATATGGAGTAATGGATTAGCAATATGCTTGAAAATTATTCGAATTGAGAGTAATTGTGTGTTACGTAATTAGGCTGCTGTTGTTATACGTCATTCAAGCGCCAACAGTTCTTTGTAGCAATATATGTATCGTTCCACAGATTGTTTACTAGACAGATACTTCTATTATAAAAAAATCTCCTGTCACGGTGTTTGTCCTGGAACTCCTCCAAAACGGCTGAACCGATTTTAATGAAATTTCGTATATACATTCGTTAGGTATGGGAATAGGTTTTTATCTGTTTTTCATATTACTACAAAATACGCAAAAGTGTATTGACAAATGCCTCAATTTTATTCATTGGTTAAATTCCACAAAATTTGTTCAATACCTGGATTTAATCAATATTTCTTTTTTTTGTAGGGCTATCACGTAAAATTAATGTCGACTTCGTAATGGTTTTTCGAAATACCGAGTTATTATGCATGTTATTTTAGTGATTATATTTAAATATGCTGCAATAAGAATTGTTAATAAATAATTAGCATGTAAAAGGCAATAATCATGTAAATAATAGGATATTTGTAAAACGCGAATTGTGATAACCCTAAATTGGTTTGTTTACCTCTATTCATTATCGAGCTTGGCGACGGTATAGTGTTGGATAACGTTTAAAAAAAAAAACATATTAATGCTGACGTTTACGTTATGTAAAGACAGGAATATTTTTGTTATGAAAATAGGTGTGTATGTATATAAAAAAAATTATGTGTAGTATGCAATCTGTGGATATTTCGTGTAAATATCAAAATTATAAAGAAGTACGTTACTTGTCTCGGTGTCGTCTCATGACTGGGAACGGTGTAACCGCTCAAATATATGTGCATTTAAGTATGATGGATAAATGTGTCGATGGTATTTATTATGAAATATAATTGTGTAGTTAAATGTATGATATTTGTTTTATTTCCTCAATTAATTTACTATTACTTGATTCATTAGCCAAATCTTATGTAGCGGTACCTACAAACGCCAAAAATAAACAACGCGTCATAGTGACGTCACAGGAATTCTACATCTCGCAATCAGAGTCTACCGTGCAACTAGCATGTCTAGCATATACAGGGAAACTTTTTTTCGAGTGCGCAATAACAAATGGGTGGCTCAGAATCAATAACAGAACAAATCTGCATTATTAGTTTAAAATAAAAAATCATGTTTTTGTCCGCCCTAAAATCAGTAAATGAGAGACGCCAATTATTAGCATATGGCCGCGTAGTGAACATGCGGGCGCGCGGGGGTTCTGTGATGTTCCCGCCGTACCCACTCCGCCGACAATGAATGGGACCGCGTGCGGTGACCATAACATCGATTTCATAATAAACATCTTTCGTTATCAATAACTATTTTTTTTTGTACTAAAACATACCAAAGTAATAATATTTTTATCTATAAAACTTATTTAGCTATAAGTTGACAAAGTTTGCGCACTGGATAAAATTTTATCCTGTATACAACTTCCGAATTTCAACCGTCGGACAAGTGTCCGTCAGACATGATACCCGTCTGGTCGGAGGATCCTCCCTTTTCTATGGAGGATGAGCGAACTTTACTCCCTGTTCCTCATGCCTCCACATCTCATTTCTCAGCTTTTCCGGTTTCATTTATCACCAACAACTATATTCTAATAAGTTTTTGCAAGAGAGCTGGGGCCCTAGTCTGCTATTACAATAGTGTCAGAATGGTCGACCAATGATCACATAATGATGGATTTGGACAAGTTTCGTAATCTACTTCTTTTTTTTCAAGATGAGATTCAACCTCAACTCTTGATCAATGGGCTCTGTGGAATAGATACCACAATTTTGCCAATAACACGTGTACAAATTATAGAAATTCTTTGAAAATTTTATTTCACAATAATGGCGGATATCGCCAACGCGACGACTTTTTCAACGACAGTTGAAAAAGACGGCTGCGTGAACCGACTATGAGGGAGGTTTGAAGCAAACTCATGATGTGGCCACTATGCTGCGATATTTCAATGTTCTTTATGAATTATTTACTGAATGCACTTTTTACTACATAAATCACGCGCTTTTATTTAGTAAACGACACTATTAATAATTTTAAAAGTCCAATGAAAAATGCACGTGACACTCAGCTATCCCGTCAAAACCCTTTTCGTAATCTACTACCAATATGGCGTCGTTATGACTTTCCAGTGGTCAACCACTGACATTCCACTCTATATTAATAAATGTTCAAAGTGAGTAGTTGTTTTTAGAAAATCATTTCTACTAACGGATTTTATTATATTGGCAATACGGCTATGACATGATTCTATCACCATTCCATTACGAGATGACTGAGATAATTGATCGAACATAATGAATTTAGCAGATTACGAAATTTTAAGCACAATGACAATGGAATCGTGTTTGAATGACCAATTTATAAAAATAGGCCCCTTTTGTTATTTTTATAAAATCTCAGCGCCCTCACGCCGCTAGCCGCCGCAGGAGACGGTCTGGTCGGGTGACAAGATCGAACTCCCCGTCACCGTAAGAGCCTGCAGGCGGTGAGCAGTAGGTAGCTCGCCGCCCGGTAAGTACCGGGCCCGAGTCGACAGCGCGTCGTGTTTCACGGGGCCTCAAAGAAAGTAAAAGTCTAACACGCCCTTCTGCTCCGCCCAGAGCGGGAGGTCATTCGATGATTTCCCATCCCAAAAAAAAGGGTATCAGTGTACACGGAGCGACTGCCTATCTGACCTAACAACCTAGTCACTGGGTAATAACACCCCCACTCTTGGTAAGTCACCGTGACAAGACAAACATCAGCGGCTTTTACTACTTAGCTATAAGTCCATTGTGTATTGGCTTTTTGATGACACGATTGCCGCAGCGGCTGAGCTATCGTCTGTTCGCTGCGCGTCGCGAGTTCGAATCCCGCATGTAACAAATTTGTATGGCCTACAAGTAGTTGTATCGGATCTGGCTGTTTGTGTGTGTGAGTTTAAATGATTGCAAACACTCACGATACAGGTGAGCAATACCAGTGTAGGGTAAGACGTGTAAAAAAGAAATATACCAACACATTCGTCTTTGATACTTATTTTATTTTAATATTCACAAACTAAATTATAGTCAACCTGTACTATTCGTATCGCCTAATGAACAAGAAACGTTCAGATGCGAAAGGAGAGTAAGGTCGCGATAACGTTCGGTAGGGAGCTCTGGCACTAGCGTTATCACTTTAGTGCTTCCAGCCTCCTCCGAGGCCTGCGAGGCCTCCAATGCCATAGCCAAGCCCGAGGGCATTAACGTTACCTAGGCCAATGCCGGCACCAGCCAAGCCGAGATCAATACTGCCGAGCCCAAGACCGGGTCCGATACCTCCGATTCCAACAAGGCTGGAAGCGTATCCAGCAGGGGCAATGGGTGCAGCGGCAATTGGAGCCACAATTTGCTTGCTTACGACCGGAGTAGCAATCAACGTCTGCGGGTGCGCCGCGGGGCCGACTCGTTTGACCACCGCGTTGAATCCAGAGACGGGGTCCGCTGTGTAGTCCACCACTCTGATGGTACCGTCGGGTTCCGTGAGTGAGTAGGATCCCTTCACGACGCCTCCGTCGCGTGATTCGGTCTGGGCTTTCTGGTCACCGGTTACAGGGTCATTGACCGCATAATTGAAGCCGTAGCGTGGGATTGACTGGGAAACACACATAATCTCGTCAATTTACTGTAAGAGGTAAATTATTGAAGGGCGAGGATGTCGGCAATGTAGGTGATTAACTGTCAATGTAAAAAAAGAAATGCTACGATTGATACCGATAGGTATATGATATGATACGATGCTATATCGATATTTTTAGATAATCATAAAGGGACAAACTCTATTTGTAAGTACATACCTACTTATATCTTCTTTGAATTGTTCAGTCTACTTACAATGCTGCCGGTAGCGATGGGGAGCGCCCCAATCGCCGAGGGAGCAGCCGTTGCTACACCGAGCAAGCAAGCAATCTGAAAAAAAAGCAAATGTATGACTGAAGCAACTGGTGTCATGAATATTTAATCATATTGTAAGTACTGATGTTACAATTTATCGCGCCATCTAATTTTGTTGGAACGCAACACCGATGGATGCAATCAAACGCTGTTTCCTGTTTCAATAACATCAACACTGATTTAACATCAATACATTTGTTGAAATGTAATACCTACAGTTGCAGCTCGTGTCTTAAAAAAAATCGCAGACGCACATGGTCTTACGATATAAAGAGCCATGGAGAGAGAATGTCGCAGACACTTTTTTAACGGAATGATTTCTACCAGTCAAGCTCTTCGTTCCAAAAATTACAAAAAAAAGTCTGGTTGCAAACTTCAAGAAACCATTCTTGAACTTTGCTATTCTGTCACGAAATGCACGAGTTGTCACTAATCAGTCTACTGCAATACGGGCCTTATCCTGATGAGGTAAATCTCTCTATTCTTACCGCAATGAAACCGAACATGATGAACAAGTAGCTTCAGTGGTCCTGCGAACGTTATCCAAACTGTTTGTGCAGTAATAATGTAATACAAACACCGCTGTTCGTATTTATACGTGCTGCGGCTCCTTATTTGTCAATTCATTACAATCCTTCGTCGTTTCACGCTTATTGGTTATTCACGTTACGCACCTTCGACTAAATTTTCATAACATGTCCTAAAATCGCCGCCGGTAATTAATTAATTGTTGGTTCGCAGTCCGTACGCTCTCTGCAAAACGGCGTAATTGTTTCGTCAGATTCCTGCTCTATTATTACGAATTATCTTAGTAATTAGTCAGTTCTTGCTCAATAAGCCTCTGCTTGATCCATTCATTTATAAATGCCAGAACGCAGTCAATACCTAACTTAGCGCTGAAGACCTAGAGCTGATGACCGATGGGGCAGAAAGGCTCTTGAATGGCGACCACGTACCGCCAAGCGCAGCGTGGAACACCCACCGACTAGGTGGTCGGATGACCTGACCAAAATCGCAGGGAAGCGCTGGATGCAGGCCGCGTCCAACCGTTCTTTTTGCCAATCCTTGGGGGAGGCCTATGTCCAGCAGTGGACTTTATGTGGCTGAGATGATGATGATAATGATGATGATTTGCATTTGGATAATATGGATAACTCACCAGATTGGCGATTGGGAGCGTGGTGAATGCTTATGCGAATCATGCACCCTCGGTAAAGGTGGAACACCGTTATGGTTTTAGCTGGTAAAGGAGGTAACATTAAGTGGTATATCTATACAATATTATAGAACGTACACTTAAAAAAAAAACGTGCGTGCAATTCACACGTCGTAGAAGTGAAACCTTCAAAAATTTTGGTTTTAACATAATGAGACGTATGTTAGAAACACTGTGTAATGTTTCCTATCTCTAACGATAAATCTTATGAACTCAATGTTTCTGAGTGTCTGTCTCTTTTCACTATCGGTTTTTCGTTTCATCGAGTTTCAAACGGTCGATCCTTAACTTGCATTTTCTGAGCGGGCTCACTGTATCATAGACCTCATCCAACGCTTTACATTGGGTGTGATCGCGGTATATAGCTGCAATATAGCAGCCCATTTAGCAATAAACAAACATGTAAAGCCAAAAATGAGCCTATTATAAAGCAATTGATTAACATTATCCTACAAAATCATTCGAATTATGATTGAAAGTGTGTTACGCAATTAGGGTGCTGAAAAAGAAAGAAATAAAAAATGCGCGACAGAAAATAATAAATATAAATAAATAAATATATATATATATATATATATATATATATATACAACGTGTAACAAAAAGGGTATATACATACCAAGGGTATGGCATCTTTAGATGATATCAAACGATATCGGAAGGGTTTCAACTCAAAATAAAATACTCAAAAAATTGATACCAAATTTTCGGTTTCGTGTGTTTCTTAAAATCAAATCATAAAAACGTGGCAGCACACTACATACGTTAATAATTACTCGTTACCCGTCACGTTACTTGCCAAAATCCGATAAATGCCTTCAATATCTCTGTGCGACTTACTTGATAGTAGCCTATTACAGGCGTTGTTTTTCCTCATAACTTCCTAACATAAAGAGATAGGATTAAAAAACCCTTCCAATATCGTTTGATATCATGTAAAGATGCCATGCCTTTGTTATGTATATAACCTTTATGTTACACGTTGTATATACATATATATATATACAGTATGTTAACTAACAGAGGGTGTTCCCGTTAACCCGAAATGGTATAGCATACATACATGCTAAAAAAATATTTCCATTCGAAAATAAAATGTTTTAAAATTTTTTCAATATGAAAATATTCAATAAAAATTTTAAATTGTCATGTAAAAGAAACACACTGTACACGCGAACATGAAAGACGGCAACGTCGCAATTTATTTATGAATGACGAGCCGCGTATGCGGCGGCGATCTAAGATCTAATTGATTGATGTCTGTTAGTTGATGTGTGTTGGGCAATGCAACGTTAGGTAGATACTATTCCGCGCTACTATTTTGATTTAAAACAGGAGGTTTCAAATTTATTTTCAATTATAATTTCTTTTTATTCGGATTATTTTATGCTTATTTTTCTATGCTGATATTTTTATTTTAATCTATTAATGATATATATTAACGAGTATAAGGGAACGCCCTTTGTTATTTAACATACTGTATATAGGTACGGACAAATCACACATATTGAGCTAGCTACAAAGTAAGTTCGAGACTTAAGTGTTATGGGATACTAACTCAACGATACTATATTTTATAAAAGATACATAAATAAATAAACATCCAAGACCCAGGCCAATCAGGAAAAGATCGTCTTTCATCATGACTTGGCCGGGGATCGAACCCGGGGCCTCCACGTCGCAGGCGTGTAGACCACTGCGCCACGAAGGACGACAAATATTTATTCACTCAATAGATATATATCAGAATACTTCATAATAATTACACTGACAGCTTCCATAGCGTAGCGGTAGCGAACACGGCCGCTGCGCAGGGAGGCGCGTGTTCCAACCCCGCGCAGTGCAATTATTTGTATGCATGAATATGAATATTTTCACTGGTCTGGTCGTGCCTCGGTGAGCACGTTCAGCTGTTGGTTCCGGTTGCCATAGAAACATCTAGTGGCAGTCGTTCCTGTTATTTGGAGCCCTCAAAATTCCAACAATTGGTTTAACTGCAATGCATCGATATCGCCTTCGTGTTATGGAGGTCAGACGGCAGTCGCTTCACGGAAAATATCGAAGTCCAGCCAAAATCAGCAGTTAGACTGGTAAAGCGGACCCGAGACTCCAAAGCTGAAAAATATTCGGATACGACTGGGATTAACGCTGAGATGATGATGATGATGATGACGACTTCATAGTTATACTACTTATATTAACTGCGCCCCGCGGTTCCACCCGCGTAAGTTGCGATCCCGTGGCAATATCGGGATAAAATGTGTTGTTATTCCTGGTTATAAACCATCTGTGTGCCAAATTTCATCCAAATCTGTTCAGTAGTTTAGGCGTAAAAGCGGAACAAATAAACTCACTTTCACATTTATAATACTAGTAAAGATTGCGGTAGGTATCCTACCCACCTACCTAAGTTCCATATATCATCATAACTTGTACCAATCTGTGATAGCTTCATGTCAATCTCAATACCTACATATATCTGTTCTAATTCCCTGGTCGCATTTAATGGACAAGTTACATACATGTTAACCGTTGCATGTTGCATTCATTATCCGAGATGTAGCCATTCAGATTGGTTAATAATCTGCTTGATGCTCATCCTTTGAGTGTCTATTTCCCTTCCTTTGAGTATCTATTTGCCACGTTTCGTCTAAGATCTGTATTTATGATGATTTTGCGACATATGGAGGACTTAAGACATATATATGTTTTCCCTAATTGGCTTGTATGGCCCAGCGGTTTTTTTTTTTATAATTATAAACTAGTGCTTGACCGCAATCCCGCCTGATGGTAAGCAGAGATCATTGATGGTAAAGCGCGCTAGTTTATTAAGAGCCTATTCACACAAAAATTTTACTGAGTAAGAACTTAGGAAGGAAGACGCCAGTTGAGCGAGGTGATCCAATGTTAAACCCAACAACACGACCAACGATGCGGCTCCAGAGGGACATTGATCGGGAGACTCTCCACGACCAGACTCCCGACACAACAATATTTGGCCCATCGTACCCGAGACACTCTGGCTTGTTTCAATTTATTATGATTTTAAGAACGTTTACATTGTGATTTTAGTCTCAGTCTAACAAAAAAACTTACTAAAATTCGAAGATTTTTTGTTGAGATTTGATTTGAAATACGATAAACAAATGTCAAAAACTTGTGTTTTTGACATTTGTTTATCGTATTTGATTAGGCTGCAACTAGATTTTGAACATTTTAAAAATTGTCCTAGTGCAAGGTAATTGCGTAACACACTCAGTAGCAATGGATTTCATTTTGACAGTTTAACGACATTCATTGCGTTATTTACGTTGTTGAGCAGGCAAATTTTTCGAACATACGGAGCAATGGATTAGCAATAAGTACGCAAAAACTACTGAGTGGATTTCAATGAAAATTTACAGTAATTATATATATAGCCTATACATCAGAATAATGGCCCCAATTCACATTTTTTGTTGCATTTTCCCTTGTCAATAATAATTGCGTATTGCAAAAGAAAAATACATAATGCTGCTATTAGTTATGAACGCCTAGTTTATTTAGAAGTCATGGTTATCATAAATAAAATATTAAAAACATGGACAAGTCTGAAACGTTAAGAGCTGCGTAATACTTACAGAAGGTGCATGGTTCCGATAGGTCAATGGAGATGTAGAAGAGCTGGCAGTAAACTTCACGGTTATTGTTTTTAAAATGATTGGCTTTCATATTTTTTAAAAATTACGATATCCTTACAATTTTACCTTACTTATTTAGGTATCAAGTTTTTACTTATTTACGTTTCCATTTTAATATATTATTTTTTGTTTTGCTTTGCTGCTATTTTGGCATGTGGTAAATAATTTCATTGTTGTTGTATTTTCTTGTGTTCATTACTATAGGTACATAGTATTGTATAAAGTCATGTGTTTGTTTAAATAAACAGACAGTTGTGTTGCTGGGGAGTTCTGCCGGGGAGTTTGTTCCACCACTTCTTCTTCCCAGCGAAAGCACTAGGAAGTGTCGATGGGTGGGCGTTTCGGGGGACTGTCTTATGTAATATTGATGTTCAAAAAGTGCCTAATTTAAATAAATGACTTTTGTTTTTAAAGGAACCGTGGCCCTGGCGCACAGACAAGTGAAGGAACACGGCCGTGGGTTTTAGTCAGTAAAAGTCTGATACGCTCTTTCGCTCCGCCCAGAGAGGGAGAGGATTCGATGATTTCCCATCCAGAACAAATAAAAAAGGACAATTTTGTTCACAATTAAATACTACTAGCGGCCGCCAGCGACTCGTTCGCGTGAAGTTAGTTATGCTCCGCTCCTATTGGTACCAGCGTGATGTTATATAGCCTAAAGCCTTCTTGGATTAATGGCCTATCCAACACAAAAATATTTTTTTAAATCGGACCAGTAGTTCCTGAGATTAGCGCGTTCTAACAAACAAACTCTTCAGCTTTTTATATTAGTAAATATAGTTAAACAAATAGCGTTAGGTACTTGCTGAAATATTCAGTTAGTTGTCATTAATTCAAATGTTGTGTCATAATTAGATAATTTCATGGTAGTTAGTTAATTATGGTCATGCTACTGAATTGTATATTAGCCGATTTAGACACGTATAGGTAGGTACAAACATAGTACAAACATACCGTGATAGATAAACTTTGCCAATCTTTCTTCAGCTGATAATATTCATAGATTCATACGGTAGGATAGCTATGTCTTCACTCGTTAGCGTTAATTAATCAAGACTGTTAAATATTTATAAACATTATTACAACAAAGCTTGAACATATTTACAACATTTTTAATGTATGTATGTACATATGTAAATCTAATAAATTCACCCATTGACATGAATTAATTTGCTGTTTAGGGTTTCATGCGAAAAATTAGAAACCTCTGCGGTGTTGTTTCGTTTTGAACGTCCATGGAAAATTTTGGAAACGTGTGTAACTGTTAGGTAGGAAACTGTAGGTATTTCACACTCATCATGAATCCACTATAATATCAGTATCGTATAAGATCTTCTCGTTAATTAGCTAATTAATTAAAGTAAGAATTACTTTCCCGCGACCACCAGATCATCGGTCCACCTTGTTGGGGGCCTCCTTATGCTGCGTCTTCCAGTACGTGGCCGCCACTCCAAAACCTTACTGCCCCATCGGCCATCGGTTCTACGAACAATGTGCGCTGCCCACTGCCACTTAAGTTTAGCGACTCGTAGAGCTATGTCGGTGACTTTGCTTCTTCTGCGGATCTCCCATTTCTGATTCGATCACGCAGAGAAACTCCGAGCATAGCTCTTTCCATTGCCCTTTGTGTGACTATGAGCCTTTGTATGAGGCCGATGGATGCGAGCAGCACAAGACCGGTCAGCGTGGAAAGCCTTGGGGGAGGCCTTTGTCCAGCAGTGGACATCTATAGGCTGAAGAAGAAAAAGAATTACTTTATCGCTAGTTGAAGTAGAAACAAAAGAAGACAGACTTTTTTCGAATAAAACTGTAAAAAGATACTTGAAGACCAAAAAATCTTCCAACAATTTTTGAAAAAAGAACACTAGAACATGTAGAATATTATAAAAAGGAAGAAAGACAAAATTGTTCTGTGTTGTTTACTTTTCAGTTGTTATAAAATACCCAGCAGCAAACAAAATTTGGTATTACCACTGCTTACTATGTAAACTACTTACGTTGACTGTATAACAAACTGGAATTAAACGAGAAAGTGTCATGTAAAAAAAAATACATTCAGACGAACATGGCACCTGCTCCTTTTTTAAAGACACGGGTGTTACAGTCATCTATTTTGTGTTTTTAACTTTTTTCATCATCATCAACCTTTTTATCGTCCCACTGCTGGGCACAGGTCTCCTCTCATACAGAGAAGGATTGAGCGTAATCACCACGCTTGCTCAATGCGGGTTGGCGATTTCAGACTTTTAAGTCCAGGTTTCCTCAAGATGTTTTCCTTCACCTTCAGTCATTGGTGTCCAAGATATACTTAGAAAGTACATATAACTTTAGAAAAGTTACATTGGTACTTGCCTGACCTGGAATCGAACCCGCGCCCTCATGCTTGAGAGGCTGGTGTTTTAACCACTAGGCCACCACGACTTTTTAACGACGTTTTTAACTTTTTTAGCATAGTAATTTTATTTTAGATACATCGTCCTTTTTTGTATGGATGGGAAATCATCAAATGACCTCTCCTGCTCAAGGCGGAGCGGAAGGGCGTGTCAGACTTTTACTGACTAAAACCCATCCGTGTTCCTTCACTTGCCTCTGCGCCAGGGCCACGGTTTCTCTTTTGACCAACCCGTAACCCTGACCCAGGCTTCGGTTTTCGTGGACACCGTCACGTTAGGTACATCGCCTTCAAATATTATTACAAAATTGTTGAATAAAAAATTATTGGAAAACATTTTCATTTTCCGTACGAAAACTAACTTTTACGCGACTAGAATCAATATAATACTATTTACTCTCGTTTTTGACGTGAACGAAAGTGCCTTTTAATTACTATGGGATAGAGTTTTGTTTGATATAAATAAATATCACTAGCGCTTATTTGAAATAAACGATTTCACTCTGAATTTGCACACGTTGTACGGTTGCAGTACCTCCAGTGGACATGTTCGGTTAACGATTATGGTCTAAGCGCAGGCCATACCGCCAGCTGACGGACGGAGCGCGCGAAGCGAACGAAGAAAACTACGCGAAATATTGGCAAGCCAAAGTAAGGTTCACACCAAAAGTGGCGGGCTGAGCGGGCGGAGCGAACGGAGCGAGGGGAGCGAACGGCGCGGGCGAAACGGACGGAGCGGGCGGGGATGCGGATGGGAGAGCGAGCTACACTGCCATTCGAAAGACAAGCGTCGACTAGTCCAAATACTCGAAACGGGGAGGACGGGTGAACGAACTGAGCGAGCTAAGCTAGCGAAGCGGGCGGGCGAGCGAAGCTAACGAGACAGATATTTCGTTAGCTTCTCTCTCTTTGCTCGCATCGCTGTCATAGCTTAGTTCGTTAGTTGGCGGTGTGAACCCAAGTATGAAAAGAGGTGAAACGACGTTCGCTTCGCCAGCTCCGTCCGTCAGCTGGCGGTGTGGCCTGCGCTTTAAGGACAAGTTGAGGAACACACACTACAGCGTTACAGTGGGTGTTACGCCGGCTTTCGACAGTCGGTAATTACGGTAATTAGTCTATAATGTTCCCACTGCTGGACGCAGGCCTCTGTGAGAGGCGGTAGACCATCCTACTTCCTAAGTTCCTAGTCAAGTCAAATCAAGGTGAAATTAAAAAAAAAATCCTCCCGCTGTTATGCAAATACAAAAATTAACCTTTAGTAGGTATACCTTCATACCGCCAGTTCTATTGAAGTATTCTCAGTGGTACGCCATAACATCAGCTGCCGGCAGAAGTTACCACCCACCAGACAAAGTCTTGCCGCCAAACGATTCTTCGTGTTCCGGCATGATGTCTGGAGGACGGGTCTGAGCAGTGTTGTGATGTGTGCCGGGTACGATGCGCTAAATGTTGTTGTATCGGGAGGGTCTCCAGATCAATCTCCTTCTGGCGCAGCATCGTTGGTTGTGTTGTCGGGTTTAACATTGCATCCTCCCGTTTTTTTTTTTTGTTTCGGGGTGGAAAATCGTCAATGGATGTCCGCCGCCCTGGGGTGGGCGACGGGGTCTGTCGTCTGACAGACCCCGTCGCCCGCGTCGACCTACTGACTAAAAACCACCCCGGTGTCTCTCCGGTCACGTGCGCACGGAGCCGCGGTAGTCTTTGATTCTGCCGCGGCCCCACACTCTCGTGCTGGCCCGGTCTGTCCGGGCCTCATCTCCTGCATGGGGTAGTGAGGTGTTAAAATACCCCGTGCATCGCCTCTGAGGCGTTCGCTGACACACGCGCGCCTCCGCCTCGGGGTCCAACGAATAGGGGGCGGGGACTTCCCCATGTCCCTCGCCCCTGGACCATTTCATGGGGGCCGGAAGGGCGTATCTAGGCGACGCAGGTACTTGCCGAAGTAGCCGTGCCCCAACAGTACCTGCGTCACCCTGAACGACAGGGAGCCGTACCTTCTCCCGAGCCAGTCGTCGAGTAAACACTGCACCACCTAGCTCAACTGCCGTCTTCCTTTCTATTCACTCGGTTATTTTGAATGAATAGGCTCTAAATAAACTAGCGCGCTTTACCATCAACGATTGCATCACTGCTTATTATCAGGCGGGATTGCTGTGGAGCACTAGTTTATAATTTAAAAAAAAAGTCGAAAGATCAAGTCAATTCGATGACATCAACCGAGCACATATCCTCCAGGCTGAAGCTCAGAGAATTGTAACACTTTGTCTTTGGTATCTAACCGAAATCATGGTCAGGCATAGCATTTACGATCATCATCACTATCATCTCAGCGTGAATCCCAGGACTCCAAAGCTTTTTCAGCTTTGGAGTTTGGGGTCTGCTTTACCAGTCTTATTGCTGATTTAGGCTAAACTTCGAGATTTTCCGTTAAGCGACTGTTGTCTTACCTCCACACACACAATTGTTGGACTTTTGAGGGCTCCAACAACCCGTAACGGCTGCTATTAGATGTTCGATGGCAACCGGGACCAACGGCTTAACGTACTTTTGAGGCACGACCAGTGCAAATATTCATTTTTTCTACCGTTGCAGGTTGCCATAACCTAATGCGGCAGATAGGACACATACACTTCAGAAACTTAAATTAAATATACAGAAACTTACATTATAAACTAGTGCTTGACCGCAATTCCACCTGATGGTAAGCAGTGAAACAATAGTTAATGGTAAAAAGCGCTAGTTTTTAGCCTATTCACTGTAGCCTTGAAGACACTATCCATGTGCCGCCATCACAAAATAACGTCACAAGCGTTTGCCCCTCTACTACGTAAATCAAATCAGCAACCTCTATTAAAATTATACCGACGATCTCCGATAGGCATATTACTTTAGTCCAGTAGACGTGTATTTATAATCCACGTGGATGTGTATTTATAATCCACGTGAATGTGTATTTATAATCCACGTGAATGTGTATTTATAATCGACGTGAATGTGTATTTATAATCCCCGTGGATGTGTATTTATAATCCACGTAAACGTGTATTTATAATCCACGTGAATGTGTATTTATAATCCACGTGAATGTGTATTTATAATCCACGTGGATGTGTATTTATAATCCACGTGAATGTGTATTTATAATCCACGTGTATGTGTATTTATAATTCACGTGGATGTGTGTTTATAATCCACGTGGATGTGTATTTATAATCCACGTCGATGTGTATTTATAATCCACGTAAATGTGTATTTATAATCCACATCGATGTGTATTTATAATCCACGTGAATGTGTATTTATAATCCACGTCGATGTGTATTTATAACCATGTGGACGTGTACTTATAATCCACGTGAATGTGTATTTATAATCCACGTGGATGTGTATTTATAATCCACGTGGATGTGTATTTATAATCCACGTGAATGTGTATTTATAATCTACGTCGATGTGTATTTATAATCCATGTGGACGTGTATTTATAATCCACGTGGACGTGTATTTATAATCCACGTGAATGTGTATTTGTAATCCACGTGGATGTGTATTTATAATCCACGTGAATGTGTATTTATAATCCCCGTGAATATGTATTTATAATCCACGTGGATGTGTATTTATAATCCACGTGAATGTGTATTTATAATCCACGTGGATGTGTATTTATAATCCACGTGAATGTGTATTTATAATCCCCGTGAATATGTATTTATAATCCACGTAGATGTGTAATTACAATCCACGTAGATGTGTATTTATAATCCACGTGGATGTGTATTTATAATCCACGTGAATGTGTATTTGTAATCCACGTGGATGTGTATTTATAATCCACTTGAATGTGTATTTATAATCCACGTGAATGTGTATTTATAATCCACGTGGATGTGTATTTATAATCCACGTGAATGTGTATTTATAATCCCCGTGAATATGTATTTATAATCCACGTAGATGTGTAAGTACAATCCACGTAGATGTGTATTTATAATCCACGTGGATGTGTATTTATAATCAACATGGATGTATTAATCCACGTCATTTCTCCTGCCCCTATCCCATTTTATTTGGGGTGTGCCCAATATATCTCTTTCTTCCATACCTCTCTATTAGACGACATCTCCGTAGTCACCCCTTTCTTAACCACATCATGATTCACACACCCCATCCAATGTTTCTTTTTTCTTCCCCCAAATTTTATAGCTGTTGACATACGTAACATACACACATGATCTATACTATCTAGCTTATAATGTTCCCACTGTTTGGACTCAGGCGTCCGCTCGGTGAGAGGAAGTGGGCCGTAATCTACCACGCTGGCCCAGTGCGAGTTGGTAGATGTCACATGTGGTTGAAGTTTTTGGCTCATGGACATGCGGATTTCTTCCTTCACAGTTTTGAGAGCAGTGGTGATGAAATTATTTACACAAAGTAAAGTGCCTGATGGGTTCGAACCTACGACCTACAACTTGTTAGTCGCGGTTGATACCACCTACGCCACCACTAAATATGCATACACAAAACTCACGTAGATAAATGCAGTTTATTTGAAACTCTTACCTATACCTTTCAACACTGTTCTTGAATTGCTGATGCTAATTATAAAAACATGCCAAGTGCGATTTGGACTACACACGCAGGTAAATCGTTCTGCTTTTAGAATTTGTCGTTACATTAGAAATACAGCCTGACAGATTTCCATCCCCGAGCTGTGCAATTATATGTATGGTATGCATGAATATTAATATTTGCACTTGTCTGGTCGTGCCTCGGAAAGCACGTTAAGCCGTTGGTCCCGGTTGCCATACGAACATCTAGTGGCAGTCGTTACGGGTTGTTGGAGCCCTCAAAAGTACAACAATTGGTCTAACTGCAATGCTTAGATGTCGCCTTCGGGTTGTGGAGGTCAGACGGCAGTTGCTTCACGGAAAATGTCGAAGTTTAGCCATATCAGCAATTAGACTGGTAAAGCGGACCCCAGACTCCAAAGCTGAAAAAGCTTCGGATGCGACTGGGATTAACGCTAAGATGATGATGATGATGTTACATTAGAAATACAATATCTGTGAAATTGTTAACTGTCTAGCTATGAGATACAACCTGGTGATAGATAGACAGACGTGGATACTTAGTAACAGAGTCCCGGTGTTACCTTTTGGGTAAGAAAGCCTAAAAAGGAGTGTGATGGACAGTCAAAAGTCTGTTGTCCCTTTCTATTTTAGTAAAAACGTAACCAACTCCCTAGTTAGTTGCGTAATATATTTTCAATCGCAATATCAATTATTTTAATTCTAATCTCTTGCTTTGTGGGAGGAGAAAAGGGAAGAGCCTCCGGCCACACTGGTATTGTGACTTGCTCACCGCTAGATGTCGCTAACTTGTATGCGTGCTAGTTGCACAGTAAACTTTGCTTGCGAGATTCAGAATTTGCGTGACGTCAGTATGACGCGTTGTTCGCATGTAGTGTAGTAAGTAGGTACCGCTACAGCTTCATATGTTTAGACAGTTTTTCTGCTCAACAGCGTGAATAACCCAATGAATGTTGTTGAACTGTAAAATGAAACCCATTGCTACTGTAAGGACCGTATTACAGAACCTTACCTACTCAAGATTTAAACATTACCTAAAACTAGTTTCAACCAATCAAAAAGCTCAAACGAGATTTAAGTAAAGCTTGAATTTGAGTGAGGGGATGTAATACGGGCATTAGTTTATTACGTAATTATGCCGCAGACTCTAAATTTTATTCTAAAAATAGGCAGACGCTCCTTGTAAAATACTGTTATTCAGCTGAATCCTGTTAGATTTTGGGCCGACCCTTTACCTACGTATTTCTTTTATTACCTACGTATAGTTGGGAAAAGGCTAGACAAAGGATATTGATCAAAAAGTATATACTAAATGCAAGAATGAGGAATACACGCACGTTACAAATTCCAAATATAATCTATCTAGGCGCGCATTGCAACTAATTCGGCCCCACTCGACCGCTTCATTACCCCTTTTCAGTTGAAACACTCTTTCCACTCAGACTTACACAAATTCACATTTGCAATCAGAGCCCGGAGAAAAGTTCCTCCTCCCCGCCCGTCCCCCTTCACCCCCACGCTGCCTTTAATTAACAGAAAGTGGTTCATTAGAGCTTATTCATTAAAGCAAGGAGTAATTAGCGAACTCTAATGAATGCTGTAATAATGTAAGAGCGGCCGTGTCGGACTGCGGACCGACTTCTAGATTAATCTAGAAGCTACGAATAATTTAGTAATGGCGTTAATTTATTACTGGACTGATTGCGGGTATTAACAGGATAGCTACACTCTACGTACAGTTGCTTACCAAAGAGATGAGGTTCTTGGTACGAAGTAAACTGAAGTCTTGCTGAATTATTTTGATTGCAGTAGGTACCGACCCATTGTTACAAACAGCCTTGCCTTGTCTATGGATTGATTATAAATGACTTATATATATTTTTATTTTATTTTTACTAGACCAGGGGTGGACCCTAAGTCTACTATTGCTCTCAATACACAATGCTGAATATATAATGCTCTCGTTGTAGGTCAGTTCGAATCACCATTGCTCTGTAAACGGTGAAGGAAACCATCGCGAGGAAACCGGTATGTCCCCTCTTTGAAGAGTGGCTAAAGAGGCGCCACGGCGTCCTCACCTTCCGCCTGACGCAGGTCCTCACCGGATACAGCTATTTCGGGAGGTTCCTGTTCCGGATAAGGTGGGAGGAAACGCCAGGGTGTCACCACTGTGTGGATTACTCTGAGGACACGATGGAGCATACGGTGGACGTCTGCCTGGCTTGGGCGGAGCACCGCCGTGTCCTCATAGCGGCGAACGGCAGTGATTTCTCGCTTACGGCCCTGGTCCAGGCTATGGTCCGGAGCGAGAGTGCATGGCAGGCCGTCACTTCCTTCTGCGAAGCAGCGATGCTCGCAAAGGAGGAAGAGGAGCGCACGAGGGAGCGGGTATCTCAGTGCCGTCTTGTCTGTAGCTGCCGCAGGAGACTAGTCGGAAGACAACATCGAACTTCCGGCCATGGCAGGCGCGGGTTTGCGGGCGGCGAGCAGTGGGCAGCTCGCTCGACAGCTCGCAGTCCGGGTCGACGGCGCGTTGTATTTCACGCGCCATACGAACATCTAGTGGCAGTCGTTACGGGTTGTTAGAGCCCTCAAAAGTCCAAGAATTGGTCTAGCTGCAATGCTTCGATATCGCCTTCGGTTAGTGGAGGTCAGACGGCAGTCGTTTCACGGAAAATATCTAAGTTTAGCCAAAATCAGCAGTTAGACTGGTAAAGCGGACCCCAGGCTCCAAAGCTGAAAAAGCTTCGGATGCGACTGGGATTAACACTGAGATGATGATTTATCAACGATGATAAAAGTGACGTGCAAAGGTAAAAAAATGTATGGTTAAACAGTCGCTAATCGCTAGTTAACTTTAAACAACGTTTATAAATAAAGCGGCTAACGTTTTAGCGATAAAGTTGAAAATCTATTAAAGTTCTTGTTGTACTGAAGTTTGAACATCGAAGTCCGAATGTTTGGTCACAAGTCATACTGTTACGTATGCGAGCGAAGGACAAGTGAAACGCAAGACTGCTGTCAACGCACTGACATTTATTAAGGAATGACGGGTGGCGTAGCTACTGCATATAAGTAGCTACACATACCTATACAACATTTCCCCCCCTTTAAATAACAATATAGTTTTCCTTATAAGTAATGTTATACTAAAAAAACGGCTTATAATTAACCCTAGGAATGGGTCGTAACGCTTTGTCTGTCATTTCTGATCTATAACGAGCGTGCTCGGGCTCCGGCTGAGTAGCTTGTCCCCTCTCACCAGTGGGAGAAGCGTCGTGGAATTCTTCCTCGTCTCCTTCTGCTGAATCGGGTTCAGGGCGTGGTGGTTCTGGTTGTAGCGTCACTTGATCACATTCTTTCTCCCCCTCTTGGGTTTGCGCTTCACTGTCCTGAATCTCAGCGGATGACTCGTCATCACACGACGTCAAGTCATATTCCGATGTTGCATTGGGTGTACCCACCGAGCTCGCTTGTATTTGACTGTTTACATCGTTGACCGTTCCTTTCATGGGTATAAGCTGATTTGTATGTTTTTTCAACTGTCGCAATGTTTGACTGTCCTTTACTAAATAAACAGTTTTCCCTATGCGTCTTATAACTACACCACTGTTCCAAGTGAATTTTTTATTTACATTATACATCTTATACATAATATTATCACCTGCCTTATAACATTGTTTATTTGTACCTCCGTAAGCTTTACTCTGCAAACACTGTTTGTGTTTCACTACATTAGTGAGAGTGTCGGATGATGGCGGTGGCGCGTCTTTATTCAACAAATCTAAGCGCGAACGAAGTTTACGACCAAACACCAATTGCGCTGGTGAAGAGCCTGTTGTAGTGTGAACCGAATTCCTGTAATCTAATAAATATTTTAATAAATTTTTGTGTCTGTTGTCCGGGTTATTACTCATAATTAAACACGAGTTTATTCCCTTTTTCACTACTTTCACATAGCTCTCCGCCTGACCATTACTAGCTGGGTGATAAGCAGGAGATGTTACATGCGATATTCCATTTAACTTGCAAAAATTGTTGAATTCTTCGGATACAAAAGATGTAGCATTATCACTGACCAACGTGTGTATCAAACCAAACCTTGACATAAATTCATATAGTATGGCTATGACTACAGCCGAGGATGTGTTATTTACTTTGTAAACTTCGGGCCATTTGGAATGCGCGTCCACTAACACTAAATATGTGTGACCTTTGATTGGGCCGAGGAAATCAATGTGTACACGCCAAAAGGGCTGATGAGGGTGCGGCCACGCAGCAAGCGGTGCACGCGCCGGAGAAGGCCTGAGCTGAACGCAAATATTACAACTCGCGATCATTGTTTCGATAGCTTTATCGATTCCCGGATACCATACCCTACCACGCGCGTCAGCTTTACATTTTACTATGCCTAAATGTGACTGGTGAAGCTCGGACATTATTCTATTCCGCAGTACTTCTGGTATGACCACTTTGTGGCCCCGCATGATAATACCATCTTCTACGGATAATTGGTTTTTACATAAAAAATAAGGGGATATACTAGGATCGGTTATTTTCCTTGGCCAACCATTTAAAATATATTTTACCACTTTAGCCAATTTTTTATCTTTTTGTGTTTCCACAAGTAATAAATCTCGTGTAATAGGCAAACTAGCGTCGACTACAAAATTGACATAAGTAGCTTTATCTTCAATTTCTGTTAATCCGCTCACCGAGCGGCCCTCCGTGTCGTCGCTTATGCTCGCGCGGGATAAGTAATCAGCACAGTTATTACCACTACGTATGTATTCTATTGTATAGTTGTAACCACTCAAAAATATTGCATACCTCTGCAGCCTATTAGCCGACACTTCCGGTATGCCACGATGGGGCCCAAAAATACTGATGAGCGGTTTGTGATCAGTTCGGAGTGTAAACGGAACAGATCTACCATATAGATATTGATGAAATCGGCGTACCCCAAATATGATGGCTGTTGCCTCCTTTTGTATCTGAGAATACCTGCGTTCAGCCGCGTTCAACGTACGTGAAGCATATGATACTGGGCGCTCCTCCCCGTTACTATCTACCTGCGACAACACAGCACCGAGTCCGCTCGGTGACGCGTCTACTGTTAAGATAACTTTCTTGGTTGTGTCAAAGTGCGCCAGAACCTGGTCCGATGCAAGAATTTTTTTAATTGTGTTAAATGCGTTTTGATGTTCCAAATCCCAAAGCCATTTACCATTCTTTTGAAGCAACCTATATAATGGGCTAAGAATAGATGATGCGTTTGGCACAAAATTTCGATAATAATTGACAAGACCCAGAAATGATTGCAAGTTGCCAACATTTTTCGGGACTGGGGCCTTTAAAATGGCTATAACCTTTTGGGGCGATTTTTTCAACCCATGTTTATCTATTTTATAACCTAAATATTCTACTTCATCCTTAAAAAAATCACACTTGGATTTTTGAAGTGTAAGCCCAGCGTCCTGCAACCGTCGCAACACTTCATGTAATCTATTTACATGTACCTCTCTGGTCTCCCCCGTAACTAACACATCATCCAACATGCACAATACTCCATCCATGCCCGACAGCACGCTTCCCATAATTCGCTGAAATATAGCCGGTGCGCAAGCGAGGCCGAACACTAATCGAGTGTACATAAACAAACCTTTATGAGTATTGATGCATGTGATTTTTTGTGATTCATCATCTAAAATACACTGGGAATATGCTTGAGACAAGTCCAACTTACTGAACTGCTGTCCCCCGTGCAGCTTTGTAAACAATTCGTGCGCGGTAGGCAAAGGATATTGATCAACTAACAACTGCTTATTAATCGTTACTGAATAATCGGCACACAGACGTATCGAGCCATCACGCTGCAACACCGGCACTATAGGTGACGCATATTCTGAATACGAGACCGGTTTTAATATACCAGCACTTACCAAACGGTCGATCTCCATATCTATTTTATCGCGTAAAGCAAAAGCTATAGGGAGGCTTCCGTCGACTGGAACCGCAATTAACTCGGACCGCGGTCCCAGTCGCCGGATTCATAAAAATTAAATAATTTTCTTCCGGCGACTGTGTGTCTAACACACACAAAGGCATAGTATTGTATGATAGTATATTACTATTTATTTTTAACTCGTAAAATTATTCATACAAAATATTTACGTAGTTCGTATCGAGTATCGATGAATACTATTGCTTTAGAGCTATATTTGACCGGACACTTTAGAAAAAAAAAGAACCTGCATGTGTGAATTATATAAAAACGGGCTGGTCAATTTATAAGCGCATAGGATAAAATCATGAACATCATCTAGAACGAGTCAATGATATTCATATTCATATCAATAATTTAGATGTTTATTCATTTGACTGTACCGATTTCGGCTTGTATAGTAGTCTTTTTTTAAGTTACCTTTGAGTGGTCCCAGTCGCCGGAAGAAAATTATTTAATTTTTATGAATCCGGCGACTGGGACCGCGGTCCGAGTTAATTGCGGTCCCAGTCGACGGAAGCCTCCTATAGGCCGTGGTTTGAAAAAAATTGGTTTGGCATCTACCTTCAAATTTAATTTAATTTTGTGTTTATTGAATGCCCCAAGGTTATCTGAAAAAACACTGGGATACTTACTTTGTAACTGTTTACAAATGGTGCTTGAATAATCGCAATAATGTAATGGAAGCATTGTTAGTTTATATTTAGATATAAAATCCCTACCTAAAAGTGGAGGGCCTCCGTCGCGAATTACGTGTACATCTAGTGTATGTTTAATGCCTGTGTAAGTAAAAGGCAACCGTACAACTCCAATGCATTCAATTTTATTTCCTGTATATGTAAATAAACGCTTGGTTGTGTTGATCAATGGCACATCTTTAAATAGTTTTAAGTAGGTTTTCTCGGAAATCGCAGTAACAGCTGATCCGCTATCGATCTGAAACTTCATTCGCACTCCTCGGACATTCACTACTTCAGTCATTGGTTCGCCGTCATAAGTACAAATATTGTAAAGCTTACCGTCATCGCCGTCATCATCAACACTCTCATTTGCAACATAGTTCATTTTTTTACACATACGGGCTAGATGGCCTTTCGTTTTACATTTCCTACACATATAGTTTGCGAAACGACACAACTCTTTTGCATGATTAGTATAACCACAGACCGCACACTTCACTTTTCCAATACGCCGAGGCCCGGCGCTCTGCGACTGATCGATTTTGAAGCACTGATCAGCTTCATGCGCCGGCGCGGGTGCAGGCGCCGCGCTGGCTGCGGCGGCGCGCGCGCTGCGCAGCCCCTCGGCCAGCTCCACGGCCTTACTCAGCGTGAGGCCCGCCAACTCCCGCACGTACATCTTTTCTTTTTCTACTCCCGGCAGCATACCCATGATGAACCGATCCCTTAACATTTCCTCGACGTTATTGAAGTTGCACTGCGACGTCAGGCCATGTAGCCTGGCAGCCCACTCCGAAGGACTTTCCGTGGGAAGTTGAACAGCGGCATAAAACCGATGGCGCTCGCTGAACCCAACCTGTTTCGGTGTGAAATGGGTATCCAGTAGTATGAGGATATCTTCGTATGGCACGTCCTGTACCTCTTTGGGCAGCGCAAGGTCGGCTGCGAGTTTGTACGTGCCCTCGCTGAGTGCGCTGAGTAGAATCGCACGTCGTCTCACTCCCACAGGGTCCTTCTCCTTGTTTATGTCATTTGCGATGAACCATTGCATCAACCTGCATTTGTACATACTCCAAGTATGTACATTATGGTCGAAATTTTGCAAAATTCCAAATGTAGAGGACATTTTTTTTTTTCTCTTTTGGTAAACACGTGGGTACTCGTCGCCAATGTTACGTATGCGAGCGAAGGACAAGTGAAACGCAAGACTGCTGTCAACGCACTGACATTTATTAAGGAATGACGGGTGGCGTAGCTACTGCATATAAGTAGCTACACATACCTATACAACACATACCTTGGTATGACGTGTGACCAAACTCAAATCTCTTGAGATATCTTATTTATTTATTTATCCTTTTATTTCAGGCATCAAGACCCATATACAATATGTAAAGAAAACCCTGTCCGACCCATAAGGATAATAAAGGTTAGGTAGACACTTAACCAAATATAATATATAATTTTACATAATCATCATAGTAACAATAGTAATGAATTTTGAAATAATCCTTTTTTCCCGGGAATTAATTCCAATTTCCTCGAAATTTGGTAATTTTTAAAAAAGTGACAACCCCGGTATTATTATAAGCGAATAGCGACGCGAACACGTCATAGGTGCCGCGTGCCCTGCCCCCCGCCACCCGCGGAAGGGGTTGCTTGCCGCACATGTATTAAATTACCTCATTTTGCGAAATAATATTTATTTTTTTAGGGGATTTTTTTTAACTTTAGCCTGTCTTTGTGGGCATTAGTAGAATTACTTATCGATACCTAACAATACCTTCACGGATCGGACAGGGTTTTCTTTACATATTGTATACATATACAACGCTATATTAACATAAGACTTAAAATACATATGAAATACGACTTAGTACATGGATTGTGGAGGTCAGCTGGATGTCGCTTTGTGTAAAATTTATTATTATTTTATTTTTTTGTGTAAAATGAATTTGCATTTAGCTGGAATGGACGCCGAACCCGATATACATAGTTGAAAAAGGCTGCACATGATGATAATAGCGATGGTCATTATCATCATCATTGGCGCTGGCTGTCATTGAAAACCAGCGTTGAGGATCTGTGTTGTTGTTGTACATGCGCCACGTTTTGAAAATCATGTTTGCATTTATTGTGTCTTTTTGTAAGATGAGGCCTGAGGGTAAACTGCATAGATGTTGTGTTTCTAAACGGTTAAGTTACACAAACATAACCATCATAGAACACATCTCTCTGAAACTAGCACCCTATTTGCATATACGACAAGGTATCAATCATAATCTGAATCATATTGCTAATCCATTTTAATGTATGTTCGAAAAGTTTGTTTGCTCAAAAATGTAAATAATTCAATGAATGGTGTTGAACTGTCAAAATTGAAGCCATTGCCACTGATAGGTAATGAATTTGTTTACGTAACTTCCCTCGGGTGTAAGCACTCGGTTATAGTAACGTCGTAGACACCAAATGCTCGAGTAAGAAAATTCTCGTGTGAAGAGTAGATTTGAATTTCGAACGTTGGGTGTTCGAAATTTGAATTCATTTTCACACGAGAACATTCTTTCCTGCACCAAGAGGAGAACCTTAGTTCGAGTCATCTTAAAAATATTTGAATTTAATAAAAGTACAATAATTAAATACGTTAATCTAATATGTAACTTAGTGGGTCTCTAATAATTTACCAAAATGATATAACGTACCTTATGGAAACTTACTATTACAAGTATTAAGTATACCTATGTGGATACAACGAAGTGGCAGAAATGGCCATTTAGTCGTAAAAACTAAACAAATCTTTAGTTATTACTTTTGTGTAAAGCTTCTTCTTACTTACACAACAACATGTATAATTTAAAAAAAAAAAATATTTTCAAAACGTGTACTAATTCCCCGATATTCGAGGAAGCGATTAAACGAGTACTTAAGTGATGATCCTGAACTAAAATGATAACTGAGACCGTAATAAAAATATTCTAGTGCGTTTTCAGGGCTTGGCGTAGGCGCGCGCCTTTTGCTATGCTACGGGCCCAGCCACAGCGTAGCATGCGCCTTGCTCCAATTGCATAGTATTACTCTATATTACTCGAGGCAAAGTCCTCTTATCTTACACAAAAACACAAGTCGATACAAGGTCAAAATACAATTAAATTGTTAAAAATGCAACTTAATGTTTAATTTATAAATATTTAAATTGTATTCTAGGTATTAAAAATGTTTAAATTTTCACATGAGGTAGAAGAGGAGCTTTTTTAAAATTACCCATTAAAACACTGTTAGAAATTTTTAATGATGTTATCAAATAACACTATATAAGGACTTATCTTAAAAATAAATATGATCACTGTAATATTTTTTTCTAATACCAGTCAAACAATTAGACAAATAATACTCAAGATTTGCTTTTCAAAAGCAAATCTTCTCTCTACATTGATTATCTTCTCTTGACAAATTGTTTTACATATATAACGTGTAACATAAAGGGTATATACCAGTGGCGAAGAGTCCATACAAGCCGATTCCCACCGGGTTACCTTTCAAAAATCAGTTCCATATTCATACAAAAGTATTTACATTCTATTTCATTAACAAAGTATTATTAATCAAATGCCTGCGCGATTTACAATAGTAATTCTTAGCAATACCCTAAGTATCACATTTCATTTTATAGTCGTAAATTAATCAGCGCTTCAATTTTTCGTACCTACATTACATTGAAGGCAACTCGACGAATTACAGCTTATCTCGGCCAACGTTTTACTATGAGGCGAAAAGAGACAGAGCATGTCAGACTATCTCTTTCTAATGCTCGCTAACCGTCCGTAAAACTTAAAAAAAGATAGGCTAATGCCAACCGGCTTGCAGTTCTCTCCTCTCCTCTATTAAAAAGAGACAAAGAAACCACTCAAACCACGGCACTAGAGAAAGGAAACACGACAAAATTAAAAAGAATTAGCGTTATAATGAAATCCTTCGCAAGTCATATTCTTTTTATTTTGGCATATTTTCGTGTTCCATTTCGTTTGGTTGAAAATAAATTATTGTTAGTATGTGACATGTGTTGCTATACCACTGGTGCGTGATTATTTCGTTTGTTATATTTTAATATTTGTGTTATTTAAACTGTGACTGATTCTGTAAGGTAATTTAATCGCGCAGATTTGGTTAAATACTGTGGATTTCGTTTGTTATTATGGCTTTAGTTCATATAGAGTGCTGCTCAACAGACTACCTGCTTACAAAAGAATAGTAGATTGTTAACCGAGGGTGGAAAGAATCAATTCCCGAGGTATTTAGACGCCCGAGCGTAGCGAGGGCGTCTATAGTCCGAGTAGGAATTGATTCTTTTACCCGTGTTAAACACTCTACTTTTCATTTCGAATAAGAGGAAAATAAAACTAGTTGTTTATCTGAACTTTTTATGGATAATACTATATAAGAATGTTAATCCTAATTTGACTATTTTAAATAGGTACTCTATTTAACTAAGTGTACTCTTGAGCATTGAATATCGGCTCCATAGCGTAAAAGGTTGTAGTTTGCTGGACAGTCCATTAAAATATGTAAGAAATACACTTTCGGTAAATGTTTTTATATGTTTTCTTCTCTGCTCGCCACTTCATAAAATCATTGTATGTGTTTATATATCTTTCTTTTGAGATTTCTGGTAAAAAATTGTTAATAACACAATTTGCCTCGTCTTTAATTGAATCTGGTGTCAATATTTCAGCATCGCTTGAACTCATTTTTCTTAGCATAAAAGATTTATTAAACTAACTATTTTTTTAATTCCATCACATATACATAACAGATTAGTATCCCGCTAATTTATGTCGAATTTTTAAATTTTAAATATGGAACTCACTACGTTATTGTTGCGACCATGGAATTAATAAGTAGGTACTATCGTACTTCTTAATTCTATGGTTGCGACCTATTTCGCTCAATGAAGTTTGCGCTAAGTTCACACTGGCTGTTTAGAAACTCACATTGCCGATGCATTTTTTATTAGTTTTTTTTTTACAGAAATTTCTTTACAGCTGACAGCAGTTCTATTTTTAAAGTTCATTCCGACCCTTAGGTGGAAAGTAATTTGTATGAGTTTTTCCCGCTCTAGGGAGGGAAATAGCACTTTCTACCCAATAATCAGATCAAGAAAATACTACTTTCCGAATATGAGAAATGAAAACTTCATTTTCAAAACTAAGTTATGCATACAAGAAGCATGTTATTCAGTTAGGTAGAGCACTCCCACACATGATTATTGATTGCAAAAGGCGAGATGGATTTTTTAAACATTTTCACGCGTCGTTATATGATAAATATACATGGATGACAGGCAGTTGCAAACTGAACAAAATGTTTTGTTATCCGTGTTTGTTATTTTCTGATTCGAAATCTGTTTGGAGCAGTACGGGTTTTACGGATATTAATAATTTAACTCAGCCAAAAAACACATTCAGACTGAAAACACATCCGCAGCTGCTTGTTACTTATTGATTATCTGAAGACCTCCTCCAAGATATCCTGCAGTAGGTAAGTGTTTAAGTGTTTATTTTTTTGGACCGGCTTCCCTTTGTCAAAATTTCACCCTTCGCCACTGGTATATACATAACAAAGGCATGGCATCTTTACATGATATCAAACCATATTGGAGGGGCTTTTTAATCCTATTTCTTTATGTTAGGAAGTTATGAGGAAAAACACCGCCTGTGATAGGCTACTATTATACTAGTCGCAGAGAGATATTGAAGACATTTATCGGATTTTGGCAAGTAACGTGACGGGTAACGAGTAGTTATTAACGTATGTAGTGTGCTGCCACGTTTGTTATGATTTTATTTTATGAAACACACGAAACCGAAAATTTGGTACCAATTTTTTGTGTATTTTATTTTGAGTTGAAACCCTTCCGATATCGTTTGATATCATCTAAAGATGCCATGCCCTTGGTATGTATATACCCTTTTTGTTACACATTGTATACAGGTTGTGTGGTGCATCGTGTGCCAAATTGTAGTGGTTTTTCAACGCTGTATTTTAATTTGTTAATAGTTCTACTTAGAGTAGCTTAATATTTAATAATATGTAGTTTATTTAGTTTTATAAGTTTGTAAATAATATCTGGTATTTATATTTTAACTGGATGTGGGAGGCGCAGGACCGGTCGTCGTGGAGATCCTTAGAAGAGGCCTATGTCCAGCAGTGGACGTCTTTCGGCTGACATGATGATGATGATAGATTAACTAATAGATAAAGTTAATTATTAAAAATTATGGAAATATAGTTAGTTCCCATTCGATTCCCAGTCATAATTATTAACAGCTGCTCACAATTTGCAAGCATACATTCTCAGAAGTTATTTCCATAAAGAAAACAGCGGCCGACGTCACTGGAGGGTCAGGTTCATTAGTATTCCTCAAAATAGGATCACTGCGTTGTTAGTAGGTTTTCTTATGATGTCGAAACATGTTAGCCATGGCTCGCTGGACTCCGAACACGCATAATGATGTATGCCAACATTATTAAAGTGTAGCATAATAAGCCTCGACTGAAAGAAAACTGCGTACGGTTGGCAAAAAACGATGAAGATGGGTAGATTTTCAGATTTCATATTTGTGGTATCGTAAAGTGTTGATGATTAGAGATTATTTACTACTTTTATTAATATACTAGCTGCGCGCCGCGGTTTTACCCGCGTAGCGTAGGTTTCAATGTTTTTTTTTTATATGCTCCGCTCCTATTGGTCGCAGCGTGATGTTATATAGCCTAAAGCCTTCCTGGATTAATTTTTATTATATAATAATTACTAATAAAGGATAACCACGATATAGTGTTGTTTGCAGATGACATTTCACTTTTATTTAAACTGAAACGTCAGCAGCAGGTTACTGATGATGTAAATAGCGCGATCTCCAAAGTAGTCCATTGGTTTAATGTTAATAATTTACTCTTAAACGAGAAAAAATCGAAATGCATTAAATTTACTCTACCTCACGTTAGGCAGGTGGAAACTAAAGTGTTGATAAAGGGCGAAGAATTGAAATCTGAAGACAGCACAGTATTCTTGGGTATAACTCTGGATGCTAAGCTTCAATGGGGTCCACATATAGAAAAATTGTCAAAAAAACTAAGTTCTGCTGCATACGCAGTTCGAACAATTCGTAATTTGACTGATGTTGAGACGGCCCGTTTAGTGTACTTTGGCTATTTCCATAGCGTAATGTCGTACGGCATTCTGTTGTGGGGAAATGCCGCCGATATTCAAACAATATTTGTTTTGCAGAAACGAGCTGTTCGTGCAATTTATAAATTAAGTCCGAGACACTCTCCCAGAGAAAAATTTAAAGAGATTAATGTACTGACCGTGCCGTCTCAATATATTTATGAAAATCTTTTGTATGCTCATAAAAATATAAAATTGTTTAAAAAATACAGTGATGTCCATGATATAAATACTAGGAACAGGCACAAATTTATTGTACCTACAACAAGGCTCAAGAAAATAGGTGGCTCTTTCAGATGCCAATGTATACATTTTACAATGGACTTCCAGAGGTGGTTCAAGATCTGAGCCTGAATAAATTCAAATCCTTCATTAAACGTAAGTTGTGTCAGAAAGCATTTTATAGTGTGAAGGATTATATTGAGGACAAAAAGGCTTGGGCTTGAGCTGCGTCCGATTTCTATACAATGATTGTTCTTTGATTTTTCCTCTTGTAGTTTTAATGTGTAATTGTTTATGTTATTTATTCAAAGCCTGTATTACACATATGTAGCCAAGCATATTGTACGTTACGGAATTGTATCGCTGACAGAGGTGTTCGGCACTTGTACAGCTACACAGGAGCTAAACTTTCCACAGATTCGGGAACACTGTTGGAGCTGCTGAACCTTGGACAAAACTATCTTAGCATTGTGTAGATTAAATTTCTTAGTATTGTATAATTGCATGGCAAACGTGTGAGCACAATGTACGAATGTGCTGTAAGGCATTTTTTTGTTGGGTTAGTCTTTTTTATTGACTTGATAGTGCTCTGGCTGTTGAGAGTATGTCATGCTCACTCAAATGTCTCGCTGATGGTGGCGTGTGTGTTGGGTCATTAGGTTCCCTTCAATATGGTTGAGCTGAATGATGCTGATCCATTTGTCATGTTCGTGAACGGACGCCGTCGGAGGGGACTGGTCGTCTCTTAGCTGCCACGGCGTATTTTAATTTCTGAATTGATTTTTGTGTGTTTTCCATAATGGACGCTCTCGGCGTACAATTTATTTCTGCATCGTTCTCACACGGTTGATTTCAACATGAATGATGTAATCAAATATTTGTAACAATAGCTTGAAAATTTAAAAGAGTGTCCATGGAGTTTCTTGCCCGTTCTTCTCCATAGGTACCTACTCATTGGAATGGGCGACTAGCTTCATCTTATTGACTGACCGACCTTCTGACAATTCAAAAGTTCCTGTAACTGGTTTATTTGAAATAAATGCTTTGATTTTGATTGATTAATGGGCTATCCCACGCAAATAGAATTTTTCAAATCGGACCAGTAGTTCCTGAGATTAGCGCGTTCAAACAAACAAACAAACTCTTCAGCTTTATATATTAGTATGGATTTAATACTTTTTTATCAGGCTAATTATAATATATTTTGAATAGGGTTATAAGTTGCAGGTCGTGACTTCGAACCCCATCAGGCGATTTACTTTGTTTAAATTATTTCATCACTTCTGCTCTCTGAAGGAAAACGTCGTGAGGAAACTGGCATGTCCTAGAGCCAAAAAAATATCTAAGACGTGATATCTACCAACGCGCACTGGGCCAGCGTGGTAGATTACGGCCCACTCTCCCTCCCATCGAGAGGAGGCCTGTGTCTCAACAGTGCGAATACCTACTATTATAGTCACCACGTGTGAAATGCCACCCCCCATAAGAAAGGGAATTTATAATAGACAAACGATGATATACATACATAGTCAAACTACTTTGAAAAACTTCTTTTATATTTGACTAGCTGTGCCCCGCAGTAGTTTCGAACCGAAAGAGCTCAGTTGATATAAAAGAAGCGCCTGTTAAAATAATGGAACAATATGTACGTCCGCGTTTGCTCCCATTTTCGCAACATTTTTTGTTCCTGCTCTGCTCCTATTGGTCATAGCGGGATGTTATATAGCCTATGTCCTTTCTCAGGCTCTAGACTATCTGTGTACCAAATTTCATTACCATCGGTTCAGTAGTTTTGGCGTGAAAGTCGGACAGACAGCAGAGATACTTTTGCATTTACAATATAAGTATGGATTAATGCATTTTAATCTAATTTAAGCGGTTTCAGTTAGATGGTCTAATTAATAATTAGGTTAAGCTATTACGAAAGTATGGTATTTTTTAAATCATTTATTGCATCTGGTTTTGTCCAAACCTAAGGACCCGCCACCCAACACAGTTGTTTCGGGAGGTCCTGTTTAAGGTAAGGCGGTAGGAAACGCCCGATGGTCGCCGCTCTATGGATCATCCGGGGCGCTAGTGCATGGGAGGACGTCACCTCTTCCTGCAAAGCAGTAATGCTCACAAAGGAGGAGACGGAGCGCCTGAGGGAGAGCAATCTCTGCGCCTCAGGCCCAGACCTTAGTCAGGCCAGGACTCAGGAGACTGGTTCCCGGCCACCGCAGACGAGGATTTGTGAGCTGCAAGCAGTGGCAGCTTCGCTGGTCCGGTAAGGACCTGGCCCGGGTTGAATGCGCGGCGTTGTGTTCCACGCAGACCTCAAAGACGTCATGACGGGGTTCACTACGACCGATGCCCGCAAGGACCGCGAATTGTTTGAAACAGATACCCCTGGCACAAGCAAATGGATAATTTGTTTATATTTATACTTATACTAGCTTTATGCCCGCGGCTTCGCCCGCGTGGAATTCCTTCGGGAACATCATTTTTTTTTTCAATAAAAGGCAGCCTATGTCCCTTCTTAGGGTCTAAAGATTGTCTGTGCCAAATTTCATCAAAGTCGGTTGAGAGGTATAAGCGGGAAGGCGTAACAGACAGACAGACAGAGTTACTTTCGCATTTACAATATTAGTAGGGATTATTAGATTTTACACTGTATTTAGTAAGTAAGATCAGTGTAAAAGGTACGATGAGGCTGACATATGCCCATAAAAGCCCCAAAATAAAATTAGATAAAAAAAAGGCAAATGGAGGAACACGGGTTGGTTTTAGGCAGTAAAATTACGACACGCCGTTCCGCTTTGCACAGAGGAGGAGAAGTCATTTGTTGATTTCCCACCCAAAAATAAGGTTCTTTCATCTATCTACAACTAAGGCCTTGCTCCACAAACCAATGCAACGTATTTCAAACATCGTTATGTCAAATTATTCACAAAAGGGCAAAATAAATTGGTCAAAAATAAAATGTGAACTTGTTGGGCACACCGTACTTAAGACAGAGTTGCTACAAGTGACCCTCACTAACTTACGTACAGCTAACAATTGCTTCGGGACTATCCCGAGTCCGACTCGCGACATGTCCACCCTTGTTAATAAACATAATGAGCTCTTATTATTTTAAATATTGACTGTTTGGTTAGGGGCTTGTGTTCGATAGGTTAGGTAAAGCTATGCTGGCCACGATTGGTCCGAGGAATAAAATATCAAGGACCTCATCGTGCCTCGGATAGCACGTTAAGTAATTGACCCCGGCTGTCTTCCATGTGTCTTCGTTATGGGTCATAAGAATCCTGAAAGTCTAGTCAACAATTTTAGCAAGGGCGATAGCATTTTTTTTAAACGTCCCCTCTGTAGGAATATCTCCTGTATCGTGGGTGCGTTTACAAACCTTTAAACTCACACAAATAGCCAGACCCGGAACAACAACTTGTAGGTCATATAAATATTTATTCCGTGTGGGAAACCCGCGACACACAGCGAAGCAGCCTATCACTCAGCCACTACACCAACCGTGTCCCAACCCAAGTATTACCCAATAGCTGGGTTGTGGAAGTAGGAGCTGCAGCTCCATTTAAAATAATGATATTCAGCTGCATCGTGGTAAGACTGACAGCTAACCCAAATATAGTTGGCGAAACGCCGGGCAGATTATGATTTATCTGCTATTTGCATTAGTTGTTATGATAATATTTTGATTAAATTGGGAACGGGATTACAAGGTATCTTTTTTTAACATTATAAACTGATCACGATCCTGCCTCATGATAAACAAAGATGCAATCGTTGGTGGTAAAGTGCACTAGTTTATTAAAAGCCTATTCACTCTAGCCTTGAAGATACTTAAATTGTTGTCAGACGGAAACACCGCCGCAGGCAAATTGTTCCGCTCCTTCGATGTACGAGGTATAATAGAAGAGGCGAAACGCTTGATGTGACATTTTTCTTTATTAATTTCTAGATAATGGAGGGACAGGGAGATCTTTTCTCTGCCGTGGGACAATACCGGCTATAGTTAGATTAGTCTCATATTGGAAAAACATGGCGCCCGATGCCGTAAAATAAATTTTCTTTTCTTCTAAAAGTCACTTTAGACTTTCAGAGAATGTTTTTGTTGTGGCATGATCGTAGATTAATTAATGAACTAATAGTAAGTACTTAGGGCAAGTTTTTAGACCAATAGTTAACTCAACCTATTGTTAAAAATAGTAACTGTAAAAATGGCATTTTTTTTTACAATTTCTGTATATCTGAATCTATCAGCCGACTTGCCGCCGGCAAAGTTTTACGACTTGCAATGACTGAAGCTGCCAACCTAGCCCGCCGGCAAAATGTTGCCGACATATGCCGCCGCGCGCAGGGGTGTGTAGAGCGCTTAATGGTCACTAATGGTTATTTTTAAAACTCATGTTTAATTATCATTTGACCGTCTGAGCAACAATGTCGGCACCGAATCCTTATTCACGAACTAAACATAATTTAAATGCATCTTTTTCTTTCCATTTCTTTGCACAGGTCCGTTCGTGTGTGGAGTACTGCAGCCACATTTGGGCTAGTGCTGCCAAGTGTCACCTGGCCACTTTGGATTCAGTGGAGAGACGTGCAAAGAGGCTGATTGGTGACCCTGATCTAACTCGAGTTGGTCTCCAAAGCCTAGAGCACAGGCGTAGAGTAGCCAGCCTTTCGGTGTTCTATAGGATGCATTTCGGGGAGTGTGCGAGGGAATTGCATGATTTAATTCCCCCATCTCCGTTCCACCAGCGGACGACCCGTCGTACGGCTGGTTTCCACCCTTACGTTGTTAACACCACTACGATCCGGACGAAGCGTTTCGCCTCCTCCTTTATACCGCGTACATCGAGGGACTGGAACAATTTGCCAGCGGCGGTGTTTCCGTCGGACTACAATTTGAGTGTCTTCAAGGCTAGAGTGAATAGGCTAGTGAGTGGCTAGGCTCTACTAGTGCGCTTTACCATCAACGATTGCGTCACTGCTTACCATCAGGCAGGATTGCGGTCAAGCGCTGGTTTATAATATGTAAAAAAAAAAAAATTTCTTTATGAAAAGGACAGAAATTAAACATTAATTTAGTGTTGTCAAATTAAGCTCCTCCATAGACAGTTAAGACGTGATTAAAAACATACTGACTAGAAATGCCTGAATACTGCCGGCAGAAGTTACCACCCACCAGACAAAGTCTTGCCGCCAAGCGATTCGTCGTGTTCCGGCATGATGTTTGGTGAAGCCGTATGGAGGACGGGTCTGAACAGTTGTGTTGCGATGTGTGCCGGGTACGATGCGCCAAATATTGTTGAATCGGGAATTTGGTCGTGGAACGTCTCCAGATCAATCTCCCTCTGGCGCAGCATCACTGGTCGTGTCCTTGGAAATTAAATAAAATGAAATGAAATCGTTTATTAAGCAAGTAGGATCACTGATCACTTTTACACGTAATGTTTATTTTTTTTTTATTTTTTTAACTATATGAAGCCGGCATTTCCTAACTGACTACCTCTGAGAAGAAATAGCCGAAACAAACTCAGGGATCATCGTCTTTTTTCAAGTCCAGACATTAAAAATGAAAATGTTTACAATAATTTACGTTATAATTACGCATATTGCTTAATAATGTTACGGGCTAGGGGTACTAAAATGCCGGTTAAGGGTTACGAAGTTTATTGGCAACGAAGGTACAGTCGATTGTAGGCAATGACAAGTAGAATGTCGCTGACGTTGCACCGAAGTCTTCCCTTATGTCCACGAAGTCCGTGTTGTAAACAAACAATAACACTACAGATGTTACTTCACGTAGTACTCGAAGTTCTCGTTATAATTGTTCCAGTAGGTCTTCTTTAAGATCGCTTCTTAACTCTCGCTTGTTCTCGTATCGCTAGTCGAATTCAGACTGACTGTGCGCCGGCGTCACGGCGCTATATATAGGCCAGCTGACCGAACATTCCAGAATCCTCTAGACGTAATAATAATACTGCATAACTTCGAGGTCACCGGCCAAGTAAGTACCTACGATAATTCCCGGAAACGGGTTTCTAGAAATTTCGATGTCGACACTTTGTTGACAAAACTGTTGAGACCTGTACCATTCGATAGGCCGTCCTAAGTCTAGCAATGTGTTTTATTATTGTACCTAGAAAATGTCTAGATCTGGGGAAATAGGGCTTAAAAGTGACACACTGCATGTCACGCGATATTGAACCTTATGCCATCGACATAAGGTCCATTCGTAACAATAATAATGCTTAACAGAGCGAGCAGCTCAGTCCCAAGCTTTTTTGTCTTCTAAATAATCAATGATTTTATAATACCCCTTTTTGCAAAGTTTGGCCTTTATGTGGTTCTTAAATCGTTTAATGGGTAAGTTTCGAATGTCCATGGGAAGCTTGTTGTAAAAGTGTATACATTGACCCATGAACGAGTTGCCTACTCTGTGGAGACGAGTGTGATGTACAGAAAAATTGTGTTTGTTCCTGGTATTTATATTATGAATATCGCTCATTTAGGTTGGTTTAACATTGTATCACCTCGCTTAACTGGCGTCTTCCTTCCTATTCACTTAGTTTTTATAAGTGAATAGGCTCCGCGCCAGCAACGATTGCATTACTGCTACCATCAGGTGGCCTTGCGGTCAAGCACTTACCTAGTGCTTGCCCGCAATTTACAAAAAAAAAAAAATTACGTCATGTGCTGACTAAACTGACAAGACTAACCTTATATTTATCTTCTTTCTTTTTCTTAATAAAGTAGAAAGGAAAAGGTGCACGGAACTTTTTTTTTTTTTTTAGTGTGGCACTAGTTATGACTTTGTGCCAATTTCAAGTAAAATAAAAATCTTCAAAAGTTCTTCTTTCTTTCTCTTCTGGCTTTGCATTTAGGTTTGTGCATTTAGCCAATGTCACGTAATGAATTATACATGTCGAAAAAGACGGCCGCGCGAACTGAACACGGAGGAAGTTTTGGTACAAAGCCATGATGTGGCCACTATGCTACAATATTTCACTGTTCTTTATGAATTATTCACTTAATGCACTTTTTACTATATAAATCACGCGTTTTTATTTAATAAACGACACTATAAATAATTTAAAAGTCCAATGAAAAATGAGCGTGGCACTCATCTTAGCTTCCCGCCAAAACCTCCTGCACGGAACTTAAATTTAGTTTAGTTTGTGTTTGGAATACGCGTCATAATGTCAATAGATGAACTAAAAAGTGATCGAAAAACACATTTTGTAAAAATGTTTCCATTATTTACTATTTTTAACAATTGAGATCAAGAAACCGGCCTTTAGTTAGTAAGATAAAATTTCACGCATCCTAATAACGTTTCCAAAAAATAATCAAGACGCAAAAAACACAAACTTTCGAACGTCAATATTGAAAATATAAATTGAGGTCCAATGCGTGTTTCGTGACTCAGTTGGGAGGCGAGTGGTTTCGGCCATTACTAACGTGAATATTGCAGGGTAGCCTGCAGGCGACTCTATTGATTAGTCTCCCGTATGCCACCCATCATTCATTCATACTCATGTTCGCAGTTCGCACGTCACTCTTGGTTCTCGCTATTTTTCGTCATTTCTAGCCAAGGGCCGAGGTAGCCGAGGTACATATTTGATGGTGCGTCAGTCAGGAAGGAAACCGTCGTGCGTAATTGGTCCTGCCGCCGGATAAATTCTGACAAAACCCTTGGGTTCACCGCGTCGGATGTCGCTTAATGAGATGTATTGAATATTTTGTTTCCTATTTGCTGCTTTTTTTTTTGAATTGTTGAAATGATTTGTCATTAGTACATGGGTGTAGGGTGGAGGTGTATGTTTATTTTGGTGACTATAAACATAGATGGGTTTTTGATTCTGGCTACTAAATACATAGCGATAACATATTAATTAGCTTTTGTTGTAAGCAATCAGTTGTATTTAACTTTAAAATATGAATAAAAACCCGCCAAATGCGAGTTGGACGCACACCGTGAATTGTAAGTATGTAGCTAGAAATTTTAGGTTCAGTTTCCTGTTTGTTTTCTTCAGTTACCTACATAACATTGTTTCCTGCCAAATTCCATTATTCTAGATCAACGGGAAGTACCTTATAGCTTGTGATTCCCTTACGAGTATCAAACTATGCAGCTTAAACGGAACATAAATGTTCGTATTTAGTGTGAATTTAATTTTGGTCTGAAGTTTGATGCCTATTGCTTCAAGGCATTGCGACACTGAAACTTCATATGTAACTAGCGGCCGCCAGCGACTTCGTTCGCGTGGAGTTAGTTATGCTCCGCTCCTATTGGTCGCAGCGTGTTGTATATAACCTATGTTATATAGCCTAAAGCCTTCCTGGATTAATGGGCTATCCAACGCAAACGAATTTTTCAAAACGGACCAGTTGTTTCCGAGATTAGCGCAAACAAACAAACAAACAAAGAAACATACATACAAACAAACTCTTCAGCTTTATATATTAGTATAGATTTCAACGTGATTACTTTACTCTTTAAAAATGGTGTTGACAGACAGTACCTAAGACTCAGATAGACAGACAGACGGACTACGAAGTGATCTTATAAGGGTTTCGTTTTTCTGTACCTCAGAACGGAATCCTGAAAACCATAAAATTAGACAATTAGCAAGATTTCAAGTTATATCCGCATATGAACAAGCCACCAATTTCTCGTACCTGTATTATGCACGTCCAATAAAAAGTCACAATTTCTTACTAGTGACTAAAAACTTATCGCCAAATTAACCGGTTATCTGGCGGAAGTTATTTCGATCATATTTTTCTGTTGTGAAATACTTGCCGGCACAATAAGATAATCCAATTGTCAGACCAAACTCGTGGCCAACAGGCGTGAGGCGCTTTCGTCTGTGCACTCCATTGAAGACTTACTCGCGGTTCTCGAGGGGAACTCACGTAAAAATTAATGTAAGTTGAGAATGGATACAGAGATAATACTTTAAATGAGTACGAAAACTTACGAAATACTGCTTTATAAGTACCTAACGCTTTATATTGCACTTTGGTTAAACAGAAATATGTTTATATTTCATGAAATTTTGTAGTAGTTTTTTTGCCCCACTGTTGGCTTCTCCTAAATTGGCCGTCAATGTTTGTGGGATAACTCCAACCCTATCCTCTGGCCATTCGCTTTCAATCTGCACACAGTGGATACTATGTGGAGGCCGTTGCCCAGCGGTTATTGTGCATGGGGATACTGATAGTGTGTGGTATCAGGGTATTTTCTAAAGTTTAAGGATATGAAGACCGCCATATATTAATGTGAAAAAAGTCACAATATGTGGGTAGGTATATGTGTGCAAGAAACTGTTAAAAGTTGTTTAATTTTGTAATTCTGTAGCGGTATCTACAACTACCTACTAGCATACATACAACGTCACAACATCAATCGTGGGGTAAGTGCCCGCCAGACTAAACACCTGTTTGGTCAGAGGACTCTCTCTTTTCTATGGAGTATGAGTGAACTTTACACCTTGTTCCTAATTCCATAAACTGTTGACCCTAAACACGGGCGTCAGTGCAGCCTTCATGCAAAAACTCCAGCGTAACGTCATCATTATCACTCCCACAAGTATGCAGCGACCGCGCAGCCAGCACCCACGGCTTGAGCAACCGCGTCAACCCGGCGCTGTACGACATCCGACGCACTGGAGCATAATGCAGCCCCACCACCCCGACTCACTAGGGAATCTCCATAGACGGTGAGTCGGAACCTTGAACGTGAACTATGCGGCAACTGGTTCCACGGCAGACGGCGTTTGTAGGTACGGCATTCACTCGCCTCCGGAGACCGGAGGTCGATAGTGGGCTGAGTCCTGTATCCTGCAATGCCAGCTGAGGTTTCAGTGAGTCGGAACCGGTTGCCGCATAGTTAACGTTCACGTAGACGGCTCCGGAAACACTGCCGCTGACAAATTTTGTCAGCGGCAGTGTTTCCGTAGGACTACAATTTAAGTGTCATCAAGGGTAGAGTGAATAGGCTCTTAATAAACTAGCACGCTTTACCATCAACGATTGCAACACTGCTTACCATCAGGCGCTCAAGCACTAGTTTATAATTTATAAAAAAAAATATTTCAGTCTTTCGGTAGGAAGAATAAGTGAAGCTACTGAGAAATTCCTAATGAAAAAACTCAACATTGTCAGAACTGGCAATTAACCTTTTCAAAAAGCAGCATACGTTATGTACTTATTCGCCCTTAAAATATTATAATAATTGGGGTGACTAACCGATGGTAAGGGAACAGAATTCGGGCGCTATCGCTATGATATAGATGTTTGGGCTCAGATTACAGGCCGATACAAGCGATGGGTTTCATGTGGACCCATTGAACGGAAGACTCGATGTAACGTGAACGCGTCGAGATTCGTCACATAATGCACAAAAAGGATAAAATACAGTTTTTACATTAAAAGAAATATGTCTTCAAAAACGGGACTTACTTGTGTTAAAGTCAGACGTTCTTGCGCTTGGCATTATAGTGTGTATGAACTTGTAATAAAATCTATTTGGCTACTATTTGTATCTGGCCGGTTTTGATATGATTGAAAGTTTAAAGAACATAATTCCAAATTCAAATTAGAATAATGTGTGTTTATGGACCAGATGCAGTGACTGTTATGATCAAAGAGTATAATAATAATAGGGGTTAAGATAAAGATCAGCACAAAATTGTTTTAAGCGTTTTCAATCCGGAAATTTTGATTTCGAAGATGCACGTCGATCTGGTCCTATCACGGATAAAATAGATGCCATTTTTGAAAAAGTGGAGCTAGATGCATATCAGTAGCTACGACGTAGCTGAAGATCTGGGAATTGACGACAAAACAGTATAACAGTGGCGCATTTGAAAAAAACTGGGTACACAAAAAAGCTCGATATTTGGGTACCTCACGAGCTCCCTGCAAGAAACCTAATGAACCGTATACTCATTTGTGATTCTTTATTACGGCGTAATGAAACCGAACCCTTTTTGAAGAAGCTGATAACTGATGATAAAAAGTGTATCACGTATGACACGAACTTGCCAAAAAGGTCCTGGTTAAATGCTGGCCAGACTTCACAGACTGTGCCGAAACCCGGATTATCTCGGACATCACACATCTTTGGTCACTCAGCAAAAATTAACAGAGTTTGGCTTTGAGGTGTTAATGCATCCGCCGTATAGTCCTAACCTTACACCTTCAGATTTCCACCTGTTTCTGTCTCTTCAGAATTCTTTAGGCAGTGTCAGATTAACACCACGAGAGGTTGCCAAAACCACTTGCCGCGGTATTTTGATCAGAAGTCCCAAAATTTCTATAGCAATGGGCTCATGACCCTACCTACAAGATGGCCAAAAGTTATTGAACAAAATGGTAGGTATCTACATACTTTAATTAAATGTAAATAAAGTGTATTAAAAACAGTTTTCAATTTTCTTAAAAAATGCAAAGAAACTTTTTCCCCAACCTATTATAAAGCCTGGCTTATATGATTGCACTAGTCGAAAACCAACTCGTTGATGCGTTGCTAACGTGCTTCCTATTTAGTATATTTATTTTGTTTTATTTATTTAGTTTTTCAAAATAGCTATTTCAATTCGTGCAACTCTGTATGGTAAAAAAAATGTAGTTGTTATACATCGGAAGATGCATTGAAATATGGAACATGACGCTTATAACTTTCAAATCAATTTTTGTGTCCGTACTGAGCTAGCCAAGAGTGGGGATTATGGCAATGCCCCCTAATGGAATGAATGCCTTGGGGGAGGCCTTTGTTCAGCAGTGGACCTCTATAGGCTGAGAAGAAGAAGAAGACTGGGCTAGATATTTTTTTTTTTATAAGTTATAAACTAGCGCTTAACCGCAATCCCGCCTGATGGTAAGCAGTGATGCGATCATTGATGGTAAAGCGCGCTAGTTTATTAAGAGCCTATTCAAGGCTAGAGCCTTGAAGACACTCAAATTGTAATGTGACGAAAACACCGTCGCTGGCAAATTGTTCCAGTCCCTCGATGTACGCGGTATAAAAGAGGAAGCGAAACGCTTCGTCCGGGTCGCAGTGGTGTCAACAACGTAAGGGTGGAAACTCGCCGAACGACGGGTCGCCTGATGCTGGAACGGAGATGGGGGAATTAAATCATGCAATTCCCTTGCACACTCACCAGAATGCATCCTATAGAAGACCGAGAGGCTGGCTATTCTACGCCTGTTTCGAGTTAAGTCTGGGTCGCCAATCAGCCTCTTCGCACCCTCTCCACTGAATCCAAAGCAGCCAGGTGACATTTCGCAGTACCAGCCCAAATGTGGCTGCAGTACTCCACATACAAGCGGACCTGTGCTTTGTACAACATTAGAAGCTGCCCCGGTGTGAAGTACCGCCGGACCTTTGCGATAACGCCAAGTTTTCTGGCTGCCACCTTGGCCTTGGACTCAAAGAACTGCCCAAAGTTAAGGTTCGAGGAAATCTCTACTCCCAAATGCTGAAGGCGGTTGGTGCACTCCAAGGATACATTCTGAAAAGTAGGAGCCAAGGTGAACGGGCTCCTTTTGGCGGTGAAAAGACACGCCTGTGTTTTGGCGGCATTGAATGCTACAAGATTGACGAGACAAGCGCATATAATTTTTATGTAGTAATACAAACACCATACAATATTATTCTCATTGGGACCATTGCCATAGCGAAAAATAGAATAGAGTAGCGCGGAATGACTCACTAATGTGGCTACATTAGTTAAAGGTTTTAAGTTATTGTAAGGTGAATGCAACGGTTGAAACCTCATGTTTTGTCGTTTGATGGAAAACCAATGGGAATGTGACTCATGAATTCTCAACGATCTTTTATGTTCGATAATTTATTTTATGGTTTACTTATAAATTAGCAATTAACTCTTTGCTAACAAAATTCATTAGTTTGTTGTGTCATGCGTGGGATGGTATGTAGTCGTGTTTTTTTTTTTCACATTTTAGGTTAGCTGAATTAATTTGTACGTGTTCCTGTGATGATGATCATTATCATCATCTCAACGTTAATCCCAGTCGCATCCGAAGCTTTATCAGCTTTGGAGTCTGGGGTCCGCTTTACCAGTCTTACTGCTGATTTTGGCTAAACTCCGATATTTTCCGCAAAGCGACAGCCTTCTGACCTCCACAACCCGAAGGCGATATAGAAGCATTAAAGTTAGACGAATTGTTGGATTTTTGAGGGCTCCAACAACCCGTAACGACTGCCGTAGGTGTTCGTATGCCAACCGGGACCAACAGCTTAACGTGCTTTCCGAGCAGCGCTACCGCTACGCCACTGAGGCTGTCATATGTTATATGATGGGTAGTTGATATTTAGTCTGCTTTAAGGTCTAATATCCAAACATAATATCTAAAAGCACTGAAATGTTTTCTTAATAAACACTAATTCGGTTAAAAGGTTTTGTTATTCGTTGTCAGCAAGTTATTTATTTATACACCGCTTTGTCCACAAATGGTTAAGTTAATTCTGATTTTTCTTATTCTCTGCATAAAGGAAATGAAATCGAAATATTTTTGAATACTAATTAAGCGTCTCGTCCACTCATTGTGTCATGGCGCCGTCAAAAAAGGCTTCGGGAAGGCTTGTTTACATAAACGTTTAATTTGCAATGTTAAACAATTTCGAACAGATGTTTTCTTGCTTTTTAATCCAACAAAATTTTCGTAACTGCTTGGTTTTTTACTCTGGTCGAATAAGATTTTGAGCGTTAAACTTAAATAAAATGCTTTTTGATTTTAGGTCGAATCAAATTTATTAAATTAAAAAATGATTACGTTATCGTTTTGTAACTGATTAATCAATCAATCTGCCTGCCTTTTTCCCCACTACGTTCAGGTTGGCTGATTGGATATTGCTGAATAACTATATAATAGCTGAATTTTTCATCGTGCGACTGCCTATTATTTAACGGCCTTAATTTACAAGTAGGTGTGCAGATCGTAGGCCAGAATCCAGACAGAAACTTTACTTAGAGTAAATCAGAACTGCTCTCATGCAAGATGCTCTTTTAGTCTTCTATATTTCATTTAATTTCACTTAAATTCTGTGTGTAGACACATCCCATCTATGTCACACATGTCTTTATTTACAGATATAGACATCTTTTTCTTCAGCCTATAGATGTCCACTGCTGGACAAAGGCCTCCGGCTTTCCACGATGACCGGGCTTATGCTGCCCACATTCATCTGCTCCCGCAACCTTCGCCAGGTCATCGGTCCACCTTGTTGGGGGCCTCCCTACGCTGTGTCTTCCAGTACGTGGCCGCCATTCCAGAACCTTACTGCCCCATCAGCCATCGGTTCGACGAGCAATGTGCCCTGGCCACTGCCATTTAATTTTAGCGACTCGAAGAGCTATGTCGGTAACTTTGGATCTCCTCATTTCTGATTCGATCACGCAGAGAAACTCCAACCTTTCCACTTCTTTCCATTGCCCTTTGTGTGACTCTGAGCCTTCGCATGAGGCCCATTGTGAGCGACCACGTTTCAGTTCCGTAAGTCATCACTGGCAACACACACTGGTCGGAGACTAAAAGTCTTGAGACACTGTGGTATCTTGGACGACGAGAAGATGTAGCGTAGCTTTCCGAACACTGCCCAGCCGAGCTGGATTTTTAATTAATTTACTGAATCTTGTTTACTTATAGAATAATCTAAATCTCCGTTCTATGTGTGTAATATGCATTTCATCACACAATATTAATAATATAGTAGCCTTAAGTTTATACAATAGAGAGTATTACTGAACACACATTCGTAGTGTTTCACTACATATTTACTGGGTAGCACGATACCTTTTGGTAAGATTGGTTATCCAATTTTATGGACTTCCCTCTAACCATAGCAACTCTGCTGTCACAGATCATAGTCGGGACCAATGAAGGTTCTCAATTGGAATGGATCCACCTAGCCACGAACCGACCGCCGCAAGCGTGCGACTTTTATCACTAAGCCACGAGCTGTAGCTGTTTTTTCTAATTAGCCATTAATATCACACTGCTGGGGCTTTTATCCTTCCACCAGTCCGGCCATTCCAGAGTCCAGATCATTCCACCATATCCATCTGGGCTTGCTGCGACGTGGTTTGCCACTAGGCGAGACCCCTAACATGTGCCAGATGTGTCCAGTCCTATTCCACTTAAGTATGACGGCTTTCTTAGTGACATCCGTTATTTTAGTGATGGAACATTTTATAGGCTGGTTACGAAAGCTTAACTCAACAGTTTTTTTTATTCCTCTAAAAGTACGCTGTGCCGTTATAGTGTCCTAAACTCCTAATAATTATTTGCTGTACCCAACGACATCATTACGTCGACTCTGGCTGTCGCTGAAAACCAGCGCTGGGGCTCTAGTCTTGGATACGACCGTAGCACATTGCTGAGTGATAGCCATATTGCAAGAATGTGATTCATGTTTGCTCCAACCATTTATTTTATATTTGTTTATTGCGTCATATTTACCGATATTTTCTTTCTTTTAGTTCATGCACAAGTTTTTGATACGAAGATACCTAGGTGTTGGGCGTTAGTTTCTAATGTTGGTCTAGTGTTCACAAACGCTATGGCTGAGCACGAGATCTTGGGTTTGATTTCCAGGTCGTGATCAGGCAGTCCGAAGTTCAGATTTGGTCCCGGTTGCTAGAAATAGTTTTTTCTTAGTTTTACTTGGCGACAGCATTTCATTTTGCTTGGCAACCATTGTTGATTGATGTAATGTAACTGTATAATTAATCTGTTACTAATATCAATAGACACGCCGCCTATAGATATCATAGAAGTGTAAGTATACTGTTGGTATGGTGCGTTACAGGAGTAGGGATATAAATTATTTATCTAATATACTGTAGTGTTACATTATATACCTACATATACTTACTTTATACCCATACTTATATATCATTCATTTCTGCAGGTCATCTGCATCTGCAGGGCAGCGGTCAGTCGGGCAGCATCAGTTTCAGAGGGCCTGTCACCAGGCAACAGGCCGGGTTGGTCAGTCGGGCAGCAGCAGATTCAGAGGGCCTGTCACCAGGCTACAGGCCGGGTTGGTCAGTCGGGCAGCAGCAGTTTCAGAAGGCCTGTCAGTGTCACCAGGCTACAGGCCGGGTTGGTCAGTCGGGCAGCAGCAGTTTAAGAGGGCCTGTCACCAGGCTACAGGCCGGATTGCTCAGTCGGGCAGCAGCAGTTTCAGAGGGCCTGTCACCAGGCTACAGGCCGGGTTGAGGGCGGCAGCGCCCGGCAGCAGAAGCAGCGCCGGCATCAAAAGCGTCGCCGGCAGTAGAAACAAAGCGGTCGCGATTAGCACCAATAGCACAGCAGGTAGGAGCTTCATGTCATAGGTTATAGGAGGTTCCCCTCTCTGGAATGCGTATTATGACCTGCAGTAATGAATGATATATGAGTATAAAGTAAGTATATGTAGGTATATAATGTAACACTACAATACTACCAACTCATATTGCGCCTGTCTTTCTTTGGTAGTTGTATAAAATGGCACAAAGGCGTATTGAGTCACTAGGAACCCTCAAACTTCTGCGTTTAATTAAATAAAGTAAATTAACTTTTAATAGATCAAATAGCTCGTTTCTATGCGCTTCCCTCCTCAATTCGTGGAATCAGCTTTTAGCAAATACGCTTCGCAGTTCAGAGCTAAACTAGGTAGATAGGTGAAAACTGGGTTAATTTTTGTATTGGAGAACTTTTATTTGTACCTATGGTATACAACATGTTAAGAAAACCCTGTCCGACCCGTAAGGATAATAAATTTGAGGTAAACACTTGACCAAACATAATATAAAATTTTACATAATCATCATAGTAACAATACTAGTGAATTTTGAAATAATCTTTTTTTCCCGCAAATTAATTCCAACTTCCCCAAAATTTGGTCATTTTTAAAAAGTGACAACATTATTTTTGACGGTATAATTATGAGCGAATAGCGATGCGGCCACGTGCCGCGTGCCCTGCCCCCTTCGCCCGCGCCTGGATGGCCTACCGCACATGTTTTAAGTTGGTACCTCTTTTTTTGAAATAATATTTATTTATTAGGGGGATTTTTTTTAAGTTTAGCCCGGCTTTGTAGGCATTAGTAGAATCAGTTATCGATACCTAACAATACCTTCACGGATCGGACAGGGTTTTCTTTACATATATTGTCGGTTATATCGCGCTTTTTAGGTTTCCCTCGGGAACATCATTTTTTCCGGGATAAAAGGTAGCCTATGTTCTTTCTCGGGGTCTAAAGATTGTCTTTGCCAAATTTCATCAAAATCGGTTGAGAGGTTTAAGCGGGAAAGCGTAACAGACAGACACAGACAGACAGACAGACAGACAGACCGACAGACAGACAGACAGAGTTACTTTCGCATTTATAATATTAGTATGGATACACAGACCTGGAGCACAGGCGAAGAGTAGCCAGCCTGTCAATGTTCTATAGTATGCATTTTGGAGAGCGTGCGCGGGAATAGCATAACTTAATTCCCCATCTCCGTTCCATCATCAGACGAGTCGTCGTACGGCGAGTATCCACCCTTGCGTTGTTGACACCACTACGACCAGGACGAAGCGTTTCGCCTTGTATTTTACACCGCATACTCGTACATCGAGGGACTGGACACAGACCAATTTAAATACTTGGGGTCTATGCTCCACGCGTCCGGCGATATTGATTGCGACGTTAAAGCACGCATTTCCGCAGCTTGGGCAAAATGGCGTGAGGTGACAGGTGTCATTTATGACCCCAAAATGCCGGTTAAGCTTAAGGGACAGGCCTATAAGACCATCATTAGACCTGTCCTTCTGTATGGCAGTGAGGAGTGGCCTGTGCTTGAGCGACACAAGCAGGAGCTGCGTGTCACGGAGATGAATATGCTGCGGTGGATGTGTGGAGTTACGCGGAAAGACCGCATGAGAAACTCCCGCATCCGTGGCAGTCTCCGTGTCCGTGACATAGCAGACAAACTGCAAGAGAGTCGCCTGCGCTGGTACGGTCACGTCTTACGTAAACCGGCAGGTTACATGGGTAACAAATGTCTTGCCATGGCGCCTCCGCCGGGCCGGAACAAGCGAGGTAGACCAAAGAAGTGCTGGCTTGATATTGCAAGAGATGATATGCGTGCCAACAAGCTCTTACCACAGGATGCTAAAAATCGTGCGAAATGGAGGAGAATGTGCAGGAAAGCGGACCCCGGGCTCCAACGCGAAAGCTGCGGATGCGACCGGGACAAACGCTGAGTTGATGATGATGATGACATCGAGGGACTGGAACAATTTGCCAGCATTTTCAGCATTTGTATTTCCATCTGACTACAATTTAAGTATCTTCAAGGCTAGAGGAAATAAGCTCTTAATAAACTAGCACGCTTTACCATCAATTATTGCATCACTGCTTACCATCAGGCGGGATTGCGGTCAAGCACTACTATTCTGTCTGTTGGAGATTAAGAAAAGTTTGGTAAAAACAAATAACCACCACCTACACCAAAACCAAATACCACCAAATAATCACCTCGCTCAACTGCCGTCTTCCTTCCTTTTCACTCAGTTTTTTTTGAGTGAATAGGCTTAATAAGCTAGTATGCTTTACCATCAACGATTGCATCACTGCTTACCATCAGGCGGGATTGCAGTCAAGCACTAGTTTATAACTATTAAAAAAAAAAAAAAAAAAAAATAAGCACTACTTAAGCGCTCGTGTTATCCGCATAATATTTAAAAAAAAGAATAACGAACTAAAAAGTTGACAATAAATCCATACTAATATTATAAATGCGAAAGTAACCCTGTCTGTCTGTCTGTCGGTCTGTCTGTCTGCCTGTCTGTCTGTTTGTCTGTCTGTCTGTCTGTCTGTTACGCTTTCCCGCTTAAACCTCTCAATCGATTTTGATGAAATTTGGCACAGACAATCTTTAGACCCTGAGAAAGAACATAGGCTACCTTTTATCCCGGAAAAATTTGATGTTCCCGAGGGAAATCTAAAAAGCGCGATATAACCGAACTCCACGCGGGCGAAGCCGCGGGCGGAAAGCTAGTATAGTTATAAAACCAAAAAATATGCTTTTAAAGAATATCAAACTAAACAGTTAAAAATAAAATAAAAAAGCGTGAGGCGCTTAATATAAGTTCAAAAATTATGACACAAAGCGCCTCACGCTTTTTTATTTTTTATATTATTTTTAACTTTTTAGTTTGATATTCTTTAAAAGCATGTTTTTTTAGTTTTTTAAACTATATTTATTAATATTTAAAGCTTGGAAATGATAGGAGGATTTGTTTTTCCAGGAGGTGAGACATTGTTTACTATTTTAGCGCGTAGTGCGTGTTGTGTAATTAAAACGCGAATAGGTATAACGTTGTATATTGCACGTAAGTCTAGAGTACAATGTATGCTATAAGTTACCTAATTACAAGAGTAGAGACGCGACTACGTTACAATGTAAAAATGTCTGACAGTAATGCGTGATCTTATGATATATGTGATAATGTGAGAAAGGGATGTCTTACGAGCTATGCACAAGCTTAAATACTAGACAATAATATAGCTATCTCTAAACCGGAGTGGGGCTGACTGATCGGGCGTTCTTGATGCTGATTTGTTGATCGTGGAAGAACGTGCCGTCTGATTGGCCGGTGGACCGGGGCCGCGCCTTCAGTCCACGTGCAAGGCAGTTCGGTATGGTCAGCGCGCTTTCTCCGGCGGTGCACAATAGGTTGACAGAATCGCGTCGTCCGCGGAACTTTCTCCAACGAACAATGGGTTAACCAACAGATGTCCGACAATGTGCGACACCCTCGCTGAGGCGGTCAGGACCCACGCTCTTTGTCTTACATACACCTTTGTTTTCCAAGATCCTTGTTTGACACTGGTATGATTTATATGCACCCTTTCGCGGAAGGTCGTCAATCGTTGGGACGTCAATAGTTGGGCAATCCTTTGTGTTATTGTTGTATTGTAGCGACTGCGACCATCGCTACAGTACTCTCCCCCTCACGCGAAATATACGTGGCGTGCAGGCGTCTTAACGATCCTGCCTGACCTAGTGCGTTGTTCTCTCGTATGCTGGGCTGGGAGTAGGCTGGATTGCTCGTCTGCGGTTGCTGCAGGTGCTGGAGTCTTGGCTGTGGCTTGCTCGTCTGTGGTAACTGCAGGTGCTTGACTGGTCTCGCTGTTTGTTTGCTTGGGATCATCTTCTGTGTTGATAGTGTACGCAGGTTTGAGGCGATCGATCGATATGTTGCTTGATCGTCCGGGTAGTTGTATTGTGAAGTACTTTTCCTTGCGTTCGATGATCTGGTATGGACCTTGGTATGGATGCTGCAGAGGTTTGCGGACGGTGTCGTCGCGTACAAACACGTGGCTACATGTTTGTAGATCGTTGTGCACGAACATACATCGCTTGTTTGCATGCGATTTGTATGTGGGTGTGAGCTTCGTGATGATGTCGTGCAGGTGATTGACGTAGTCGTGATCCATCGTCGGTGTGGCTGGAGTTGGTGATATGAAGTCACCTGGTAGGCGTATAGCTTGACCGTAGGTGAGTTGCGCTGCGCTTGTGTCAGAGTCGGAGCGGATAGCGGCTCTTAGACCCATTAGAACAGTAGGCAACTCGTAGATCCATTTGTTGCTGTTTTCTAGTCTAGCCATGAGTGCGGCTTTCAACGATCTGTGCCAACGCTCGACGATTCCATTACTCTGCGGGTGGTAGGCAGTAGTACGGGTTTTGTCTGCGCCGAGTAGTTGAGCTAGGTCTTTGAATAGTCGACTTTCAAACTGTCGTCCTTGATCAGTTGTGATTCTTATTGGACAACCGAAACGGGATATCCAGACTTCGTATAGCTTTCTTGCGACGGTTTCAGCGGTTGTCTCTTGAAGTGGTACAGCTTCAGGCCATCGAGTGCACCGGTCGATCATTGTGAGTAAGTATTTGTGTCCACATGCTGATGTAGGTAGCGGACCAACGATATCGATGTGAATGTGTTGAAATCGTTCGCTCGGTGGGAATGTTGCGATGTCGCTATGATTGTGTCGCTGTATTTTGGAGAGCTGACACGAATTGCATGCTTTGGTCCACTCCCCGATGTCAGTGTTCATTGAGGGCCAAAAGAATCGTTCTTGCATCAGCTTCCGTGTAGCTCGTACTCCGGGATGACTTGGACTGTGCACGGCGTTGAAAGCTGTGCGACGAAAGTCAGCTGTTAGATATGGACGAACATGTGACGTTGATGTTTCGCAGAATATTGGCTTGTTGGTACCAGGTAAGATGATTTTCTTGAGTTGTATGTTGGTCTGCTGAGATAATGCAGGTAAACAACTGTCGTTTTCTTGAGCTTGAGATAACTCGTCGTAGTTGATAGGTGATGGCGTGTCGATTGTCTCGACGCGCGATAGTGCGTCTGCGACAATATTTTGTGCCCCGCTCACGTGTCGGATATCAGTAGTAAACTCGCTAATGAAGAGCAATTGGCGGATTCGGCGTGGTGTGTCGTTATCAGACGGGGGCTTGCGAATTGCGTAAATCAGCGGTTTGTGATCAGTATAGATGATGAGTTCTCTGCCTTCAAAGATTTTTCGAAAGTGTTTTATCGCCATGAAAATCGAAAGTAACTCCCTATCATTTGTGCTATATCTCTTCTGTCTGTCGGAGAATTTTTTCGAAAAATATCCGAGTGGCACCCATTGTTTATTGTTACGCAATTGTTGGAGGGATGCGCCGGCGCAGGTAGCCGACGCATCGCAAAACAAAGCGATCTTGTCGTCGGGCGAACTTGATGGGTAAGACAATAACGCAGCATCTATTATGCTCTGTTTGCACAACTCGAAGGCTTTTGTTGACTGGTTGTCCCACGTTACTTCCGTTTTGTCTCGTTTTTTTGAGTTATGAAGAAAGGAGTTTAACGGTGCTTGTATCTCGGCTGCATTCCTAACGCTGTCTCTATAGAAATTTATCATCCCCATAAATCTTCGCAAGTCTTGAATGGTTTTCGGTTTGGGGTATTCTATTATTGCATTGACCTTGTCTGGAAGTGGCTTAATTCCCGCGCTCGATACTTCGTAACCTAGGAACTTGACTGTTTCGCCGCCGAAGACACACTTAGATGGGTTGATAGTGACACCATACGTGTCTAATCGGCGTAAAACTTCCTGCAGATCCGCGATATGGCTTGCTTCACTTTCAGATGCAACGATGACATCGTCGATGAATGGGAACGCGTAGTCTATCCCGTTCAGTACTTCGTGTATGAATCGTTGGAATGTCTGTCCAGCATTCTTGAGACCTGGGCACATTCGTGGAAATTCGAATAAACCGAATGGTGTTGTGATCGCTGTCTTCTCGATATCGGGTTCGAAGATCGGCAATTGTGAGTAGGCTCGGTTTAAATCGAGAGTGGAGAAGATTTTCTTGCCATGAAGCAGGTATGTAAAATCCTTGAGGCGTGGGACTGGGTAGCGATCGGGTTTAGTGACGTCATTGAGTCTCCTGTAGTCTCCGCAGATTCGTAAGTCGCCGTTTTTCTTGGGTACGACATGTAGTGGACTGGCCCAAGGGCTTTTGCTTGGTCGGCAGATTCCTTGTTGCATCATGAGCTCGAATTCTTTCTTCACGGGCAGGTAGCGATGTGGAGGAAGCGGTCTGCACTTGCTGTACACTGGTGGACCAGTAGTTTCGATGTGATGTTCTACCCTGTGTTTGGGAGTGTCCTTCGTGCATGACGGTCGCAGGATGTCAGGAAACTTACTGAGGAGCTGGTGATACGGCTGTTCCATGTCGATACTTCGAACTGTGGGTTCGGCGGACTGAATGACTGATGCTCTGACGGTCATATTGGTAACTTTGTCGACGAGACGTCGGCCGGCTATGTCGACAAGAAGTTGATGACGCTTCAGGAAGTCTGCACCGATGATTGGTTTGCTGACTGCAGCGACGATGAATTTCCAGGTGTACGGCCGTCGTAGGTTGAGATCCAGTTGTAAGGTTTTCTCTCCGTACGTTGGGATAATCGTGTTGTTTGCCGCGTACAAACAGAAATCGGTTTGTTTTGCTTTCCCGCCTTTGGTTCTCGGTATCACGGAAACGTTTGCGCCGGTATCAATAAGAAAATATGACAGACGCGAATTCTTATCGGTTATGAATAGGCGGTGAGAAGTGTTGTTCGCGTCAGTTGCCGCCTCAACCGACGCAGGCGTTAGTTTTCCGACTGGGCACTGTTGCTGTCGAAATTGCACGGACGCGTACATTTTCGCGCTTCTTTACCGAACTTGCGATGATAATAACAATTAAGTGATTGTTCTGAATACTTGCGATTGCTATTATCCCGGCTTGCTGAGCGCGATCTTGAACGCCGTCTGTCGTATGGTCTGTGTGATATTGGTCTGTGTTCCTGCCTGTTCTTGAGTTCAGCTAGTTCCAGAGATAACTGCCTTATTTGTTCGTGTAGGGCAGTCATACCGCTCGTGTGTGTGATCTGCGCGACCTGGTTAGGTAGCGCGATAGTGTCCATGACAGTGTCTGCCATTTGCGACAACTTTTCTAAGTCAGTTATGTCGCTCACGGTGAGAACAGCGCGTACTGAAGGTGGAAGTAACTTGGTCCACATGATGCGCAGTGTACTGTCGGGTATCTTCTGTCCGGCTAGTTCCCGCATTTTACGTAACAGCTGTGAGGGTTTCTGATCTCCGAGTTCCATCTCATCCATCAGCTTTTGCAGCTTCCGGCTCTCGGACTCCTCGTAGACGCTGATGAGTCTGGCCTTCAGGGTTTCGTACTTGTTTTCAGTGGGCGGTTTGGCGATAATGTCACTTACTTGTTGTAGTGCGTCCAGTCCTAGTCGGGCGATAGCTGCTTGATAGCGCGCGTCATCACCTGACTTCTGTGGCGCCATTACTGCTTCGAAGTGCGTGAACCATAGCCTGGGATACGCTGGCCAAAAGTCAGACAGCCGTGCTTGTAGTGTGAGCGTGTCGACTCGCCCTTCTACCTGTGGTGCGTTGTTGGTCGCCATCCTGAAGAAACGCTGCTGTTGTAACGCTACAATACCGCGAATATAGCCTCTTGAAATCCTAGTGGGGAAACCCGCTTGTGGGAAGCCACTAGAATGTGCTAATCACGAGTATCGTCACGTCAGTCTTGAAGTCACGTCGGTCTTGTATTACGACGGTTAGACTCGCGCCGGTTAGTCTCACGTCGGTTTTAATCGGTTTATCACGTCGGGGTCACCACTTGGGCGCGAGTAGGGCGTGTTGTGTAATTAAAACGCGAATAGGTATAACGTTGTATATTGCACGTAAGTCTAGAGTACAATGTATGCTATAAGTTACCTAATTACAAGAGTAGAGACGCGACTATGTTACAATGTAAAATGTCTGACAGTAATGCGTGATCTTATGATATATGTGATAATGTGAGAAAGGGATGTCTTACGAGCTATGCACAAGCTTAAATACTAGACAATAATATAGCTATCTCTAAACCGGAGTGGGGCTGACTGATCGGGCGTTCTTGATGCTGATTTGTTGATCGTGGAAGAACGTGCCGTCTGATTGGCCGGTGGACCGGGGCCGCGCCTTCGGTCCACGTGCAAGGCAGTTCGGTATGGTCAGCGCGCTTTCTCCGGCGGTGCACAATAGGTTGACAGAATCGCGTCGTCCGCGGAACTTTCTCCAACGAACAATGGGTTAACCAACAGATGTCCGACAATGTGCGACACCCTCGCTGAGACGGTCAGGACCCACGCTCTTTGTCTTACATACGCGCTTTGTTTTCCAAGATCCTTGTTCTGGTATGATTTATATGCACCCTTTCGCGGAAGGTCGTCAATCGTTGGGACGTCAATAGTTGGGCAATCCTTTGTGTTATTGTTGTATTGTAGCGACTGCGACCATCGCTACACTATGTATTAATTATTAGATCTTTCGAGTTTTGAAGCGCAGATTCATCACGCGGAAGACGGAAGATGGTGATTTGTGGTGTAACCTACATCCTTTGCATATTTATTTATTTAAATAGAACGGCAGAAGCCAATTACACTATTTAAACACAAACTACACTAAACATTCATAAAAAAGAAGAGCAACAATAAAATCAAACAATAAAATAAAATCATTAAACATACTACAACATACACTTATTTAATTCAGTCATGCATTCTTCTCACAAAACTTCAAACAATCTGACAGTATCGTCTTCCATTCATCCACAAAAATATCGAGATCAGTGTTTGAGTTCAGGAGAGCGTTAATAGCAGCTAATGTCCGAGGAATACGCGACTTGGAGTGAGCAATAGTTCGGTTGGTCGGAACAGTCAGTAAAAAGGACTGAAGATAAATAGTTCTCCTCCTCTGTCTGATAGTTCTGGTGTCTTTAAGATAGTTCTGGTGTCTGTAAGATAGTTCTGGTGACTGTATGATAGTTCTGGTCCTCTCAAATTAAGATACTCCATCGGCAGTTTAGACGTGATTAAAACACATAGCGACTTAAAGTACGTCAATTTACGTCAGGCGCTGAGAACAAACACCAGCTATACTCATTTGACAGTAAAGTAATATATAATAAATAAATAAATATATACGGACAAATCACACAGATTGAGCTAGCCCCAAAGTTAGTTCGAGACTTGTGTTATGGGATACTAACTCAACGATACTATATTTACTATACCTACTATATTTTATAATAGATTCATACATATATAGATAAACATCCAAGACCCAGGCCAATCAGGAAAATATCATTTTCCATCATGACCTGGCCAGGGATCGAATCCGGGGCCTCCACGTCGCAGGCAGGCCTGTTGACAGCTGCGCTGCCAAATGAGTATTAGCTTTGCTTTATCTATACTTAATATATAAAGCTGAAGAGTTTGTTTGAACGCGCTAATCTCAGGAACTACTGATCGGTTTTGAAAAATTCTTTTTGCGTTGGATAGTCCATTAATCTAGGAAGGCTTCAGGCTATATATCATCACGCTGTGACCAATAGGAGCGAAGCATATACAAATAGTAAACATATCGAAACCTACGCGGGTGAAACCGCTGGGTGCAGCTAGAGAAATAGAAAGCAAAAGATTCATTGAACTTAAATTTAGTTTAGTTTTTGAACAAGGGGATCTCGGTATTCTTTAAAAATCTCACCCTTGAACAAGTGATCTTGATGTGAACAGCCACTAGTATCAATACCTAACATCTGGTGTAATGGCAGCTCCGAAAGGACGTATCACACTTTTACTGACTAAAACCCACCCGACTATGACCTCCGAGTTTGTTTCGGCCGTTTCTTCTCATAGCTAGTACTAGGAAACGTTGCGGTCATCAAACCGAACTAAAAAGAAAAAAAAATCGACCCAGCCGTCCCTTGCTGTTCTCTCCAGCGACGCCCTAAGCAGAGGTTTGTACCCCGCAAGGCGTGCCCTTAGCGTGTAGTCGCTTAGTTTTTAGTTGCCCCTGGCTGGAGGCTTTAAATTCATTTAAGGCAGCCACAGGATAGTCTGGTTACGTAGTCATGACCTCCAAATACGAGATGTCATACAAAAAAAAGTTTGCCACGTTATCTCTTTCGAACAACTCGCCGTATGCTCCACAGTGTCCTCAAGGCGATTCACACAGTGGTGACAACACCCTGGCGTTTCCTCCAGCATTATCCAGGAACAACCGCGTGCGTCCGTGCACCAGCCTCTCAAGTATGAGTGCGCGGGTTCTATTCCAGGTCAGGCAAGTACCAATGTAACTTTTCTAAAGTTATATGTACTTTCTAAGTATATCTTGGACACCAATGACTGAAGGTGAAGGAAAACATCTTGAGGAAACCTGGACTTTAAGTTAGAAATCGGCAACCCGCTTTGAGCAAGCGTGGTGATTACGCTCAATCCTTCTCTGTATGAGAGGAGACCTGTGTGCAGCAGTGGGACGGAAAAAGGGTTGATGATGATGATGATGAACCGCGTCCGATGTGGACGACATCTCACATCAGATAGTACATACTTTTGTTAGAGTAACAAACGGTAGGTTAACACTAGTAAACGGTAGGTTTTTACATAGGTTTTCACTTATTTCCATACATTTTATGGGCGGCATATACGTTGTTGTGGGCGTCCATGTATCGTGGACGACATCCACAATAACATCGCGAAGAAATGATAATGATATTTACATCTTCGGGTGTGTTGGGAATGAAAACAACGTAAATAATTTACAAAATTTTATTTTCTCCTCCTGTCACCGGCTCTCTTAGGCTAGGTATGTATGTTCTTTCTTTGTGTACTGGTAACACCATAACTTTCGTACTTACAAACCAACACAGGCTCAAGGGTTGACTTGACAAAGGGCAGGTTGCTTCGGCAATCTCCGTTAGTAATCGGCAATGTTCGTTCTTTAGTTGCGATCGCCTAGCTTTGGCGTTTCAGTTGACGTTATTAAAAAGCAGACGCAAAGCTTTCGTAGTATTTCTACTACATTGATGCTTTTAAGGAGGAAGCGCGAGAGTAGTCAGCGAAATAATAATTTTTTTCATTGATATTTTAATGATTATGTGAATTTAAACTGGTTTAATGATTATAATATAAAAAAAAACATGGTTGGAAACGGTCGCAGATCACATTTTCTACAATATACAGTCTGTAACTGACCTCAAATTGCAAAAAACGTAAGAATATTTAAAGTTGGCGGACTACTCTAGCATTTGAAGTGCTTTTTCAATTACCTTTGTCATCTCTAAGTTTAGCAACCTGAATTTAAATGATGGTATTTTACTATTTATAATAACAATCTCAAGCCTAAAACCTGTGGTGCTTTCCGTAAATTAAACATATCGTTAGATGGCAAGGTTCACTAAACGCTAACATTATATTGTATGCCGGTCACCATCACTGTCAGTTACAATATCTAACCACATACAGTTTGATTAAACTTCTAATGAATTCGAATAAAAGGAAATTTTACGACGAATTTACTAATGCCATGTAAGATTTTATTATTTCCAACGGGACGAAACTGGCGCCTATTCTGTTGTTCACAAACTAAACTAATTTTAAGTTATGTGCATCTTTTTCTTTCCATGTTGTTAAGAAAAGGACGCAAGATAAAATGTCAGTTTAGACTTGTCAAATTAGTCCGCACCTGACGTACACTCGCGTATTTTTAATCGCCATGTTTATAATCGCGTTTAAACTGTCTATGGAATATCTTATTTTGACAGGATTAAATTTAAAAGTCATCTTCTATCCTTTTCTTATTGAATTAGAAAGAAAAAGATGCACATAACTTAAAATTAGATTGTGAACAACAGAATCGGCGCCATTATCGTGCATTCACGTTACGGCACCTCGATTACAGAGAGTAGTAAAATATGTATGGAAATATGTAATATGTAGTTTCCCATTCACGATAATATTCACTTATTTCCATACATTTTATGGGCGGCGTATACGTTGTTGTGGGCGTCCATATATCGTGGACGACATCCACAATAATATCTTGAAGAAATGATAAAAGCGCACATTGAGTATTTAAAAAAAGTACACTATTCCCAATGAACATTTAGAGTACAATTGAACAGGTATTTATATGAAGTTGAATTGTCACCAAGATAAACCAATGGGATGATAAAATGACAATAATGATGATTTATTTTATCAATAACTTAATTGTTTTCAGGAATTCAGACTATATGATAGAGTCATTTATTAGAATAGGCTTGACCCAATCTTTAAATTAATATATATCTTTATCTATTAATATATATCTATAATTAATATATATCTATATCAATGAAAAGTTGTTCTAGATATCTTTAATATAGCATAACATTACACCTGTAATCTCCAATGTCTTAGGCAGAAGTGTACATAAATATATTTTTTTTATAAAAAAAAAACTAGAGCTTGACCGCAATCCCGCCTTATGGCAAGCAGTGACGCGATCGTTGATGGTAAAGCGGGCTAGTTTATTAAAATAAACTATAATACTACTACTAATAAATAGTACACTCATACTTCATCAGTTATGCTAAAATTCCACGTAATGGGGCAAACGTATAACCAATAACAGCACACCTATCTTGACCGGGGTTCTAGTGAGAAATTCCTGTCAGAAAAACTTAGTAGTATTTTACCCGACTTGGGAATTGAACCGCACGCTCTCTAGTGCTTGTGACCACCAGACCAATGAGGCGGCCAGATACCCTATACATACAAAGAAAAATGTATAAAAATTTCTCCCGTTTTGTCTATATTTCCATTGGTTTATTTCGGCGACCCCAGATGCAATGACTTACTAATAGGTACACATATAAAGGAATGTTAGCGTTTAAGGGTATTTATATACATTAACTGTATACATTTAAAAATCGATTCGAACAACTGGTAAAACGTAGATCAATATATACAGAGACCGTTAGTAACTTGAATTTAAACTTCAAAGATGTTGGCATCAAAATTATTGCTACGAAGTTTTGCGTCCAAACTTTTAGCGCCAAAGCACATTAGGTAATTCTTGTTGAAGAAAATGTTCCGATTCGTAATTGAAAAGCTAAGTGGCAATTAGATATTAGCAATTAAATAAAAATAACATTAAGGGCACGTGAATCACGTAGAATATTGGGTCTTATACGACTGGAGCTTGAGTAGACGCGATCCAGTGCAACCAAACAGTCGTAGCCGAGGATACCCGATACAGCGCCACCGGCTTGATGGTGTCGGGTCAAATTCAGTTCTAATAGAGTAAAGTGTATTTAAAAAAAAGTATACATGATAAAAAATTGCTTTCATATTGTGAATCGGAATTTCTACTACTTATAATTACCTAGTAGGCTCTCGCGCTTAGGTACAAGTTGTGTCTACTTAAATCTATAATGTTTATACTAATATGTACAATATAAACGTAATAACGAGTCATTTGATTTACAGCTCGTTTACAAAGAAATAACAAAAGACGAGAGAACTATTTACACAGCAAGGTTGCAAATCACAGGGATGCGTGCGCGAGAAACACAGCTGATGCGATATATTTTAACGGTAGGTACTTAAAATTAAAGTAAAAAGTACAATCTCTGGCAAGATTCGACAATGGTGCATACATCAGATTATGTAAATTTTACGACTGTTTACTGGTATTGCTAGATGTGGCGGTTTTCGGAGGCAAAAATGGTATCAACATTAGGTAAAGTTCATCGGAATTTGTGTCAGCAAACTAAATAGTGCCCCTGACAACCGCTCACTTGTTTCACAATAGCTCATTTTATATATCAGCGTTTCCTTATTTATTCTTGCATCATCCATTATTATAAATTAGTTTTCTTGTGGTTGCTTCAAAACATATTGATCCTTAATTTCGTTTAAATTAAATTAACAATTAATAAAAAATGCATATTTCTTTGTTATTTCTGTACTGAAATGAAAACTGCGTAAGTACTACAACAGTATTCACAAAATTACGCAGTTCTAGTTCATTTTCTTCGATGAAACGAGGTCATTATAAATTAAAAACGTAAAAATCAAAAAGGTGCTTTAAAAACAATCGTTTTTTTTAACATTAAGATATGCTTGATCTTTCAACGTCCACAATTCATTATCACTTTAATTTAAAATAGAAACAACACGCTTGTGTTTAACACATCTCGTTCTGTTCAACTCTTAAGTATCAGTAATTTAATGGAAATTTACATATAGCAAGTTAAAGTTATATAAATTGCCATTTTCACAACCGAAATTAAATATGTAGTAGGTACTAACGTATAACTTAACAGTTCACCGACAGTGGAAAAATTGTTACTGACGGGCAGCATCCGAGCTGTCAGTAATAATTTTGTCTGTGCCGTAAGTTCAATAAATCGTCTGATGCACAACACTGTCACTCAGTCCCCTCACTGGCCGGAGACGGCAGGTGACACTTGAGGGATGACGACGGCTTCGTAAGGTCGAGCGCCGGCTCGTGTACGGGCCCGGGCGCGACGGGCGCCATAGGCAGGCTCAGCAAGCTCGGCGGCCGGAGATACGGCGGCATCATGCTGGACGGCCCCTCCACGACAGGGGGACACGCCATTGTAGGAGGTGTCCAGCATGCCGCGCCGGAAGCCTCAGGAGCCATGGCCGCAGCACTTAAGTAAGAACACGACATCATCTGAAACAATCACAATTTCATTTTAAAATATCTCGGAATATAACCTTGAGTGGAATTAGGTTGATTGTGCGTGTAATCTCCGAGAGAGATTGGAGTAAAAACAGGGCTTACATAAATAATGAAATATGTAGTATTATGAGATGAGAGGTCTAAAGAATTCGTGGATGGAGGGGATTCTGTAATCACGCTAATGGCCAATGCGCAGCATCGCCCGCGGCCCCCGCCTTCCGCGCGCCGCTTCAAGGAGGCTTTCATACTAATGCAGATTGGGCGCAGGAGCAGTTCAGCACTAAATCGCGTCAGACCTCCGACACCTTGTAACTTTACCGGGAATTTTGAAGTTATTACTTCGGGAAATTACTCTCTCAAACATCGGATTAATTTATTGTACTGTGTAATATGCCAGAGCTTTTATTTCGTTTTAATTTTGGTCGTGCCATTTTCCATCAACATAAATGCTGTATTGTAGTTTCTCACGTCTCACGTCTGCCGATATATCTTAAAGTAATTGTAAGTAAAGCATTTAGTGGCTATATATCACGCGCGGGTGCAGGCCGCTCGCTTCCATTTTTCACACATATCGCTTGGAAATTGATTACCTACACAAAGCACGCGGCGTCCGAGCAACCCTTACTATTTTTCTAACAACTTGCTTCAACAACACTTGTAGTAAGTAGCAATATTTACAAAATTAATATATTGTTATTGATTCTCTAACAAAAGTACCATAGTAATGGTAAATTGATTTGTAGCTCGGTCGATAGGCATGTATTGTTATAGTAGTTTCATAGTTACTACGACATACAAAAGCCTCCACACAATTGGCATAGTTAGCGGCAACGGCTGCTAGAGTATACGGGGTGTTCTAACAATGATATTGTAGCTTTAATATTTATTGCACTTGATCAACTCCGGGCAAGTTCTATAGAACTGCCTCCAAATATCCATTATGCGCTCGCTCAAAAAAGATGAATTTTAATGCATAAATTAAATTTATCAAAAAGCAACAATCTACTCACGTCAAGTCTTTAAACAAGCAGAACTTAATTAACTTGACGCCATTGTACCCAAGAACGTAAAGTGCATAATTAAACCCTTCACGTAAACACTTTGGTTAATATGTTTAAGCGTCGGTATTGCTTTAGGAGACCTAAACTCTCCTATGAGAATAAACAGGGTCTGAGGCGGCGGGCGCGCTGGCCGAGACTCGCCGCACAAATGAATTAGTGGTGTTGTTACCCCCCGCAGCATGGCTCGCGCTGGCCCATGATGGCGGGCTACGCAGGGCGGGGGGTATGTTGCGATTAAAATATAATTAGGCGCTCGGCAATTGTTTCGCCATCGAGCCAGGTGGTGCGGCTCAGGCGGCTAGGTAAATTAAATAGCCGTATAGGGTTTCCAATTACGTGCGCCCGGTGGTCGCGGAAAACACGCTCATTGCCTAATAATGGCTCGAGGGGAGCAATATGAGGATCTTGTGTGGCTGATTAATTATTTCACGTTCGTATTAAAAATCGAGGATACCTGCGCGGTGATAGGGGGCGATTGTAACGCGATATTAATTGCTATCAAGACGAGGTGACTAATAAATCACGTTCACCTACCGTTGGTACTTTTAGCTTTAATGAATTCAAACGGGCCGCGATAATTGCGTACCTAATTACGGGCGGACGGAGCTGTCTAATTTATCACTGTCGGATTATGAATTAGGAATGGCGTTAATTTAACATGCATAATATTTGTGGAGGCGATGTAGTGGCGTGGTATGGTGGAGCACTTGTGCCCTGTACAGTGCCAATTACATAATATAATAGTTTCACAGTTACACACATATATATCAGTTGGTATAGAACTTAGTCTTTATTGTATCGTAAGTCTTTCCCCTTTTCCTGTCTATCCGTAAGTGTCCCGTCAAATTAGTCAGTCATCATCATCAACCTTTTATCGTCCCACTGCTGGGCACAGGTCTCCTCTCATACAGAGAAGGATTGAGCGTAATCACCACGCTTGCTCAATGCGGGTTGGCGATTTCAGACTTATACAAGTCCAGGTTTCCTCAAGATGTTTTCCTTCACCTTCAGTTATTGGTGTCCAAGATATACTTAGAAAGTACATATAACTTTAGAAAAGTTACATTGGTACTTGCCTGACCTGGAATCGAACCCGCGCACTCATACTTGAGAGGCTGGTGTTTTAACCACTAGGCCACCACGACATCACTAGGCCACCACGAATTAGTCAGTGTCTGACGTAAATTGACGTAATTTTAGACGCCATGTTTTTAATTACGTCTAAACTGTCTAGGGAGTAGATATCTTAATAGGATTAAACTTAATTTTTTAATGAATGAGAAAGAAAGATGCACTCAACCTAAAGGCTTAATAAGCTAGTGCGCTTTACCATCAACGATTGCATCACTGCTTACCATCAGGGGGGATTGCAGTCAAGCACTAGTTTATAAGAACTAAAAAAAAAAAAAAAAATTAGTCTAGTTTGTGACCAAGACTGTTTCTTTGATTTAATGGTCGCTATAATCAGTTGTTGAAATGTTTCTATACTCCAAGATCTCGGCATCAAACAGCGTCTTTCAGATATAGTACAGTCCCGTATACTCGGATTTTTCGGTCACATATCAAGGCGTAACAGTGACTCTGTAGAACGTTTGGTCGTCCAGGGCAGAGTGGAGGGGAACAGACCTCGTGGAAGGTCACCGATGAGGTGGACCGACCAAATCAAGGCGGCAGTGGGGGGACCTGTTAATAAATGCTCCAGACTGTCGTCCAACAGGGATAGATGGAGAGAGATCGTACGGCGTGTAACATCAGCGTCTCGGAGTCAGTCATAGTGACCACGACCGTTCTGTCAAGAGCGAAACGAAGAAGAAGAAGAAGATAATCAGAGCATCTTGTATTCGATTCCCTAGTCGTACAGTTATTGGGGTTTCCATCTAGCATTTCTCAGTGGTAATCTGTTGTTTGGATTTGTGCCCAGTATGGCAATAGACTCGACCCTATTACATGCGCGTGATGATTATGTTTTATTATTTAGTAGTTCAGCAGAATCTGGTCAGACTGGAAGCCAATCCTAACATAGTTGGCTAGGCAGATGATGATAAGACTGTATTACCTTAAATAAATGAATAACTCAAAATAAAGTGCAACCAACAATTCTAGTTGAGTGTTACACTTTTAAGCGCCCAAAAAAATGCAACGAAAGTAAAGTCCCCACTGGATTTTCTCTCAGAAAAGCGTTTACTGCGTTGCGGGTTTTTCTTCTTGTATTATGACTCACGGAGCTTAGTAAAGAAGAGGAAATAAAAAAAGCTTCTCTCACCGTGCTTATTGGCTCAAAGGAATGAAAATATAATAAGAATTATCAATATTTAGTCGGAAAAGGACCAATTTTCATTTACATCTTGATTGATGTGTATGAGAATTGGTCCTTTTCCCTAAACAACATGTAATGTAATCAACTCACACCCTCAAACACCCCAATTAGAATATTATGTTATAATCACAATACATACACTGAATTTTTAAGTTAACATGTATATGCATTGTTATTTATTAAATTAGTTATACCAATTTTCTTGAAGAACGGCGACCTTAATGTTCTTGGAATAAGGTTTTTTTTTCTTTTGTATTGAATGATTAAATTTGTATGCATAGAAGTAAAACTGAGATTTTAAAAGTCTGTAGAAACAACAGGGTTAATATGACTATAATTTACGTTGTTTTAATTATTTTTGGTATAAAAAATTACCTATGTTTAAAATGATATAAACCGATTCAGTAAATGATTCTGAACAAACTATTTTCAGGAAGTGCGTTAATTAATTTATATGTTGTTGTATATTAGCTATGTTGCAGAAAGGGAGAAAGTTGTTGACAGATATGGAAAGCATTGTCATATTTGTACAAAAAATTGTAAAACTAAAAAAAAACGTGCTCCGGCATGATGTCTGGTGAAGCCATACGGAGGACGGGTCTGAGCAGTTGTGTTGCGATGTGTGGCTGGTACGATGCGCCAAATGTTGTTGTGTCGGGAATTTGGTCGTGGAGAGTCTCCAGATCAATCTCCCTTTAGCGCAGCATCGTTTGGTCGTGTTGGTCTTGGGTTTAACATTGCATCACCTTTTTTTTTTGACGCTGTGGGAATGCCTTTACGCACCGTACCCCGAAGGGCGTGTGTGGGACTCGCCCAGCCGAAGCCGGGAATACCCACTAAACCCACAGCGGCACTCCGGCATCGCCATAGTGGCGGGGGAGTGGGAAACTAGCGTAGCCTGAGCTACCTCTCCCCTGCCGGCGAAACCCGCCTAGCAAGGCGGGCCCTCAATTGCCCCTCCTAGGGAGGGGCCGTGGCTCCCGCGTGGTGAGCGATGTAAGGCGGGCGTCAGCACCTTCTCGTGCCTCACGCCCGCCGCTCACCTCAGGGGGGGAGAAAGCAGGCGAAATCCCGCCTTCTCCTGCCCCTACGCCGCCTGCGGAGCGCCGGAGCGAGGGGATCCTCCTTCCGCTCGCGCTCCGCGGCCTCCTTCTGCGACATCACGACCTCGCAGAAGGAAGCCATCGCCGCCCAGGCCTCCTCGCTCCTCACCATCGCTCTGACGATGGCGGGCAGCGAGAGGTCCCCCTCCAACCGCCGTGACAAGATCGCGGCGCGGCACAGCCTACGACGGGCACACCGCGAGGGTGTGTTCCGCCGTGTCCTCCGCCGCGCCACAACCGTGGCACGACGGTGTCTCCTCTCGTCCTATTCGGTGCAGGTACCTGCCGAAGCAGCCGTGACCGGAGAGTACCTGCACCAGACGGAAGGAGAGGAACCCGCGACGCCTGTCGAGCCAGTCCTCCAGGACCGGCCCGATGGCGTCGAGGGTGCGGCGGCCGAAGACGGCGGAGGCGAGGTCCTGCGTCCAATGCTGGATACCTTGGTTACCGTTGCGAATCATATTTAGATTACCATGCAAGAATTTGAAAAAAATATCACCAACACTCTGCTCAGTTCTTGAAACGGTAAAGGAAAATATATTGAGGAAATAATATAATATAGTTTTTACCCGAATATTCCCAGGGGATCGAAAGTCATGTAGGTGAAACTGCAGTGCACCGTTAGTTTATTACAAAGCATAGATTTCCATGCATCTTATCATCTTGACCTCGTCATGTCATGGTGCAGACGGGTTGCAATTTGTTACAGCGATTAGAAGGGCAGTGCGCGACCCATACTGTATATTGTAATCAATATTCGTTTCAAAGCTGAAGTGTTTCATCCATCTTGGGTTAGAATATATGTACTTACAATTGTAGCGTAATTTGAATTGAGGCGGTTGATGGCCAGTAAAAAGAAAACAGCAGTGGTTTAAAAATGTTGTAGGGGAAATAAAAACAACATAAAAGCTAATCTTTTAGGTCATTTAATAATTTACAATTCAGTAAAATTCCTTTAAGACATTAGGTATAAAGAATTCATACCCTCCATAATTCGATTACAACGGTTCCAAAATTATGCTTAATAAACAGCATGACAAAACGAACGAGCAAATGTAAGGAACTGGCGAAAAAAGTTGCCAAAAATAGTTCCATAAATCTCTGTGCTTGTGTGTGTGCAACCCTGCAAAGGTCAGGGACACGGTGCCCGGGTCAGAAGGTCGCCTAACCTCGCCGGCTGCACCGTAATCACCGATATACGATATTGCTCAGAAATGGAACGCTTTTATTAAGTCGAACGCTAGCTATTGTACCTACCAGAAACAAACCGTGCATTATGGCCAAATTGTTGTGCCGAATAGCCGTAATGTAGGTATGTAAACTACAAATACATCAATTTTCATTACAGCTCAACAAAATTATCTAGCACAAAACACACGCAATTACAATACATTTGCATTAATTTCGCCATTTACACACGTATCAGAATAGTGTATGCGATTGAGCAGACAATGGGCGCTTTCACCACAAATTTCGGTTATTACAGACATACCGTTAAGGAACTTGTGCGTATGTGCGTTCAATTTAATATCGGCTATTGAATAGAAAACGCCTCTGCGCTCACAATGGTCCATCGGCATTCCATTAACTAGCAGAGCAAACACAGGGACGCGTACGGGCACTAACTCAATACAAAACGATTCCTAGCGAGCGATACTCGCACATTCGGGACATTCCTATTCGATTGTAACAACACTAACGACTGTTTATACTGGCTGCGGGTTGGGCCCGATCTGGCCGACAATCGGGGACCGCCGGACGGACTTTCGCGAGACAATGCAAGACTGGGCCTAAATAATTTAATAGTTGTAGCCGGCGGTGCTTCGAGCGGTCGGCAAACAGTTGGCCGACGTTGGACGATATTGCATCGTTGGCGGGTATTGGAAGGCTCCAAGGTTTATGAAGTAAGCCTTTGTCTTGTATGTGTTGATTAATTATCTGTGGCACGTGTAGAGTCGACGCTTTGTTTTCAAAGGCGGCTTTCGAACTGAACTTCGACTGGTATGGTTGCATTGCTTTGTTGTTAGGTAAGTTCTGCTTTGTTGTAATAACTTACTTCTGAGATTAGATATAAATAAATCAAGTAGATAGTTTTGCTAATAGCAGAATAGAAAAAAATAATCAAAAGTAGTATGTAAGGGTATGATTAGATGGTTTCTGCTTACACCTAATTAGCAAAAGGCATAAGTGAAAGTGCGTGGTAGAGAAGAGAGTGCGAAATACAAAAATCTCTGTGATTAGAAAAATCATTATTATATACTAGCTTTCCGCCCGCGGCTTCGCCCGCGTGGAGTTCGGTTATATCGCGCTTTTTAGATATCCCTCGGGAACATCAAATCTTTCCGGGAAAAAGGTAGCCTATGTCCTTTCTCCAGGTCTAAAGATTGTCTGTGCTAAATTTCATCAAAATCGGTTGAGTAGTTTTGGCGTGAAAGCCGGACAGACAGACCGAGATACTTTCGCATTTATAATATTAGTATGGATTTGTTAATAGTTCAAGTTCCTAATGATTTACACTTTTTATTTTAATTTTTAATATAAATACTGCATCAAAAGTTCCAGTCTCTAAATAATTGCAGCGCGGCGAAACTTCGAAAGACCTATGGACTTGGGCGAGCATGTCCTTTATAAAGTTGTCCTTTTTCGCTGTAATAATATATGATATGGAGCTTCGCTGGCTTAAGGTCACAGATGTTAAATTGTTTAGTATTACAGTTTATTTTTCAATGTTACATCAATTTTGTGCTTTTTAAAGTCTTTATATATTCGCATATACGATGGGTTCGTTCATCAACATTAATTTGTAACAAGGATTGCCCACAAAACTGTAAGCTCCGAACACATTTCCACTATGTGAGCAAAAACAAAAGTGGTTTTCTCCCTGAGAATCACTTTTCTTTTTATACTCAAATAGATAAACCAAAAGGCCCTAGTTAGTAATTTCGTCTAATACGCGAGTGCCATAAACACAAGGAGAAGCGCTAAAGATATGGTGAGGTAAGATATAAGAGTGATAGTGAGCGTTTGGTTGGGCGGGCGGTAATAAATTAGGGTGGGCGGGCGTAGGGCGGCGTCGCGTGCGCCGCGGCCGTTTGTCGCGTAGCGTGCGCGGGCGCTCATTGCTTATTCATGCACGCTAGGCACGCACAGGTAAGGCGCACACTATGCCACAAAAGTGTTACCCTACCGATAATGGGTTAAATACTGCGATATTACACCGATTGCACACCAAGATTATTTTTGCTTGTAAACTCTGTTTTTTGGATAATTTACTGTTGAATTCTCAAAATTATGGTTCAAAGATTTTGTTAAAGTGATGAATACTCAGAAGCTTATATTTTACATGAAATATCAGATTAAAACGTTCTACTAGAAGTTTTTCCGTAAACTGTGTGCAGAACCCACGTTATGTGGCGGGCATGCGGCGTACCTCTACAGCCTACTCGTATCTGTGTCGCGTCTGTCGGCTCGATGACCGCACATTAATCATCATTCACGTCTTAGCGATAAGCTCTCATCTGCCGTCAACGCCTGTCCCTCTCTCACTGAAGACTTCATCAAATCATCGTATTTAATCCCCCACAACAACTTCACTAAGCTATTGGAAACACGCCTCATTAAAGATACACTTTAGTGTCATAATTATCCACAAAGTATCGGTAACCCATTTGTTATTTAGATACTTATGAAATCAATTTCCCGACAAGTTTTACGTTCAAAGCGAAATTTGACTTACACTGGATATATTACTAAGAGCTCGTAAAGTTACAATAACGTAGTAGATTCTTACGTAAACTTTAAAGAAATAAGTGTATACGTCAAAGGATTTCGCATAATTCTCGATAACGAGCGTTCGAGTCGCTCTCTTACTTCAAAGCAGCTTTTCAGTTACAGTTTATTATTAATAAAATTTGGCTGGGTTTGGGCGCGGGTGAGCGGGGCGAGCGGAGCGGCTCGGCTGCTGTAACGAGCGTGGTCCGCCTCGTTATCGGCAGCGCTGGCCGGTCAGCGCCGCGGAAAATTCGCCCGAAACTGACGCGCGTGAAAATTTAATGAACGGCCGGACGCTAGTTAACTAAAAGGTAAAGTGCACCCTCTTGACGTGTTCGGTAAATATTAATAGTGAGTATGCTAGCGTGCACCATTAAAAATGCACGAGTCCGCGGACACGCTGGCCCGCCGGCGGCCACCGCGTTCATTAGCCTCTTTACATGCGGTCCCCGGACCCTCCTCCGAATTAACTCCAGCTCGAGGCACCTCTGCCGTCTCAACCTCACTCCTCCGCCATTATAACAACAAATTAAGAATTTCCCGCTCGCCTGCTTTGCCGTCCAATTTATCCAATAAAACGCGACATTCAATATCGAAGTTCTCCGATACGGTGCTCTGCGTGGCCAACGAACACTTCCTGAGAACAAGTTTTACTATTGAAGCCATTTTAAAACTCTTACGGATGCTATTAAGGATAATAGAAACTGTCTAGCTGGAACGATGAGTCAAGGAATTATGTCTGGAGCTGGAATGATCTAAGTTTGACTTTTATGTCGTTTTCCGTTGCGAGAGAGCGCCGCGGCTCACGGTCCGTGCGAAAAGTCCGCGAGTGAAGTTAGGCATCGGTCACACTGTAGGAGGACGGCGGGATGCGGGATGCGGCAGGTGCGGGCGCGGACGAGGGCGCGAGCAGCACGCGGTGTCTGTTACCGAGTAATGAGGATCGTTAATTATGTATCGCTAGGTGCGTAAGCTTTTCAATTTGGGAACGGTTCAGTGTCGCGGGCTTTCGCGAACGAGGTCAAGGGTTCGCGACTCTCTCAACCCTGAGGGGCTGCCAAATTAATGAGGCACTCCTTTGTAATAAAGAAATAACAAGAACTGCGCACGCGAACCCACCGACTTCGATGTCATTAAAGGCGTCGCGAAGTCTTGAAAGGAGTCGTTACCGCGCCTCGCCTAAACAACTGAGTTTTCATCAACATTCCAAAATATACACATAATTTCTGTGCTTAGCACTCGCAAATAAGGAAAATTGGAAATAATATTAAGAAATTATATAAAGACAAATATGGGGTAAACAGAACAGAATCAGGTAAGTATAGGTTATGTGTGAATGATCAGTACGCTAAGATAGTTTGTCTATTTTAGCAGTAGCTACAATTGTTTCTCACAACTAAGGCAGTGTGTACACGATTGTGACGGTTCATATTAGTGGAACAGACAGGGTAGATTAGAGCGGGGGTGCGGCCGGTCCCGACGGCCTGCGGGCACGGGTTTCTAAGTCCCGGCTAATTGGATGAGCCGCCAGACCAGCCCAATTAGCAGCACCGTTGTGATTCATTTTAATCGGGCGCCCTTATCAGTGCACCACTTCAGCGTCGGTATAAACTTACCGTTAAAAATATTTTCTATACGAGTGAAATTAAATTAATTGCACTCTACGATACGATTATTTTACTGTTTAAGAGTACATGAATAAAGCAATGAACTAATTCATTAAAAAATCCGGGAAAACAGTTTCAGTCATATTTATAACTAGGTTTCCGCCCGCGGCTTCGCCCGCGTGGACTTCTTACTTTTATTACTCTATTATTATTTTAATCCAGACATCTAACCTTACGTCTGTAAAATTTAAAAGCAATCGGTTCAGTAGTTACTGCGTGAAAGTGTAACAAACAAACAAACAAAACAAACTCACTCTCCCATTTATAATATTAGTAAGGATTTAAACAGAGCTTGTCCTAGCCTTTATTAAGATAGAGAAATATTATATGAAACTGTTATTAATACAGAAAAATAAAGTTTAATTTTTAATATAATTTGCCCCCGACAAGGTGGAGCGCCGACCTAGTGAAGGTCGCGGGAAACCGCTGGATGCGGAAGCACAGGACCGGTCGTCGTGGAGATCCTTGGGGGAGGCCTATGTCCAGCAGTGGACGTCTTTCAGCAGAAATGATGATTTTTTTTTTATAAATTATAAACTAGCGCTTGACCGCAATCCCGCCTGATGGTAAGCAGTGATGCGATCGCTGATGGTAAAGCGCGCTAGTTTATTAAGAGCCTATTCACTCTAGCCTTGAAGACACTCAAATTGTAGTGTGACGAAAGCACCACCGCTGCCAAATTGTTCCAGTCCCTTGATGTGCGTGGTATAAAAGAGGAGGCGAAACGCTTCGTCCGGATAGTAGTGGTGTTAACAACGTAAGGGTGGAAAGTCGCCGTATGACGGGTCGTCCGATGGTGGAACGGAGATGGGGGAATTAAATCATGCAATTCCCTTGCACACTCACCAGAATGCTATAGAAGACTGAAAGGCTGGCTGCTCTACGCCTGTGCTCCAGGCTTTGGAGACCGTTTCTAGTTAAATGATGATGATGGGATTTTGTAAATGCGATTTTGATATTTAATTGAAATAAGTACCTAAGTATATCTATAGACCACTGATTCTCACTTATAAAGATGAATTTTATGAGTGATTGTTTATGTGTGGACAAATTTGGCACATAGAATAGAATAGAATACTCTTTACTATGTACAATTGTACACCATTTATATGGTGTACAATTGTACATAATAAAGAGTGTGTGATCTTGTGTGTTTATCACACAATATCATTCTGTAATCTATATTACAGAATGATATTGTATGATAAACACACAAGATTCATTATACACAAGAGCAGGTGTACAATATAACATGGAATATCTAAACTAATCTACACAGAACATGTCACCCTTTTTTGTATGGTAAATCATCAAATGATCTCTCTCTCGCTCTGGGCTGAGCGGAAGGGCGTGTCAGCCTTTTACTGACTAAAACCCACCCGTGTTCCTTCACTTGACTGTACACCAGGGGCCACGGTATCCCTTTAGAACAACCCACGGCCCTGGCAGGCATCGATCTTGTACACCTTCACGATGTGCTGACAGCTCTTTGAGGCGGGTGCGAAACTTAGCGCGCCGTCAAGTTACCATTTTTTTTAATCGTTATAAACTAGTGCTTGACTGCAATCCCGTCAATCAAAGCAGTAATGCAATCGTTTATGGTAAAGCGCGCTAGTTAATTAAGCCTATTCACTTAAAAAAACTTAGTGAATAGGAAGGAAGACGGCAGTTGAGCGAGGTGATGCAATGTTAAACCCAACAGCACGACCCAACGACGCTGCGCCAGAGGGAGACTGATTTGGAGACCCTCCACGACCAAACTCCCGACACAATAACATTTGGTGCATCGTGCCCTGCACATATCGCAACGCAATTGCTTAGACCCGTCTTCCGTACGGCTTCACCAGACATCATGTCGGAACACGACGAATCGCTAGGCGTAGCGGTCAAAATGTTTCCTAGAAAAGTTATCTTCACTTAAGCGAACAATTTTAAAGCATTTGATTCATAATCATGTACCTAAATGGTAACAGGCCCCACGTCAATGTCCCTGCTTCCCTGTAGGCAAAGTTGTATACCGGTACAACTTTGCCCACCCCTTTGGGAAATGCAGGAGTGGTGTTATTTTATTCCGTTCTTCATTCGTTGACGGGAAACATTTTGTACGGTAACCTTTTTTTTTTTAAAGTTGCCCCACATTAAGACTTACTCCTGTATCGTGGTTGCGTTTCCACATACCTGTATGCAGTACAAATATTTATTCCGTGCGGAAAACGAACCCGCGGAACGCATCGTGGATTCGTGGCATTTGATGTCGCTCAACCGTGCCGTATAATATTTGCATGCTTTATACATACATACATATAAGCAAAACATATAACACACAATATATTCTACAATGTATTAAGAAAAAATACTTCATACACTATGTTTTATGCAAATCAATATTATATCTGTTATATGTAATAAGTAGCTGAGACGCTGAAACTGAACTGTGAAAGCTGTACGAACTCCCCTAATTACTAAACTAAGTATAAACGAGGACTTATCTCTAACTTATAAATAAACTTCGCAGTAGACATTGGCAAAATGTACGGTGTAATTGGCAAAAAATTATAACACTTTAAAAATTTGATTTGCCCCTCTAGGCCTGAATTGCCCTTTTAAAAACTTAACAAATGGTTAAAAATTTTGAAGAACCACAAACAAGCAGTGGGGGAAATTTTAAAGAACTATAAAGGAGTAAAAGAATGCTACTATTCTTTTACTCCTTTATGGTTCTTTAAAATTTCCCATCACAAGCTTTTAATAAAAATAATAATTGCGCCGAATCTCTTGTTCAGAAACTAAACGAAATCTACATTAAATTCAGCGCATCTTTTCTGTTTCTTTTTTGTTTTTAAATATTTTATCTGTTGTTTGTCGTAATGCCTATTGCCTTATGAAAACCACAGAGATTTTTTTTTTTGATTAATTTCTTTCCGTTCGGGCGAATGGAAAAGGCAAAGGCATAGTACGCCATACAGCCAAGTCTTCAGTAATTTTTTTTTCTTCATTAAATATCTATCTTAACTTATCCTAACTTATCCTAATTTATCCTAACTTATCCTAGCATAACTTAACCTAAACTAACTCCTTTCGTTTTACGCGTTTGGACGATAAGGAGCGGTTTAGCGTAAAGACATGATGAGGCCACTATGCTACAATATTTCACTGTTCTTTTTGAATTATTCACTGAATGCACTTTTTACTACATAAATCACGCGTTTTTATTTAGTAAACGACACTATAAATAATTTTAAAAGTCCAATGAAAAATGAGCGTGACACTCATCTTGACATTCCCGCCAAACCTCCAACCACAGAGAATAAATCATTTATTTGGTTCTGTCAAGACTCAAGACAATTTACCTTTCCCATAGACAATTCGCGACTTGATTAAAGGCATTTCAACCAATAAATTAATAGTATTTCTTCGATCCTTTTCGTAATGCGATACAAAGAAAAAATGCACTGAACAAACATTTAGTATAGTTTGTACACTAGAATTTACGTAAGGTCAAATTAATAACTAACTATGGATTATTAATACCTAGTAGGCATGTGCAAACAAAACATTGTTATTTCTTTGTTTTATGTAACTTTAATATTAAATTGTTACATATAAAAATGCAAGTAATAAATACTTTAAAAGTTAGTGAAAACAGTATCAACATCTGTTGTGTAATTTAGCAGAAATAGCGGTGACACAGAGCTTTAAAATCAACATCTGTAATCTCGAATCTCATCGAATTATAGTATTTATAATATGTAGTAGGTGCCTATAGATTATAAATAACTGTAATTTTTAATATTTATATAACGACAAGGCAACTAGAAAGTCTTTCAAATGAAGACGTGGTGAACATACTTAGTAATTAACCGTAATTAGTTATGTTAATTAATGTAATATTGAGCATAACCAGCACGCTTGCTCAATGCGGGTTGGCGATTTCCGACTTATAAAGCCCGGGTTTCTTCAAGATGTTTTCCTTCACCTTCAGTCATCCTTCTCTGTATGAGAGGAGACCTGTGTCCAGCAGTGGGACGGTAAAAGGTTACTGATAATGATGATGAATATAATATTTCCTCTCTAATTATTATTACATAATAGGTATGTGTATAGGTAATGATTAGTTTCTGCCTTCTTTACATACATATTTATATAAAATTGTACCCTTAACAAAAATATACTACACTAATTTTTTATTATTTTTTTTTCCAAAATTATATCGTATTTTATTGCTTGATAAATATATATCGATAAAAGTACTTACACTATCCCACACTATTTATAAAACAGCTAAAAACGGCTTGGATGACATTGTCTCTGTCAATTAACAAGAAACTTGTTTAGTGCGTATAAATTACATTGGTATGAAGGCTAGTGGGGCGACTAAACAACCCGGGAACTCGATCCCGTATCCCGTGACGTGGGCTCGGTCCCCTGATAAGAATTAATCAAGCCAGACCCATCCTGCCAGTCAATGAACGCGTTTGAGTGGAAAATAAAAACAGACCTACAAATTGCGTGTCTATTCGCAGACTCTATTGCTTTTCGTTTTATTCGAAGGTGCGTAATATTTTGACTGATATAATAGGAAACCTATTTTTTATCGATATCGATTATATTTTGTCTAATGAAATAGAAAACCTTTTTATCGATTCCATTATTAATAGACGGCCAAAGGCGAGCTAAGAACAGTATTTGGATCTCGAACTGAAAATCAGATCAGTCACCTATCAGGAGATGAATAAATACCTTATTATTAGCATTGATCACACAGTCAATATCAGAAAAGGAAATCAGAATATTTAAAAATAACGTCTATTTCAATCCCAACTTCATGTACTAATTTAATCCGCAACTAAATGCTCACTATCTCTTACACAACCAAAAACTTTTAATAACGTGTGAAAAACCGAACCAAAAATCCCAGTTTTTCATCAAGCGAAATGCATTCGATCGCAGCATATCAAGCAGTCCGTCCATTAACGGCACAAGTTTACAAAACACAAAACAGGCGAGGCCGTGCGAGGGAGACGACAAGAGAAACCACTTCCGCAATGAGATGGCGCACTTCCTGTGATTGAGGGCGCCCAACGCGCGCGCCGTCCTGACCGAATCGCCCTACACTTGGGAAACTTTCTCTAATGTGAAATTAGCTGTATGAAAAAAAAATGGCTGCATTGTGGAGATGAACTTTTTGAGGGTCTTGTTAGTGCAGGTGGGCGAGCTGATCTTGAAGAGAAAGATCAGAAAAATATAATTAGAGATGTTGATTCATTTGTATAATAGGTTGAATGATAATAGATTGAAGTTCTGTCAGGGAAGTTTGCATGTTGTGGCGTCGTGATGGCCTAGTGGTTAAAACACCAGCCTCTCAAGTATGAGTGTGTGGGTTCGAATCCAGGTCAGGCAAGTACGAATGAAACTTTTTATATAATTATATCTTGGACACAAATGACTGATTTAAAGGTGAAGGAAAATATCTTGAAAACCTAGACTTTAAGGACCGGATTACAGAACCCTACTCAAGACTCAAGCATTACTTAAAACTAGTTTCAATCAATCAAATTACTTCAAACGAGATTTATATACGAACCTAAGTCTGAAATCGCCAATCCGCATTGAACAAGCGTGGTCATTACGCTCAATCCTTCTCTGTATAAGAGGAGACCTGTGCCCAGCAGTGGGACTTTAAAAAGGTTGATGATGATGATTGAAGTTCTTTTAGGAAAATTAGCACGGGCAAGTAGGTCAATAGATAAATAACATAAAATAGTGTAATACACAGTACACAATACAACATGACCATTCTGTAGTGGGCTTTGAGAGCATCTCATATGAAAGAGAAGAAACTCCTGTTTATTTGTCCCTATTTGATAAACCAGATCTGATCTTCATTATTCCATGTCGCCCTTATAGCGTTGCGGATTTTTCCATACACAATAATAGACAAGACACTATAATATGATTAAATTATAAGCATTTGAGTAGTAACAGTCCTTGCTTGAATTGGATTTAACTGCGTAAATTTATGCCTTCCAAGCACAATTGGCAAATGCAATAGGTACATATTGTGTAGTAACGAAGACACCCATAGCAGTGCTGGCTGTGAACACTGGTTCGCCGTGTAATTTCCAGTGCATCCCGTTCTCATCTCTCTCGCTCAGCTAAGTAATGACTTAGATCCATTCCCGGATAAATAGCAAATTGAATGTGTGCCCCTCGTAGTGTACCGTACAACGCCACCCCGTCTGCGAGCCAGCACAACCTGTGTGTGCGAGATGATTACGTGTGTGTGTTTTCACTGATTATGCAAGCTGTATATTCTGGTGATTAGTGGCACACGCCTATTAATTCTGCCAGTCTAGGAAATTTTTGAGAACGTACTTCAAGTTTAAGTGAAAATTTACTATCCAAGAGAACAATGCAGATATTTTCCAAAGCATTAACCCAAGTAAACCACAAATTTTGGGTGCAACAAGCACAGTTAAAGTATGTTTTAAAAACTAATTCCGCGGCAAGTATGGCCGCTCTGCCGATAACCCGCTACTATTTACAATGTTTTTCGTCGGTCGTATTTTTTGGCTTGTTTTACGGTCGTCGAATATGAAAAGTTTTGAGGAGCTCTCACCGAGAGGCGTAAAGGCGGTTTACGACGCGTCTTCGAGTTGAATGCGCCACATGTTAGCGTGTTCCGCTGAATTTCCTCCCAGTATAACCGCATTACACGTGCTCCATGACCTGACCATGAAAATTTTAAACGTCCCGCTTCAAACTGAAATGCGCGTTCTCGCCTCCGTAAGTTAGTGAACGGGCACATAATGTAGAACCCGCATTTGTTGAGGCAAACACTTTGGGGGTTAGGTTAAAATAGACGTATTTTTAAACATTGCACACTGCAATCCCAGCTGTAAAAACACCCGCTCCAGGACAACAAAGAGATGTCCTTATAAATTCTCGATTAAATTTTGGATACGAGCTCCAATGAACACAAATTCCTAGAGTCGGTCCAATAAAGGACGGCGTGCAGCCGCGTTAGGAGGCCATAAACGAACGTATTATCCATGTAAGGCGAAATAGCCGTTGCACAATTAATTGTTTCATTTTGGGAAACAATTCCCGCTCCTCATTCAATTAAGAGCGGCGACTAAGGGGAGTGGGGCGGCGGGTGTGCGGGCTACCCCTCCCGCTCATGAGACGGACGTATTAATAGCGGCTGCAATATTGATATACTCGTATCGTATCCCACGTACCGCGCTCGAATACCATATTGTTTGTTAGCGAATTCGATTTGTGTCGATCATAAATCTTGCGCCTTATGTTGAATTTGGAGTTGATTGAATTCGCACCGAGAAGCGCAAGAGGAAGAAAGGGTGTCGCGAGACTCGGAATAAAGAGTACGCGTTACGTTTTAATTAGTATTTCTGATGAATAATAGATTGACGAAGCGAGTGATGACGAGCACGGGGCTCGTGCTCCGTGCTCAGGTGATACCAAAGCGGGACTCAATTAGCAAAAACACACAGAATTAAGAGAGACAAACATGTCGGGCGGGACACATGACGAGGCGCCCTCCTCAATCCGAATTTTATATTGCGCCATTCATTATTCATTGTGTTTGTCAAGAAAATTACTGTGGACCTTTTAATATAACTTCCCGAGTCGCACAAACGGAGCTACAAATTGGAGTTGCGAACAAGTTCTTTGGGAGTCGCGACTTAACCTTGGCGATTAGTACTCGCGTGTCGAGCTGTCAAACAAATTTAATTAGGTGCTAAATTCGCGAGGTTCATTCGGGGTATTTAGTGGTTCAGTTAAATTAAGTTTGGCAAAATGTTATGGGCATTAGTTTATTACGTTGCTCTAGTTATTACGCTAATGTAAGTACATAGAGTATTTAATTTAAAAGATAGCTCAAGTCTCAGGGCAGAGCTTTCAAATCAGTGGCGTTCGCTGAAGATTTGAGAGCAATCTGTTAGATTGGTTCATTACGGCCTCCATTAGTGGAGTAATGAGTCGCGATGCATCCGAGGCGAAAGCGGTGCAGACGGGCGGGCAAAACTCAAATAATGTTTGTCTTTGCCCGCCCGTCGCCAAAATATTTTCTATTAATTAACATACAAATAAACGCAAAAACAGCAAGGAATTTGTAATTTCTTCAATTTATCACAAAAAAAAAAAACTATTTTCGTTTTCGCTAAGGGCAAAGCCATTATATGTATATTTTGATTGTGTCTGTGGCATAGTGTTCAATCCAAGGCTATGGATTACTCAATCCTTAGAGACAAGATATTACTAAAAACGTGTTTATGCCAACTGTTAAGTTTCTTCATAATAATAAAAATATACTAAAAGCAATCAGAAAAATAATCTAGATACAAGAAGCGTAATAATGTAAAGTCGTGATAGGTTATAATGCCCATGCCCTGAGTTACGGATACAATACTGAACTTACGTTGCAACATATTTAACTTGAGGCAATACTTGGAATTATTTTCCCTGATAAGTAGGCACCTCATAAAAATAAAACTATTTTTTTTTTACTACCAACCTCTGTTGAAAAATATATTATCTATGTAAATACAGGACGTTAGTAAAAAAATATTTTCTTATTTTATACAGGAGGACGTTTACGGCAAAATTTAAAAAAATACTGTGTAAATAACATATTATCCAAGCTTTATATATCTTCCTACTCAAAAACATCTTTGATATCAAAACAGCTAAATATTTCGCCCCAAATAGTTCCCTCAAAGCCACTAGCGTTCAAACCGCAGCGTCAAACCCGCCAGTGTGCCTCCCCGTAACGTTTAAGCGAAAATTAGCTGCAGCTTGGTGTGGAGGATTTCGAGTATGAATGCAGGTCGGGTTCTGTCCATTAGCCTAATTGGAGACGCGGCAGCACCGCAGTGCTACCTAGGACACGGCCCTTTGTTATGGCAGACACTAAATTTGGCTGGAATCTCCTAATAGACCACTGAGGGTGCGTTCGTGTGGGGTCATAATTTTATACTCAGGTCTTTTGATTTTGACGCAAGACGGAGTAATCGACTTTGTTTAAGGCGGATTTTACTTAAGTCTCCTCTCGTCTTTTATCTGTGGAATAATATTGATGTTAAACAGTTCCATATAAAAAATATAAACAATTTGAAATTATTCTCAAGACTTATTCTAGGTACAAAAGTTTGATGAAATTCGCCCTTAGTGTGCCTAGGCGCTGTGTTTAAAAGTTTAAGGCGGAGCGGTTTTGTTCTTAATTCAAATATGTACCAAATGTAATTACAAAAGATTTTAATTATTAAGGTTCGAGTTTCAAAAATAATTAATTAGAACACAAAAAGATTTTTCCTAAATTTTAATTAAGTTCTTGCACTCCTCAGTAAAAAGACTATCCAATGAAAGTCACTAACTGTTTGAAACTTAATACATGACTAATGAGAAACCCTAAGTTGCGCTTATACTCATAGCATTACGACAAAAGGTATGGGGCGGGCGGCAGCTCCTTCTAATTAAATGGTAAACTTTCATGAGCTCCCCCTCACCTCCACCTCTGGTACCGCTAATTAATGCGCCCACGGGAAGCTCGGACGTCTCGCCTTTCGACCCTGAGACACTACATCACACGAAGACTCGACTCATTCAAAATCTTACGTGACTGACTAACGTATATCAGTGTTTCGTCAACTCAATTCCCGTAATTAAATAACATTTTTAAAACCAAAATAGTTTGAAAGTTTCCTACAATCTCAAGTATCAATTCGAACACGGCAATCCTTTTAGTAAGCGCTAAAAACTACGGCAGAGGAAGTCAATCCTCGGGCAGGTGGCGCGCGCGGCCCGCGGGCGGCCTCCGCTCGCTAAACGTATTGTCGTGTACCGCTTCTGATGTGGTCGAAACTAAACCCCAACTACTTAATTGAAAACCGTAATAGAGAATCCAAATACACGGTATCCCTTTTGATCGCTATATTGGAGGTGCGATGCCAAATTAATTGATCGTCTCGTTAATGTGTCGCGTAATGGAATACGATTGTACTGGATATCCGCTATTAAAATTATACAACCCGCCGACTGAATATTTAAATGTATGAAGTTTCCTCTCTAAATAATTCTGAATTAATTCAAATCACTGTTAGTAATAAACGTCTGCGCTAGCGCCGCAGCATCTACTGGGAGCTCGAAGAATACGGTAAAATGTTCCAAGTTTCTTCAAGCAATCAAGGCTTAATACCGTACTGAAGTTTCAAGTTGGGAAATTATAGGGCGCGGGGTGAGACGCGGGCGGGGCGGACGTCCGCCGCGTGTCATCTCGTAACATCAAAAATGCATTTAAATTCTGCGCAATAAAAAACAGCGGCGGGAACTTTCACAGCGGCCCGGGGATTGAAGACGCCTGCCTCCAAACCATGCGCTTTATAGCACTAAACAATTTCTGTCCACCAGCACTTTACACGATCCCCGATCTACTTACTAATAAAAGTGTTCCATAAAATAAGTCCGATCTGGGCTAGAGCGGACCAGATTCAGGCGTTTGCCTTGCCAGGATTGTTAGTACAAGTAATTGACTAATGGCATCGAAGAGTTTTTCTTTAAGAGTCTCAATAGCTCTTTGGAGCTCTCATTTCTAATTATTTAAGTTGTTTAGCAGTGCAGTCATAGTGATGTATCGAGTATACTTATAGGTACTCGTAGCACCACGATGACTGCGCTCTGATAAGTGATTATACCAGGACTTCCTGGAAGGCACACGGGCGGGACAAAGATCTATGTCTGATAATATCTCGCTTACAAAAACAAGGAACATTGTCAAAATTTTCTATTCTTAATAATAAATAATACATGAATAATCGGTTAATTTGAAAAAATATATGTGAAAAGAACATCGATAACCTCAGTAAATTCACGTCCAACTGTTTATTGAAACTACGGAACAAGACATAACAGGTGATAACTGCTTCGACTGGCTCAAAAAAACTGAAGGGAAAATATTTTCCGTGTCCGGGCCGTAGTCGGGCCGGGTCGGCTCCCCTCGGTCGACTTGATGCGATAATTAGCCCGCCCACTGTCGGATAATTGCGGGATCCGATATTGTACCGGACATTTCAAGAATTGTTTACAGACAACGATTTTAAGTGTTCGAGTTTTGACTTTATTTTCTACATAGTCGGATTTAAAGGTGATATTTATGGGGTTGTGACTTGATTAGGGAATGGAATGTGTTTGATTAGGATTATAGATATCCTTGAAATGCTCATTAGTAGGCTTCATTACTAGTATAGATTTACTGTAAGTAATTAATCGAGGTACTAATAACTGTTAGTCAAACCATATATCTACAAACACAACCCTTCATTGAACCATTCGATAATTACAACCACATTCCATTACCGGTTATAAATTGAATAATACAAAGGAAATGTCACAATAACGTACCCGCAGTTACAATAATAACAAACTAATTACGTTGTGTCGGGAATTCTTTCATTAGCAAAATGAAACATGTCCGCCGCTGTGACCGAACCACCCTATCAATTACGAAGCAATGCAATTACATTCGGTACCTAATAAGCCACTTTATGGTACACGTGAAATACGACAATTTAACAGGAAATTAAAGTTAGTGCCGCAAACCAGGGACGTCATTTCGCAATAGTTTGTCCAATTTATCAGTGTTGAGAGTCGTTAGGAAATAATCGTAATCGAAGCGAGCTCCGCTGAACAATATGGACCGATGTCGGCCTCTCTAATTGGCCCTTACCTGGAGCGCACTCGAGAATGATAAAGCCCCCATTAGCCGCCCTATTATTTACCTACTCGTCATTAGCGTAGACTTCATTAGGATAACGAGATAACGGTGCCCCGGCTCGAGTACTCAGCCCGTGCAGGATTTTTGGTGTTTTTGAGCGAAATTCAAGGAACCAGCTAATAGATTCTCAGAAGACGGGTTACTTCGAACGCGATCTAACAGAAAATGAGTAACTGATTTTTGGAATTTAGCTGCTAATGCCAGACGAGAGAACACTTTTTATTTTGCCTTCATAGCCTTGAAAGGGTGACACAGATTGAAGTCTTGTCACAATACCACAAGCAAAATTTTATCGACTAAGTAATACTAGAAAGATTATTATACATGCCAATCATATTTCAAGGCAATATATCCCTGAACTAATTTAATAACAAAGGCTGAGTTACAATAACGTTAGGGAAAGCATCATTACCCTGAACTGACGTACTCGTGTGGAAGTGGTATGATAACGAGCCGCGTTCGGAAGAATGAGCTAATTATATCCGAGTATTCTATTTCCCGCTCCGATGTAAAGTTAACAGCAATTTGTGACGTGTGAATAGGTAATAGGGACCACCCGATAGTGGCATTATAGCGTGTGTTATTAAGATCGTTATCGAAGGCGGGAAAAATGGATGCACCAGCCCTCGACGCAGCGCAGTACCACAAAAAACATACCGAATTTATTGTTAATTATAAAACTCTGGCGCGGAACATTAACGCAGAGATGCGATACCACGATACGCCGTTCATCTATTTATTTATTATTTAGATATCGGCCGGTGCGGTCACGACTCCATATTGTTTCGCTTTAATGGCATTAATGACCTCGGATTAAAGTTGAAGTGTTAATTTGATTTAAAATTATGCTTCCGATTACAATCTTCACGTCCAACTTTCGCCCCGAAGCTTTAATTACACCGGTGATCCCCGATGGGGCTGTGATATAGCCACCGCGTTCATAACGCTACTCGATGCTAATAAAAACTGGACGTAAACTACATTGGCTGGTAAACCTAGCTGCAATGCAGTTTAATGCACGAGTTGACATTATAAAAGTTAGAATTAATGATTTTAATCTCATTCGCCTTATTGCTGAATCTACAGTTTACGATGCATGTGTTTAGTGACAAATTATGCAAAGTGTTGGCTATTTTAATGCAAGGATGCAAGTTCTATGGACGAGATACTTACCTAGATTTTTATCAGGACATTAAAACGAATTGTACAGCAATGTCTTTCTGTATGTATGCGATATATTTCGTTTAAATGAGAAAATTCTAAAGTCTTTAAATTAAAGAGTAAGATAAGCGTAATAAAACCTTTATCGCGAATGTTATGTAGTTTAAATACAGTTTCTGTTTAACATACAATGGTGCCAAAGTATTCAAGATGGTTTCAGCAGCACTCCTCATAATCACAATAGCGGAAACATTTGATTCAGGGTGTTGACGGCGAGCCACGAAACACGGCACCGATAAAGGGCACCGACGCGGATGCTTGCGCGTGTAACTTGCTTATAAGTTAACGTATCATTTGGACTTACTACTGAATTAAATAACAAGATGGGTGATAACTTTAATTGTGAACGCATCACGAACTAATTACCACATACCTTTTAAAAATAAAATAGTTTAACATAAGTAGCAATAAAATCTCTACAAAAAGAAGTGTGGAAAACTATTTTCAAAATCGCAGAATTGCCATTGTCACATGCGATTATACCAATTACGTACGTTTGATGCTTTGTTAAAAGAAATGTGCAATATTTTTTCCTGGAAAATAAGGATTGACGTATCGAGAGCGGGCCGCGGGGCGAGCGTCGTGGTCTGAGTTACGACCGCCGGTACTCGTAAACGTCACATTAATTAGCATGCCCACTAATGAGGAGTTATGGCGCTCTAATGAGAGGACTTGTACTCGACGTATTTATTAACGTACGTACCCAACGATGGCTGCTGTTAATCTGATAGATTTACGAAATGAACACTAGCTGCGTCTGTCTTTTGAAGAAAATTTTAGCTGCTTTAAGGAATGCCGTCGCAGAGTAAACCGCTCAAATAAATCTACCAACAAGTAAGGACACAGTGACAACTTAATAATATAATTAAACACTTGACAAGTACCTAATTGCTTATAAGTGTCCGCAGTTTTTTCCTGAGTAAATACTGTTGGGTTAGCAAGGTCCAGTCAATGTTGCGGAATAATTAAAATTCTATCATAACTTGTACTCACAGTTAACGAAGACACGGTCCTTCCATACAACCCGTTACCGTGATTCAGATAAGTGTGATTCGATGTTATACAAAACCGTGCGAAAGAACAAAGCGCGCGTTACCCCCACAAAGGAGGGGTGAAAAAGACGTTAATAATATTCGTCAAAGCACTCTGGTTACATTAAATCAATTTGCCCTTTCCGCGCGGTAAGTAGCGAACGGTGTAATTGATAAGTTGAAACCCTTGTACCGAGGAGGCTACAGTTTGGCACTGCCAACATTCTGGCTGAGTTTCCACGTCACGTGCTGCCATCTTTCTTCTCTTTTATACAAATGCAATCTGTGTAGGAGTATGTTTAGAAATGGAAACTAGTTACTCTAACTGCCTTGACTTTAACAGCTGGAGTGATTGGATACGGTAGTTGTGGAACTTATATTACAATGGCTGTTTTAACGTTTTCGGGTGTTGGAAATGTTAGTGGACTGAAACTTGGAGTGTTAGGCCTTAAAACGACGTTTAACGTTATCATCGCTATGGAAATGGATTTTTAGAATAGGATTCGCATTCCTAGAGTTAAATGAGAGACAAGATTCTGTTTCCTGAAGTTTTAAATTATTTCTTATTGGTAGAAGAAACAAATTTCTTTCGCAGTAGTATAGATTTCGGTTGGATATCAAAGTCGATCATCATCATCATTTCAGCCGAAAGACGTCCACTGCTGGATATAGGCCTCCCCCAAGGTTCTCCACGACGACCGGTACTGCGCCTCCCGCATCCAGCAGTTTCCCGCGACCTTCACCAGGTCGTCGGTCCACCTTGTCGGGGGCCTACCCACGCTACGTCTTCCGGTGCGTGGTCGCCACTCGAGAACCCGTCGGCCCTATCGGGCATGGGTCCTACGGGCAATGTGTCCAGCCTACTGCCACTTTAGTGTTGCAATTCTTCGGGCTATGTCGGTTACTCTCGTTCTTCTGCGGATCTCCTCATTCCTGATTCAATCGCGCAGTGAAATCCCAAGCATAGCCCTCTCCATTGCTCTTTTAGTGACTTTGAGCCTTCTTATAAGGCCCATTGATAGCGACCACGTCTCAATTCCATAAATCATCACTGGCAACACACACTGGTCGAAGAGTTTTGTCTTGAGACACTGCGGTATTTCGACGAGAAGATTTTACGTAGAAAAGTCGATCAAATTTTCAAAAATGGAATTTCCAGTACCAAAACATTTCCGACGACGACGATAAAAGTAGTTCTTAAATCGTGACCTGGCGCTGTCAACGCATCGATATCTACATTTACTCGATTGTTTTATACAAACACCTCTTCGCCTGTATTCCCCGAAGGCCAAAGGGTTTAGACAGAGGTTTAGCTATTATACAGTACATCTATATGTCTCCTGTTATATTTATGTACAGACGATAGCACATCAAGCTACAATCGCTACAATCTGTCAGATTTCATTATTAAATTTTCAACTTTATCTCTTAGAGTATTAAGGCTCAAGGTTGATTGGGAATATTTGACAGTTTCGGGTAGCTGGACCTACTGTCGTCCGTACCATGTTATACATATAACAGGAGGCGAGCATATTGCTATCAACTACCGACACGGTGGGTGCAGTGGCGCGTGTCGCGGGTTCGATTCTCGTACGGAACAATTGGGTTGTATCCTAAAAAATAATTTAATGTCCGTCAGATAGATTTATAAAAAATATTGCACACGTATTTTTTATTTTTTCTGTCACTCAAATACTTAGGAAGATATAGTGATTTGAAATGTCGCATGACGTCACGCCGTGTTACTAAATATACCACGGCGTGATGTAATTAGCCCCCACTTCGTAACTTTAATATGTTATATCTCAGTAGTTTTTGGTAATTTCGACGAAATAAAAAATACGGGTCCCAAATTTTTTTAATATCTTTAAGACGGACTAATTATTTTATTAATTTTCATACCTTGGATACATCCCTATTATTGGTATGGCCTACAGGTGGTTGTTCCAGGTCTGGCTGTTTGTGTATGTGAGTTCAAATGTTTGTAAACGCACCCGCGATACAGGAGAAATTCCTACTTAAAACACAACTGGGCATCCATACTTGGAGCTGCTACTGCCAAAAACTCAATATCACTATGACCGACCTGGTCTGGTAACTGATCCGTCATACCTCAGGCTCAGTAGGTACACTATCTGCAGCCTAATCGGCGAAAACATTATTGACAAATGATTGCGACTAGACACTAAAATGATATCAACTGCGATCCAAACGATCCGAACTAGTCGCAATCATGTGTTCGCCGATTAGGCTGTTGGTTGGACTACTCGTCAGTACGAACAACGAGGCACTCAGATCATATGGACAAATTATAGGTAAAAGTGCATATAAAAATGAAAGCTACAAGCGGAAACCGTCCGGATAGTACTCGTTTAATTTAAATCACAGATTGTTTTCAATGCTCGATAACTGTAATTTAACATCGGCTTATTTTCCCTTCCACGCACGAGTGTTGTGAAAAAGTAAACTTTAAACGCGTAGTTAATCGGGGAAATGGTTCATTAATATCGGGTTCAGAGGAAGTGATTACAGAGTGGTGCAATCCTTCATTGTGTCGTAATGCTTTTTAGTGGTTTGGATAACTTTCAGAGGCGATTGTAATTGTTGTAGTAACTTTTGTTTTACGAATTTTGTAGAAAATATTTAGGAAAATTGTTTACTATTTTTTATGTTATTTCAGTGTACAGTCAGAAGCAAAAATATGTATACATTGCCAAGGCTCCAAAAATATGTAAACATCATTGTATACGCTCATTGCTTCATTAAATTATGCCCACCACGAAAGGAACAATACTATGTATGCACGCTTCCATCAATAGCATATATTCACGCGTTGGTTCATAAATTAATGAAGCAATGAGCGTATACATATTTATGATATGAACCGGTGGCTAAAATTTTTAAGCTCTTCAAGTTGAGCACTTCGCCTTAAAGTCGAAGATGTTTACATATTTTTGGAGCCTTGGCAATGTATACATATTTTTGCTTCTGACTGTACAAATAAACGGTGTGGCTACCATGAGTTTTCATTACGAAGACTCGATCATCGATATCGACCGCGTTTGACTGATCGAATGGCCCGCTTCAAGATTGTAAGAACTCTCAACCAATGAGAGCGCCAAACGCGCTCTATGATAGAGTCTCGTAATGAAAACTCATGGTAGCCACACATATCGTCAAACTGTACCAGTATCTCCACCAGACCATCATTATAATCAGACAGACATAGCATAGTCCTCCAATACTTTTGAGTAGGTAAAAGGTTTTGAAATTAGGACACATGATATTTTTTGCGATCACGATGATGGCATAATTACAGGGTTCGGCACTCGAAGTGTTACTAATTTTACGTTGCTATAGCAACTAAACTGTTTACAATATGGCGCCCATTTTTTCACATTCCTTAGTGTATGGTATTGTTAATAAACTAACAAAAGCCTACTATTTTTCGTCGTTGTTAAAAAAAGTTTTGCAGATGGAAGTCAAACGAAACAGTGTCATTGCTTTGTATTTGGCTGAAAAATCGCAGGCAGCCATCGTTAATGAGCTAGGACATTTACATTTGAACAAAATGTTTGTGTATCGGACCATCACGCGTTACAATGATACGGGTAGCATCAAAAAACGCCATGGAGGTGGACATCCAACAACAGCAACATCATCAGCAATGGTTCGAAAGGTAAAGGCTAGAATAGAACGAAATCTATGACAAAGCGCAGTTAAATTGGCGAAAAGTCTTAATGTATCTTGCCCGGAGCATAGGGCGCATATTAAAAAATAAACTTCAACTGAAGCCCTACAAATTACAAAAAGTGCAAGATCTGACACTTGCACAAAAGACAGTTCGTCTAGAAAGAGCTAAGAACTTAAAGCACTTGCACGTTGATAGCTTGCTTGAAAATTTTATATTTTCCGATGAAAATTTTTTTACGGTTCAGCAATATGTAAACAAGCAAAATGATCGCGTATGGTTAAAGTGTAAATCAAATGACAATTTAGACCAACGAATTGCCTTGCGAAAGCAAGCACCAGCATCTGTGATGGTTTGGGCGGCGGTAACTGCCATGGGACGCTCACCTCTCGTTTTCATTGACCAGGGTGTAAAGATAAACCAGCAGATCTACCATAAAAAGATTTTAAACGATGCTTTGTTACCTTGGGCACGTAAGCAATTTGGTAGAAATCATTGGACCTTTCAACAAGACTCGGCACCATCTCACAAAGCTCGTGAAACCCAAATTTTTTTACAAGAAAATGTTCCGAGCTTCATTTCTTCGCAACAATGGCCACCATATTCCCCGGACTTAAACCCAATGGATTTTTCCATATGGTCAATTCTAGAAGCCAAAGTGTCAACAAAAAAATATGACACGGTCGACGCCTTAAAGATTGCGCTTCGCCGAGAATGGAACAAAATACCAGCAGACCACATTCGTGCAGCGTGTGAAGCCTTCTCGGTCAGACTCGATGCTGTTATCCGCGCTAAAGGTGGCCCTATCGAACAATAGCTTTTTTTTATTTATTGTATATGTCTTTTTTCGATACTGAAGTTTTTAAATAAATATGCTCATGTTTAACAGAATTACAGCATTTTGAATTGGTAACACTTCGAGTGCCGACCCCTGTACATCGTTTTAAGGTATTTTATCTAAAAATTATTATGGATGTGAATACTATACTCCAATTTCAATAGTAGTGTTTAAGTTGTGCAAAATATTTTCAAGGAGGTGGTATTTCTCGACCATACTTTTTCATACGAAAACTTCCATTAGGAACAGGCTATTGGAACCAATTCTATTTTTCTGTAATTATTGGTGTTCAAAAATGCCGTTTATGTGCCCTAATGTCTCATTAACAATGTTGTTCAGCATGATAGTCTGCATCATATCCTCAAATTTGATTACACTAGTCTGTATAATGAAAGAATGTGTATTGTACAGGAACATCATCTATCTAACTAAACGCAAAAGTAAAAAGAATAAGAAAGTACTACACGAGTGCAAAAGGCTCCTATCCAAGCATGATGCTTCGACATTTAAAAAATAAATTTCGCAGCGCTGGTAATGCTGGAGATGCTTAAAAGCACCTTTTAAGGTAGTCGTCCTATTATTTAATTTGAGTCTTACTAAATTATAAAGCCTCAATAACTACAACAAACAAATTATAACCGATAGAACACATCTAATTGAATGTAAAATCCTTAAATCGATATCCTCTCGTTCGTCAGCCCACGTGTCTACTTCTAGCTGTAAATGAGGAAGGCCCATGCGGGAGGCCAATTGTATTGCTGTATCAATATTTAATCTGTAATCATCAGTATGTAGTTATGCATGTGTGTGTGTGTGAATGGTAGCATCATAAAGGAGTGCAGCGGAACAGATCGCACGACAATATCCTAATTCACTCGCGCGAATGTAATCCATTAGTGTTCCCTCCTCAGGGCACCCCGCGCCACCTCGCGCGCCCCATACGGTGGGGGCACAAGTCTGTCATTCATAAACCTCCATATAATTTGTATTGGCACATGTTTCATATGACTAATGGACGAGGGCACATTAAATATAAAAACGACGTACTGCTTATTGCTGTTTACAAAACTGAAATAAGTTTTTATTTTGAAATGTATGAGGCTGAAAGATGTTAAAGGGAAATTCTCGGTAAGGATGAATTGAGCTGAGGTAACCTTAGCTATTCCAAAAGGCCTATTCTTTATATTTTCTGTGTCTTTTACTAACTACTTGTAAGCATCTATAGGAATCATTTACTAATGAAGAAAACCGAATATGTACATCATCCTGCTAATTTCTCTACTTTCTGTGTTGTTCTTATGCACCTGTTAGTTGTCGTACAAACTTTTACCTGAATTAGTTTTTAGAGAGAATCCTATTATAGCATACCAATATATTTTTTTTTAAATAAATTATAAACTAGTGCATGACCGCAGTCCCGCCTTATGGTAAGCAGTGATGCTATCGTTATGTTAAGCTGATCGCACTAGTTTATTAAGAGCCTATTCACTCTAGCCTTGAAGACACTCACATTGTAGTCCGACGGTAACACCGCCTCTAGCAAATTGTTCTATTCTTTCGATGTACGTGGTAGAAAAGAGGAGGCATAACGCTTCGTCCGGATCGTAATACTGTTAACAACGTAAGGGTGTAAACTCGTCGTCCGATGGTGGAACAGAGGTGGGGGAATTAAATCATCATCATCAATATTATTATTATAGACGTGAAACTTTCTGAGAATGAAAGTTTGTTACTCTTTCACGCAAAAAATAATTTGGCACACATTTTATATAACCAGAATTAATATATGTACCAATAAGATACTTTTCATCCCAATGTTCCCACGGGATCGAAGCTCATACGGGTGAAACCGCGAGGCGTTGCTAGTAGTTTTATCACTGTTTGTTTATCCTAACATGATAGTAAGTGAAAACCGCCAAAATACGCCATTTTCAGAGAGATTTAATAAGAAAATGATTATTCGAGAACATCAAGACTTGATCTTTAGCTTTTTTCAACAAGGCTTGTTCACAAACTAAATTTGAATTAAGTTCGTCTTATTCCTACTATTTCTTTATGGTAAGGACAAATTATATTAATATCAAATTTAGATATTCCATAGACATTTTATACGTGATTACAATATGGCGACCGGTAATACGTCAGTTAACGTCAGACGCTAACTAATTTTAAAGGACTAAACGGCACGGCTGACGCAGGGGTTAATAAGCGATTGACTGCTGCGCTGCATGTCGCAGGTTCGATTCCCGCACGGAACAAATATTTATATGACCTATAAGTAGTTGTTCCGGGTCTGGCTGTTTGTGTATATGAGTTTATATGTTTGTAAACGCACCCACGGTACAGGAGAAATTACAAGTGTGGAGCAAAGTTTAAAAACAAAAAACAAAAATAATCTTCTGTCCTTTTCTTAATGCAATATTAAGAAAACTCTACTTATTTATATTTTACTCGGTGGTAGGCCATAACATCGGCTGCCGGCGGAAGTTACCACCCACCAGACAAAGTCTTGCCGCCAAGCGATTCGTCGTGTTCCGGCATGATGTCTGGTGAAGCCGTACGGAGGACGGGTCTGAGCAGTTGTGTTGCGATGTGTGGCGGGTACGATGCGCCAAATGTTGTTGTCTCGGGAATTTGGTCGTGGAGAGTCTCCAGATCAATCTCCCTCTAGCGCAGCATCGTTTGGTCGTGTTGGTCTTGGGTTTAACATTGCATCACCTCGCTCAACTGCCGTCATCCTTCCTATTCCTAAGTTTTTTTAAGTGAATAGGCTTAATAAACTAGTGCGCTTTACACTCAACGAATGCATCACTGCTTACCATCGGGCGGGATTGCAGTCAAGCACTAGTTTATAATTATTAAAAAAAAAAATAGATGTTTAGTCTGTAAAGATGGAAATCAGAGTACAGCGGCAATTTTTCAAAGCGCGGCAAAGTAAACTTACAGATAAAAAAAATAACACATTAAAGCAGAAAAAAGTTCACATTTGCCATTTTAATGATGTAGTCAGTAAAAGGCAGATGTAGTGTTTTTTTTATATACACACAAACCACACATTATCTACTTAATTTAAAAATATATAATAACTATAATTATAATCTTCGTTTGAAACACACTGGCCCCATCACGTGGTGTTTTTATTATGAGCGTTATAATAAAATTAAAGCTAATGTGTAGTGCTGGCAATATGGAGGCAGGTAGTTTAATTAATTATTAAATTAAGCCTATTAAGTGCAAGAATTACGACCGCATCGGACAAAACGTCTTGTTTCAACTCCGTAATGTTATGTTGAACAGAATAATGGCCGCTCTTAATAATCACGATAATATATTATTAAATAATGCATTTATTTTTGTTTAGAATCCTTTTAGGATCATCATCATAATCATCAACAACCTTTTTTTTACCTTTTGTCCCTCTGCTGGGCACGGGTCTCCTCTCATACAGAGAAAGATACTGAGTTATTAATAAAATATCTTATGTTTACGAGCTGCAGGTCGTAGGTTCGAACCTAGCCAAGCACTTTACTTTGTGTAAATTATTTCATCATCCCTGCTCTTAAACCGATGAAGGAAAATATAGTGAGAAAAACGAAATGTACCAGTAATTCGAAGATATATGACATCTTCCAATTCGGTGGTGATGGTGTATTACGGCCCACTTCCTCTCACTGCAAGAAGGTCCCCTTGTCCCAATAATCGGAACATGACAGATTATGTATGTCAGATAAGTTTGTTTATTTAGAACTTTATTTTTTCGACGAATTATTATTAAAATGAAAGGTATGTAGGGCATTTATTTTAAGTTATAAGATTACACAGCTGCCTTCTAGGAATTTCTTGTTTTGATATACTGTATCCGATCTGTTTCGTTACAAACAAAGCAGTTCAATTCAAGGAAAATAAAAATATACAAACATTTTCTTGATACTTTTTCCTACTATTCTATAATCTGTGTCTATAGTCTGTGTAGCATGGATTTATTCAAGCATAAAGAGATCCAGGCATGGCCTGTATTTTTCTCTGCTGGCAGTATTTTTGATTGGAGCTTCCTAAATAATAATTTTGAAAATACAGGAAAACCGAGTTGACGTGATTCAAAAGCGTGTTTAAAAGTAGCAACATTTAAACCCACAAACGTCTATGAATTATAAATGTACGGATATTATAAAGACATTCGAACACTCAAATGTTCCTTCAATTTTCCTATCCGAAAAAAGAGTATTTTGTTAAAATTTTCATTCATTTAATGTGTGCTCTTCCCGAAGCTTTAATACACTTAGGTACGGGGTGCGTTTTCAGAAAAATTAAAGAAAGTAATCAGTGGAATTACGCCGGCTACTAAAATATGTATTCGTCATAAAAGTATGCCCCGACTTCTGTCGAGGATAAATATTCATTATGATGGATCGTGTACGTTTCAGCGGGATTAAACGCTATTAACCCGAGTCTCTATGCTCTTAGCTAAATCAATCGGGTGGCGTATCTGTTGTTATGTATTCTGTGTAACATTGTGCGCACAGTTCGCCCACTGCGGAGGCCAATTACTTAAATTTCATGTGAATTATTTAAGTTTTTTGGACACTGTGCCTGGCTTCTATGATTGTCTGATCAAACTGAATTTATATTTGGACTGTAACATAAGTATTTCTTCCACTGAATTGTCTTTGCAAAAATCATGCCTATATTTTCGTAATCATAAAGTTAACAAGCTTTTTTTTAGACTTAAACCACGTTCTTAAAAAACTTTCAAATTCAAGTGACAGTCGTTGTTACAAATCGCACAATTGATGTTACAAATTTAGGACAATTAAAGGTATAATTAACAGACTGAGGATAAGATCCGAATGGGAACCATTTTTAAATTACTGCGAGCATGCCGAGCTTTCCCTGTAACAATGTTTCCTTATATCAATAATTATGATAAGAATAGCTGGTCGTTCTGATTAACTCAAGACAATGTTTGTGTTCCTTCTCCAGAATTAGCTTACTGGAACATTTATGAGTTCTTATAATTTGCTTTTTACAATGCATAAGTATGTGAGCTATCAGGCCCTTTATACCTAGGGCTTTTATTTAGGTAATAAGTTTTTAATGATTACATTTTCATTTTACTTAATGACATTTTATTTTTTGTTTTTGCTTTGCTGGTATTTTGGCGTGGCTAGCTGGCATATGATAAATAATTTCATTGTTGTTATTTTTTCTTGTGTTCATTACTGTACCTAGATGGTATTGTATAAAGTCATGTGTTTTTTTTTTAACGTACAAACAGCTGTGCTGCTGGGGAGTTTGTTCCGCCACTTCTTCGTCCCAGCGAAAGCACTAGGAAATGTTGATGGGTGGGCGTTTTGGGGACTGTCTTATGTAATATTGACGTTCAGAAAGTGCTGATTCTGAGCCTAATTTGAATAAATGACTTTTGATTTTGAATTGCCCATGTTCTCAGGCTTCTGTGATCCGGGTTTTTAATTATGCCAATCACTTTAATGCCAATGGTTTAATTGTTTTGGTTGTATGTTAGTAGGTACTAAGTAACTAGTACTTAGTTACACTCTTATAACGAAGTGTCGTCTGCTCTATAAATATTGTAAAATGTGAAAAATATACAACCTAGATTATAATCTTTGTAAGCAATGTTTTAGAGCCCCGTTTGTTATAATGAGCTTATTAGTATTCACGTTAAAATATAAAGTCTGGTATAAAAATGGGATATCGTGGAGACAGAATTTTACGCGTTTTTTAGGGTTCCGTACCTCAAAAGGAAAAAACGGAACCCTTATAGGATCACTTCGTTGTCCGTCTGTCTGTCTGTCTGTCTGTCTGTCTGTCAAGACCCTTTATCTCAAGAACGCGTGGACGTATCAAGCTGAAATTCACATGAAATACTCGGGTCTATTGTCCCTTTAAGCTGTGAAAATATCAAACTTCTAAGCCAAGCCAATCAAAAGATACAGCCGATTATGTCGATATTTTCAACAAATTTTCGTCACTCGCAAAGGAATCAAAACCTACAGGATACTTCCCGTAAACTCAGAATCTTGAAAATTGGCACGAAGCATTGTCATATAATGCAAATATAGGAAAAATTACGAAAATCACATTTTTTTAGTTATATAATATAATAAACATATTTTAATAAAATGGAACTTACTACCTTATTTCTCACGAACGAATAAAGTTATCAAATTGAAATTTATACCAAATACCTAGGTCTATTGTCCCTTTAAGCTGTGAAAATATCAAACTTCTAAGCCAAGCCAATCAAAAGATACAGCCGATATGTCGATATTTTCAACAAATTTTCGACACTCGCAAAGGAATCAAAACCTACAGGATACTTCCCGTAAACTCAGAATCTTGAAATTTGGTATGAAGGATTGTCATATAATGCAAATATAGGAAAAATTGCGAAAATCACATTTTTTTAGTTATATAATATAATAAACATATTTTAATAAAATGAAACTTACTACCTTATTTCTCACGAACTAATAAAGGTATCAAATTGAAATTTATACCAAATACCTATAATTGCATATTGCAATAAGCAGTGAAAAAATCAAACTTCTAAGTTAAAGCGATCAAAAGATACAGCAGTTTATACCGACACCTTAGACGAATTTCCGTCACACGCTAGGGAATCAAACTTCCCGGTACTTCCCGTGAACTCAGAATCTTGAAATTCGGCACGAAGCAACGTTATATTATAGTACAGACAGATAAAGGAAAAATTGTGTAAATGATAAATTTGAAGTTACATAAAATATTATTTTTGCTTACATGACATAAAATATTTTTTTAATAATTATAAACTTACTACCTACCCTTTTTCACATGAACGCGTAGAGATATTAAAGTTGAAATTCATATCAAACACTTGTTAAATCTAATTGCCTCTAAACTGTGAAAAATTCTAAATCAATGCTAGTATTATAAATGCGAAAGTAACTCTGTCTGTCTGTTACGCTTTCCCGCCTAAACCTCTCAACCGATTTTGATGAAGTTTGGCACAGACAATCTTTAGACCCTGAGAAAGAACATAGGCTACATTTTATCCCGGAAAAATTTGATGTTCCCGAGAGGAATTTAAACAGCGCGATATAACCGAACTCCACGCGGGCGAAGCCGCTGGCGGAAAGTTAGTACGTCATAAATTGTAAACCGCTACGTTTGTACGGCGGAACCCTCGGTGTGCGAGTCCGACTCGCATTTGGCCGGTTTTTTTATTATTATAAACAAAAATATAAAGTGCTGTATGTCTAATCTGTGTTAAGACATGTTGTCGCGTCGTCACTCACTCAATATGTATGAGCGGCTGTAAACACCAATGTGGGGGTTCGCTTCATTCGGCTGAGAGCTCTCATTCGCCTCTAATTAATTACTCAACTCAGTTTCAATTAAATTAACTCGAGATCGGGGCATCGACACGCAATGAATCGATGCCAGCCGCGATTCGATTAAGATCGTTAATGCCGATCAATTTTACTCGTTAGTTATCAATAAAGTTATTAAACACGCGCCGCGAAGCCCCTACGCAAACATGCAGCCAGGTGCATGTTCGTACTTTCATGAAAAAGGGTACGACGATTGGTTCGTGAAGTTGTTAAGTGGGAAATGATTTAGATAAATGATAGGCTGGCATTATTTGTAGTTTGTAAAAGAATGAAGACATTACAAATTCATGTTGGGGTAATTTCTGGATTGAAAATGTTGTTGTGACATGATTCCGCGGCGACACGCAACGCAAGCAGACCAGCAGACGCTTCGTTTTGCGAATAGCGTGAGCCTCAGGCATTCCGTGACATCAATAAAATGTAACGTCTTCGGCTCTTTACAACGATTGCAAGACAAGAAGGTGTATTATTTTATATTAAGTAGACAAGAAACTACGCGGTCTTCATTAGAAAACCTACAAAGGGTTGAACTTTTTTTTGAGTTAATATACAATTTTATATATAGGATGATGATTGTTAGGTATCGATAACCGATTCTACTAATGCCTACAAAGCCGGGCTAAAGTAAAAAAAAAATCCCCGTAGGCAATACATGCGCGGGCGAAACGGGACAGGGCACGCGGCACGCGATCCAATTGCTATTCGCTCATAATAATACCGTCAAAATTGGTGTTGTCACTTATTAAAAACATACCAAATTTCGGGGAAATTGGAATTAATTCGCGGAAAAAAAGATTATTTCAAAAATCATTAGTATTGTTATTATGATGATTATGTAAAATTTAATATTTTCTTTGGTCATTTGTTTACCTAACCTTTATTATCCTTATGAGTTGGACGGGGTTTTCATTACATATTGTATGTGGATAATTTCTGTTCTTGAATGATTACATTTTCTATTTTCTCGTTCTTATCGGAAGCATCATAGTATCGTCACACTGCTTGTTGCACGTGCAATTTTCTCCCGAAAATTGGACCTTCTCTTTTCAAAAAGTCCGACAAATGGATTGGTCTGTAAAGGATGCCAGTCATGTCGTGCTACGTCTATCTTGTCTATGTCGGAAAATGTTCGCACCTCCGTAGCTACGTACTGACACTCGTACTTGACACACTTCGGGCGCCCTTCAGGGTTAAATGGCATAAATCTGGTGTCCTTTTAGATAGTATCCTCAAAGGCTTACTAATGAACTTTCCGGATTCAAGGACAATTTATTGGAAAAATAAAAAGGTCGGTGCATTTTCAGGGAAAATGACTATCATTTACTATTGTATGTATAAACAGGTTCCAAGGGACAAAAGATATATTAAATACGTTGATTGGACATTTTTATGTTCGCGCATAATTTTTACAAATCTGTCTCATCATCCAAGCGAGTTATTGTGTTTTTATTTATTGATAAAGAAAAAGCAGACTTTAAAACACTAGTTGGATAAAGTAATAAATAAAACTAAATAAATGCCTGGCTAATGGCCAGCTAATCGTAAACGCTCTAAATAGAGCTCGAAGCTCATTACAAACGTTACTATGATGCTTTTGGTACATCAATTTAAAATTTGTATCCCAAACACGGAGTAACACTAAAACTAAATTGGCCACTCGAAACTAGTTGAACCGAGTTTAAAACTGCGCCCTTAGCGGGGAGGGGGCGTTTTAATTACGGCGTTTAAGTAAAAGCGACGCTGCGTCTGGTCTAGCTAGCTGCATTACACAGATTCAGCCACCAAAAGCCTTCCACTTAGCTAATGAAACATGTTCGCGTATAGTGTTTTAAGCGCCGTCGCAGCCGAGAGTCGCTCTGTGCGGCGTGCGCATTGTCAGCGAGCGGTCGCCAGCGGCTTCGGTGGACTCGTCTCCGCAAATCCTCATTTACTTGCATTATTTTAATGGAACTATTGTGGGCGGATGTCCTTTGTCGCGTTCGGATGCGGATCCGGCGCACCGGGCTGTGGGAAATGTGCCGGTGCATACCTAAGTGCATCACCGCTCTGCCCCAAATCGTACCGCCGATCCCAAATTAAATGGCAGAAAGCTCTGTTTCAATTTAGCGGATTTGAATAGTCGACTCGGCTTGCCACGGCACAGTAGGGAACTGAGTTTATTGTACATGTTGCGTCTATAAAAATAGAGGAAAGAAATAAGAACGTATCCATTTAACTAATTAAGTGGGGCGAGTTGGTTTCGAGGCCACGCACCGCGTCCGCAGAGAAATCCCACGGACCTCTAATAACTGGCTTCCCTAATAAGCTAAGAGGTTGTCTTACTCGTATAAAAATGCAATCGGCGGAGCGAAGGCCCGGCGACGTCGTTCAAACTTTTCAAATTTTCCACCAGCCCGACGGTATTAATTTTAAATTAGAGCCAGAGACGTAAATTGTCTCCACATGTGAACGACTGGCGTTAATTAAAGTTTTCTTTGGATTTCATGTTTTATTCTAATGTAAGTATTCGATGATTTCCATTTTTCTGTTTATATAAATTGATTTTACTGGTCCTTTTATTCCCACCATTTCGACCCCACTATAATCTGTCAAATTTCTTTATGAGATTTACAACTTTATCGCTATATCACTAAGGCTCAAGGTTGATTGGAAATATTTGATAGTTTTTAATATCTAGTGTGTAGTAATACTTTTGCGTTTACTTTTTATGACATATTAGGCACTTAATATATCTACAACAGTAGAAAAGCAACAACCCAATTAACGATAGTAATTATCTAATGTTATTGCATTTTATTTTCTTTTTTTTTTCTAAATTATTAACTAGTGCTTGACCGCAATCCCACCTCATAGTAAGCAGTGATGCAATCGTTGATGGTAAAGTGCGCTAGTTTATTAAGAGCCTATTCACTCTAGCTGGTCGCAGTTGGCGGGTCAGCCTTTCGTGTGTGGCTGGCACACTACTACCTGCGGTCGGCCAGCGCAACACCGTGCTTCGGATCCCGCTACCCTCCACGACCAAACTCCCGACACAACAACATTAGGCGCATCGTACCCGACACAAATCGCAATAAGACCCGTCCTCCGCAAGGAGGCACCATGATTCAGACTACCACATATCATGCTGGAACACGACGAATCGCATAGCGGCAAGACATTGTCTGGTGCGTGCTAACTTCTGCCGGCAGCCGATGTTATGGCCTACCACCGAGAAAAATGTTGCTGGTAGAAAAATCTAAATTTTGTCATATTCTTGTGTATTTTATTGTGTACATAAATAATAAATAAATACATCGAAAAAAAAAACGGAGTTTTATTATACGTTTATAACGAAAGGGTGAAGTGACATTTATCTAATGTTATGATAAATGGAGTATGGCCTAATATACAGCTGCCTGTTAAAACAAAGATTTAATTTCGATAATGGAGTATTAATTTAGTGTCGTATTCACTGTTGGCGGCACGCACCCACTTAGGTCGAGCACACACAGTCGACTGCCACTTACAAGATCAAGTCGTGACTGAATTACGAGCCGTATGGTTCATAATATGGGTCTTGCGATTGGCCACGAGCCCGCGAGACGTTTCACACGACTGACCGTATGATTTTTCGTGATTACAGACAGAGCAAGGGGCGAGTGTGCGCTAAGCCTTAGTGCCACGACGTGATTAATTTCTAAATCTCTTGACGCCTTAACTACCTCGTAATAACTAAACTAGACACGAACCCAAGCCCAATGAATAAATTAAATACTAATTTCTTGACATACTTTGTTTGAAGCGGATTGCCTTGCGAGTAATTACGGTTATATTTTTATTAAGATTCTGTACTTAAAGTGAAAGTCTCATTTCATCAAAAATGTAAGGCGGGTATTTTCATTAATTTCTGGTGCTTTGTTCGAAGTTAAGACTGCGAGATGTTGTTTATCATCTTATTAGCTATTCTGGGAAGACGATGTGTTGAAGTCATAGAAGTTGATTTGTCTTTGTCGTTGAATTGCTTTTACTTTTGAAGTAGGTAGGTGGTGAACGGAAATGATATGTTTATATGCTTTTAAGAAATATAAGATGAAAAAAAAAAAGGATAATATTTATGTATTAGAAAACTAATTTAGCAGTTTCTTCAAACATATTTTACGATCCCTTTCTTTATTGCGTGAAAAAGGCTGTACAATTCTCGATAAAAAAAGCATACATAATTACACACAACATAGGTTTTTTTTTTTAAAATAATAATAAACTAATGCTTGACTACAATCCCAATTTAAATTGTTTATTTTTTACAGAGTCAGTTAAAACGAGCAAGTAGTGCAAAGTGATTAGAGGCGAGAGCAGCTGATCGGCGGCGGCACGCAACAGTAGCGGGTTCGATGCCCGGCCCGCTCCCACGAAGGGCGTTCGATCAAACTACCTTCAATAAAAATTGTAATGTAAACAACCTCGACTTACTTTGTAAAGAAAAATTAACGAAGAGCAAATTGGCCGTGATTATTGAAATAACAGAGTACCGTGTTGGCTCAGGGTTTATTGGCGTCATTTAATTTTTAAGAAAATTTTAAGAACCATACTAAAACTTACGAATTTTGGCAGGTCAACAAGCCCTGCCGTACCAGCAGCAATTGTGTATAAGTTCAGATTCAATTATCTTTTTACACAAAGATAGCTAGACACTTTAATTGGCATCGTTCCAACTAAAAAAACATTTCGATAATGTTACGGGCTCCTACAAAAGGTACACAGACCTAGCGTGTCGTGCACAGTGCAAACGACCCCTTACTTCGCGTGCCACAACCGCTTTGAGGCCGATTGAATTAGATAGACAATAGATATCAGTCATCAATCAAAACTTCCAAGAGTTTAATTGTTGAAAGTGAATTGTTTATGATCGAGAACGAACTTCGTAGTACCTCTCACGTTAAACTCGTTGAGAATCGACAAAAGGTTGAAGATCTCAGTATCACCTGTCGACTGCACTACATCAGAGGGACGGACCTCGCCCGCAGCAGCCCTTTGTGGAAAGATTCCCGGAGCGAGTGCGAAAGCACTTTGATGTCGAGCCCGCCAGGTAATTTGGAAAAACGTTATTTAATTAACTTTCGACAAGTCGGCGTAATCGTGTTACAAAGCCGCCGGGTGAATGGTCAAGTCTTTGAGCCACAGGCCAGGGGCAGTTTCACCCGGACTTGATTTTTACACCAAACATACCGACCATAAAGGCGCTGTCATTTTCAGGTGTTTTCCAATTAACATCGCGCCTTTGACCACGTCCATACAAAGTAATAACAACTACAGCCTTTGTTATACCAGGCTAGTTTTATTAAAGCGTGCCGGTGTAATAGACATGCGTTTTTGAATAATATAGGAGCGGAATTAATTTAATTTATAGGCTCATCCTTCTCTGTATGAGAGGAGACCTGTGCCCAGCAGTGGGACGATAAAAAGGTTGATGATGATGATAGGCCCATCAAAAATATACATATTTTTATTTATAATCTAGCTACGCCCCGCGGTTTCGCTGAAGTATCGGAATAAAAAGTATTTTGCGTCCTATGTAAAGTCATGGTCTACCCATACGCCAAATTTCATTCAAATCCGTTTAGTTGTTTTAACGTGAAAGTGTAACAAAAACCATACAAAAATTTAATCTTTATTAATTTACTTTCTAATGTATTATTTTGTTTTATAAATTTCCTTTTTAACACGTTAAAATTTGACGGGTGGAAACCAAAGTGAGTTTTGAAGTTTTGCACTGTATTGAAATTTTAATGATTGTCTTAAACTCAAATACTTTTGACGTAGTTTTTGACCCTACTGAGATTTTTGATGGGCGAAATTTTCTATCTGTCAAGCTGCAGTGCCATTCTGTAACCTTTTGACATCGAGGAAAACTTAAGTGAAGTGAATGTGTCTTTCATTTAAACTAATGCTAAGGGATTGAGACTATTGACACCTCACTCTAACTTCACTTCACCTAATTTTTAACAGTGATGTTTTACATAATAGTTTGACTGGAGGCGTTGTGGCGTAGTCGACTGTTTACTAGCGAGGCCACAAATTGTTAGTTCATTAACAGGGCTGGACAATAGTTTTATGAGTTGACGAAATAAGTTTGGTAGTGCTTAAACTTTGGAATTGGTTAGCGGTGCATTTTGTGTGAGCGCCACAGCCCGTAAGCAAGTCCGGGGCGAGACGAACCGGCGCCCGCGGCCTCCGGACGACGACGGTCCGCTCCACGGGATAATTAACTGTGCGAACTATCCTCTTGTCCGACAAGTAGTGCAATTAGAAATTTGCTTTACAACGCTAATAAATATCATTAACATTTGAGCCTCACTGCTACGGCGTAGTTACACATAAACAGAGTTTTCAATATGACATGGAAGTGCTCAGCTCATGCACGTATCCAGAAAAAAGTAAGAAAGCTGAGGTCAAAATAAACCAGCTGCTACGCCGTAGCAGCGTAGCAGCTTAGAGGCTACGAAATTACAAATTGGCCACTGTCACTGGAATCAAGTTGTTTTTTTTTTTTTCAGTGAACACCAGGCTTTTGCGTCCGTCCGCTAGCACAGTAGTACTTCATTTGTTTAGTACGCCGCGAGCTAGTTTATAAAATGTGTTCCGAAGTGCGGTAGCTCCATCCATGGAGGCTCCATCACATAAACAAAGCCGCTTTTTGTGTGTTGCTCATTGAACAGTTTAATTGTATTTCTTCGCCATTTTTATTTGCGGGGTTCACATGTCAAATAATTTCAATTAATTAGTATCTACATCTTCCAACGCGCGGTAACTGTGAAATGTATTCGAGAGATGGAAAATATTGATGATGTTAAGATGGGAACGCTGCAATGTAAACCACTTTGATATCGATTGACGTCACACACTCACACATTCACACACCTTTGCATACCCTTATACACACTACACTACTCCACTAAAAAAATATTATTTTCTTTTTATATCCTTTCCTAAATAATTTATTTGTTCGTTTACCTATGGCATATAACGAACCAGTCGTATAATTTCAAAATGGCATGAATGTACCTATAAGAAAGAAAAATCCATCAAAGGGTCGGGCCCAGCATCTTTAATACAAGTTGTCTTGGCAACATAGCAAGGGTGCTGGTGTTACCACACTATTGTTTAACTTCTTTTAACTGTATGTACTACATGTTTCAATGTAGTGTAAAATTTGATGCAAATAAATTATTATTATTATTAATTACAAAACTGAATCCTGCCTTCATTGATCGCTTTAATGTATCGGTAAACAGAGCACATTTCCACGAAAACCTGCCCAATACAGCAATGTGTTTCACAGTAATTATGACCGCCACACCGGCGCGCCCGCTCCGCTACCTAATCCGCTCGCACTGAGTGGTCGCAACGTGAGTGCAAATGGTTTCCGGCCCAGCCTCGCCTTCATCCCTCTGTTTCGCTTATGATTCGTGAATTTTTAACACGTCTGAGAGGACCGGCTTTGCGGCGTTGCTTTAAAAATATTGGTATTGGCTTTTAGAAATATGGTATGTAAAATGTTTTTGATTAGTCTTTTTCTGTCTGTGGGTAAGAGGTCTACCCTGATTTTTCTTTTGTTTTTTTTTTTGTTGATTAATAAAGGTGATAAGGGGTTGTTTGTGACGAATCGATGAGATATTGACCTCATATTATGTTACTGTCTACAAGACTAATATCTGAGTCAGAAATTTAGAATTAAAGACGAGAATATTCCGTTAATTATGTTATCAATGTACAGGGGCGGCAAGGATATTGAGGTGCACTGTATATATAAGTTCTGTAATTTATATGGTGTACATAATAAGATAGATATTCTATTCTTATCATTCGCTATAAAAAAAAACTAATCAGATGCAACACTGTCAAAATGTAACAGCTGTATTTTTTTTAATAACGCCGTACAGCTTCAATTTGCGGAGTCTAGATTCATGGACTGAATCCTTGGTAACAGGTTATGATGCATGAATGTTTCAGACAACCTAAACATTTTTCTATTAAAATAAAAAACTGACGGTTTTCCCGGTATTATTATGAGTATATAATAGCCTCGCTTCGCCCATGCATGTATTGCCTACCGCACATGTTTTAAGTTACCTCTTTTTGCGAAATAATATTTATTTTACAGGGGGATTTTCAAATCAAAATCGTTTATTGCAATCCATAATGTACACTTACAGGTGATACCTAAATATAATAATATAATATTAGAAACAATTATGGACCCTGTTGGGCACAGCAAGTTTTAAATAAGTAGAGAGAGGAAAAGCACTTATGTTTCCATTTATCTATTTAGTTTTATTTAATTTCTATTAATTTATGTTTTATTATTTGTATTGCTATTTTAGTAATCGATACCTATACTACCTTCACTTCACGGATCGGACAGGGTATCTATTTATTATTTATTTAGTTTTATTTAATTTCTATTTATTTATTTTTTATTAATTGTGTTGCTATTTTAGTTATCGATACCTAATACCTTCACGGATCGGACAGGGTTTTCTTTACATATTGTATATTAGTCGTAGTACATCACACGACAAAGTACACATGTAACTACCTATTACAACCGCACTACACTACCCACTACGTGCCGCCACTTTACGAGCTCTGTCACTTTTATCTCTCCGCCTCAGTTACTACCATAGACAATAGCAAATTACCTAGTTACACGACAAACGACTGCTTAATTAAACCGTTGCCGACTAAAATTGCTTTTTATCAACACTTACCGTTTAAAAATGGAACTAGGCAAACTGTTCCGTATCTGGCACGGGGATTGGCTGATAAAGATTGGGACTGTAAATTATTTTAGTTTAGTTTATTTCTAGAGGTGAGCTCAATTACCGAAAGTCAAAATTCTATAGAATTAGTTGTATAAAATTATAGTGCGACTTTTTCGTACATGTGTGCGGGGGTCGGGAGCGTCAGTCGGATGCAGGAACTCAAGCGCCCGACTGACCGGCCGGTGACAGTTTCATGGAACTGTCACCAACGTAAATGGCGGTTTATAATTTAATGTCAATTCTTACCACTGATTTTCCAATAAATACAATTTGGCTTAGCTGTTGTTTATTTTATTTTTTTAAACATTCGCCTGATTATTTCAAACTGATAGAATGCAACCAGTAATTTTTCTACTAATCTGAATGAAAGTTCACTTTTGCAGATAACCTTCAGTACATAGGAAAACGTGTAGGAAGTATTTTAGTGTGCTTTATTATTTTTAGAACTAATTATACGTGTCTTAATTAAGTAATTACTGCCTAAACTTGCTTTTTATCAACATTTACTGTTTAAAAATGCAAATAGCAGAAACTGTTCTATATCTAATAAAGAAACTAGCTGATAACAATATGCTACATAGGAAAATATGTGGGAAGTATTTTTGTGCTGCGCTTTATTATTTTTATAATTAATTATACATGTCTTCGTTACCGACTAAAGTTGCTTTTTATCAACACTTACCGTTTTAAAATGCAAATAGGTAAACTGTTCCTTATCTGGTACAGAAACTTGCTGATAACAATATATTAGGTACAAGAAAATAAGTAGAAAGTAGATTTAGTACCCTTAATTATTTTTAAAACTCATTACGATAATCACAATTAATTGTATTTTTTTTATAAGTGAGTTTTTATTTTCCTCTTTATTGACATTAGATTTGTGGTTACTTACGCAGAAGATTTTGTATGAAATTGTATGGGAGGAAAGAGTCTTATTTTGCGTCCAAATTTATATCAATGGAAATATAGCTGTAATATTGGCTTTAATGTATTTCTGATAACAACTAATTGCTTACATAACTAGAATTGCCAACACCAATATTCCCCAATTACGTCACCAAATTAACGGAAGGACTTATAGAACTGGAAATACCGATTTCTGAACACTCCATTCAATTGGCAATTCACCGCGGTGTCAATCAACCAGCCCCCGGCAGACAATAATTAACGCAATTAATTATGCTTAGGAAATAACTTAATTAATGATCACGCTAGTCACGACATGTAAGTGTTTGCCGGCAAAGGTCAAGCGTGAACCCGCCCACGAATTAAACCTTCTGAGGTTTATTAAAGAATGTAGAGGCGCGGCACAATGATCGGTTCTGGTAATCGTTTTATAGTCGTTTAATTTAATCTTTATTGATTCGGAAAGTTTTCATTCGATTATTTTAATCTATTTTGTCGGGAATTTATGGGGGTATGTATTTGGTCATAGTCGGTTCCGGTCAGTGATTTTCTTTATTACCTATATCTGACAGAGGAATTAATACTTTGGAGTTCAGTGCAATAGAGTTCTGTGTGGTAAGATTTAGATGTTCTGTAAGAGGAAAAGTCTTTCTAAATTAATACAAACAAAGCTGAAACATGAGGCCGGCAGAAACTGATGTGGATGATTTTTAAAATTTGCAGAAAAAAAAAGACCTCTTTTTTAAAGGAATGTAATCCAAATATTTTAAAATTATCCAAATTAAATACAGTTCATAGTAGATACATACCTCCTCATAGTCTTTATGCGAGTGTTGTGGCGCTTGCGCGCGCGCAGCCGGAGCTCATTCGCGCGAGCGGCGCGGACGGCCCACTTTGTTCTTGCGCATGGGCGCGCCAGGCGCCCCCGTCGCGTTTGTGCTCTTCATGAGCTTCTGCCAGTCCTGCTCGCACACTGGTATGCCCGCGAGCATGTAATACCTAAAATAGTTTGTTTTAAAGTATCTACGCAAGTAAAGTTTTCCTAGTTGAAAGCACAAGACTTTAAGCTTTTACTATAAATGGGACCATAGTTAACCGTAAGTACGGACAGCAAGCAAGACAGCAAGTCAAGCTACCCGAAACTGTCAAATATTCCCAATCAACCTTAAGCCTTAACGCCTTCGAGTTAAAGTTGAAATTCTAATAAAGAAATCTGACAAATTGTAGTAGCTTGATGTGCTGTCGTCTGTACAATGATGTCCCTGTGGCTTTAATCACGATAGTAATAAGGACAAACGATAGCTGTTTTTAGAACTCAGAATGAACTGTGCTATAATCAAAAAGTACTTCTATTGGCATTTTGTCATCATCGCATTCCACAGATCTGTCACCTAGCGCTGTCTCGAGTTAGTGATTCTGGCTATGTTTGTAAAAGTTACCCAGACGGTCACTATTAGCTCATAGACGGGAGCTCTGGGCGCTCTTTAGAGACCAACACCAAATCTCCTCTGCATCATCATAAATGGAATGAGGACTCATACCCATAGCATCTACAAACTGGTTGAGAATGTTAGTAAAAGGTTTTTCCTATACAATACCCAGTGTATTCTATTTTAGTATGTATACTAACCTATCTCCCTGCATGAGGTGTGATCCGCACTTGGAGCAGGCGAAGCACTTTATATGGAACACGTGGAGCGGCTGTTGGGGGGCGTTCGTCCTCATCACGAACTCGCTGGCGGGGATGGCTTGCCCGCACGCTGCACACGCACCTCCTGATCCGAACATTCTGGAACAAGACAGCCTTATTTAAGTTTGTTTTAGAAGCTCAAATACCCCGGGCCCAGGCGATGGCCGATGGGCAAGCGCCCGGTGCGGAGACAAATTGGAATTTGTTCTCCTTCGATGGGGGAAGGTCATTGGTACTTCTTAGGTCAGATCCGTAGACCAGAGTAGTAGAGAAATAAAAAACTTCGCTGATGGTAAGCAGTGATGCAATCGTTGATGGTGAAAAGTCTATTCAATTAAAAAAAATTGAGTGAATAGGAAGCAAGACGGCCGCGGCAGTTGTGGGAGGTGATGCAATTTTAAACCCAATAACACCGCCAACGATGCCGCGCCAGAGGGAGATCGATCTGAAGACCCTCCACGACCAAACTCCCGATACAACAACATTTGGCGCGTCGTACCCGGCACACATCGCAACACAACTGTTCAGACCCGTCCTCCGTATGGCTTCACCAGACATCATGCCGAATCGCTTGACGGTAAGACTTTGTCTGGTGGGTGGTAACTTCTGCCGATATGGCCTACCACCGATAGCACTACATTCTTATTCCTACTAGTGTTATAAATACAAAAGTTTGTAATGATGTATATGTATGCATGGATGGATGTTTGTTAGTCTTATATGCGAAAACTGCTAATCGGATTTGATGAAATTTGGCATACAGATAGTTTATAACCAGGAACAACACATAAGATACTTTTTATTCCGATATACCCACGGTATCGAAACTTACTCGGTTGAAACCGCGGGGCGGAGCTAGTAATTATTATAAGCGCTAGAAGGATTGATGTTTGTTACTTTTATACGCAAAACTACTGCACGGAGTTTGATGAAATTTTACAATATTACAGCTTATACCTCCGAATAATACATAAGTATTTTTTATCCCGATATTATTACAGGACTAAGATTTATGCGAAGTGAAACCACGGAGCGCTGCTAGATAGAAATGTATTATTAACTTTTTAAATCCAAAATACCTTTGTAGACTTTAATCAAGCAAGAAAGCACTTTAAAACCTACTTTTCTAGTTGCTAACTAAAACTTAGAACTAATTACTAGTATTAAAATATTCTTTAATGAAGTTTGAGTATTTTAAACGATCCGTTTTAACATAATGTTTAAATTGAAGATTAAATGATCGACGTCTGAGGTACTAAGAGCTAACGATCTTAACAAGCAGGCTTCAAATGCCACGAATATTGCTCGTTAAGCTTTGATAAATGGATAATAAAGTAACGACGTTGACTATAAATCATTCAAATATACATGCTCATTTGTACTGTTGGTTGAACACTAAATTATTGTACGTATTAATAGTAAAATTATTGCTAGTTCCATGCCAGAAGCTTTCCTTGAAAATGAGGACACCATTTTGTCAAGCGGTCAACAAAAGTGTTTAAATACGAATTCCTTGTTTCTTGTATTGTATCATCATCAACCTTTTTATCGTCCCACTGCTGGGCACAGGTCACCTCTCAGACAGAGAAGGATTGAGCGTAATCACCAAGCTTGCTCAATGCGGGTTGGCGATTTCAGACTTATAAAGTCCAGGTTTACTCAAGATGTTTTCCTTCACCTTTAGTCATTGGTGTCCAAGATATACATAGAAAGTACATATAACTTTAAAAAAGTTACATTGGTACTTGCCTGACCTGGAATCGAACCCGCACACTCAGACTTGACACGCTGCTGTTTTAACCACTAGGCCACCACGACTGTTAAATTCCTCGTATTGGATGGCAGAGGTTAATTAAAGAAAAAAAAAAAAACTTTGCCCCACACTAGGTATTACCTACTCCCGTATCGTGGGTGGTTTTACAAGCATTTAAACTCACATACACAAACAGCCAGACCCGGAACAACTACTTGTAGACCATGTAAATAATTGGGTTGTATCCTAAAGAATAATTTAATGTCCATCAGATAGATTTCTAAAAAATATTCAACATAATAATAATAATAATATTTATTCAAAATTCTAAAATAACAAATTAATACAGTTAGCCTTAATTGTAATTCATAAATCTAAGTCTTACGTGCCTGAACTAGGAAATCCTGTGTTTCAAGCGATAAGAGCTGTAATAACAATCTAAAGTAATTAATAAATAAATAATATTAAGAAACAAAATATATAAGGTATTAAATTCAGTCACTTCAGCACAATTAGTAAATTCTCTGTATCTTCATAGGACAATTTCTGAAGAGTATCCCTAAGGATTTTTTTACAGTATGTGTAATTTAAGGAGTAGAAGTTTGCTTTCGCATTTAGTCTATTATAGAGGAGAGGACCGAGGAACAGGTAAAATTTTGATACAAAAGCATGATTTGTTTGCTTTTGGGGACAGACTAGATCTCTACGTCTTTTATCAGTAAGTTCAGGCATATATGGCAAATCTGCGTGTTGTTTTAAATATTGAAGACGTATTTTTATTTATTCTTTAATTCAAATACTTAGGAAGATGACATACTTAGGAGGGTGACAGCCTCCGTGGCGTAGCAGTAGCAAACGCGGCCGTTGCGCAAGGAGGCGCGGGTTCGATCCCCGCACAGTGCAAATATTTGTAGGCATGAATATGAAAATTTGCACTGGTTTGGTCGTGCCTCGGAAAGCACGTTAAGCCGTTGGTCCCGGTTGCCATACGAACACCATCTAGTGGCAGTCGTTACGGGTTGCTGGAGCTCTCAAAAAGTCTAACAATTGGTCTAACTGCAATGCTTACATATCGCCTTCGGGTTGTGGAGATCGGACGGCAGTCGCTTCACGGAAAATATCAAAGTTTAGCCAAAATCAGCTGTTAGACCGGCAAAGCGGACCCCAGACTCCAAAGCTGAAAAGCTACGGATGCGATTGGGATTAACGCTGAGATGATGATGACTTAGGAAGATATATTGATTTAAAATGTCGCATGACGTCACGCCGTGGTACAAAATATACCACGGCGTGCCGTAATTAGCCCTCACTCCGAAACTTTAATACGCTATAACTCAGTAGTTTTTGGAAATTTCGACAAAATAAAAAATACGGGTCTTATTTTTTTTTATTAACTATAAGACGGACTAATTATTTTACCTTGGATACCCACTGAAGCGTCCGGGCCAACAAAGTTGCCTAAAAATTTTCCAGTTAAGCGTTCAGGCAACTATGGTGGCCTCACCAACATGTACACTTTAAACGAGTTTTTATTTATGATATGTATCAAAGAGCTTCATAAACCTCTCACTTGATGGTTCTGTATTAAACGACGATTATCGGATGGCTAAAACAGTGCCCCACCTGACTGAATACATCCCTATTGGTAAGTGCGGGAATCAAACCCGCGACACGCAGCGCAGCAATCGAAAACTCAGCCACTGCACCAATTGTGTCGCCTCTCTTACGTATCTTTCACACATTTCGCTAGAAATATTTAATTCCCTGTTATCGAGGACAAGCATGTTGTAATCACCCGGGAACAAATCCAGACTCCGCTACTAAAAAGTTCCAGATAGGAAAACATAATGGACTTTGCCCGACCCGGCAGTGATACCTCTCATGGTCAACAGTAGCACTCGCGACCACTAAACCAACAAGGGAATCTCCCTCTTCTGTAAAAATCTTGTAATGGCAATACATGTATGTCTACATAAAATAATCAGTTTATAATGTTTCCACTCCTGGTACACATGCCTCCTCTTGTTGAGAGGGAGTAGACTGTAATTTACCACGCAGGCCCAGTGCGGGTTGGTAGGTGTTGCTGTACATGCTTTCGAAATTATGGCTCCTTTTTATTTTTTTTTTATTTGTTATAAACTAGTGCTTGACTGCAATCCCGCCTGATGGTAAGCAGTGATGCAATCGTTGATGGTAAAACGCACTAGCTTATTAAGCCTATTCACTTAAAGAAAACTGAGTGAATAGGAAGGAAGACGGCAGTTGAGCGAGGTGATGCAATGTTTAACCCAACAACACGACCAACGATGCTGCGCCAGAGGATGATCTTGAGACCCTCCACGACCAAACTCCCGACACAACAACATTAGGCACATCGTACCCGGCACACATCGCAACACAACTGCTCAGACCCGTCCTCCGTACGGCTTCACCAGACATCATGCCGGAACACGACGAATCGCTTGGCGGCAAGACTGTCTGGTGGGTGGTAACTTATGCCGGCGGCTGATGTTGTTGCCTACCACCGAGAAAATATATATACTCGTATATAAATAGGCTCTAGAATATGCCGGTTTCTGACGATGTTATCATTCACCTTATAAAATAATTAACACATTGTAAAACGCCTGGTGGGATTCGAAGCTACGACCTACAACTTTTAAGTCGCGGCTGATGCCACTAGGCCACCGCTGTCATAATGTAATAAACCTCCCTGTGGTCTGCTCATTAGCTTGCAAAATTTTCTTCAAAAAACTGCCAATTAAACCTGTATTGAAAAGCAAGTTCCAAGAACTTGTTTGAAAAAGCTCTATACCTACCTAATTATAGAACACGCTTATTTTCAATACCAATTGACATACATTTAAGTAGATATTGTAAATCCTCAGATGCTGTTGATGTGTGTGTATATATAATAAATATATTTCTGCGTATTCAACTGACATAAGCTCTCATTCGTCTTTCAAAACGTTTACGAGAAGCGACATCATATACTAAGACCACCTCTACACTCCGTATAATAATTTATCAATCATCATTTCTCCACTATAACGCTCTATTCCTCTTTCAACTTTTTAATCGCTATATTATAAAATCAATAATTTGTTGCGCAGTGATTTACCGTATAATTAATAAGGCTTCAAGCCGCCATTGAATGGTTTATGGTCAATAAAATATGTGAACACAGTCGATAAGATAAACTTCATAATGCCTTTGACGAGTGTCACCGTCTTGTTTATACATAATTCGCAATAAAATTTAATGCGACCACATTTAGACTCATATTTCCTTTTTATTGGTTGAAATGGGAATGATTCATTATGGTGGAAAACCGAGTGGTTTTTATATACGACTCGTAACGTCACCAGATTTAGCTATACTGGTTTACGTATAAGAGATTAGGAAAGGACAGGGGAAGTCGGCAAGACTGCCTTTAGGACTTAAATATAGACAGTTTGAATATGATTGTACATACATAAGCCTTAGGATTTCTCGTCGAAACACTAGAATAAAGTGACATTCACAATTAAATTTTATAGGTACCAATGAACCTAAAAGTTAACATGACATAATTAAATAATTACAATCTGTATTTCATTCCAGTTGAGACGTCGCTTGCCAACACTAATAAAATAAATCTATTATTATAATAACTTGTTAGCTACCCGGATTCGCATATAGTTTCACTAAAATGCGCTCACTAGCTGACTAAATGAGTTCACTAGTTGCACAGACTGAAGTCCGCTGGTAGTTTATCTTAACGGATAACTCGGTTTCAGTTAATGACATGTATCGTCCCAATAATCGGGACCAACTGCGAGAATGCCGCGACTGTGGCACTTTAATAGCGGCATTTAATATCTACTTAATGAGTCATTATTGCAATCGCTATTAGCGTCGCCGGCGAGCTTGTATTATTTACAACCGGCCTGAATATTAATAAATCGCCATAACAATCCGGCCGAAAGCAATCAAAATTTAATTACCTGTTCTTCTTAGCGTTATTCGTTTTGAAATGATTCAACGCCGAACATTGGCAATGGGTTAAAGATAAATTTGAAAGTCTTAAAAGATAAATTCGCTTCAATCACTCGGAGCAAATAGGATTTCGTTTCATTTACTCCGGTAAGAGCGTTTTCAATTAAGGAGCGCCCGACAAACAGTATCGGCGTATGAAGGTATAATTAATTAAACCGAGCCAAGACAAACATGTACGAATCTATTTGTGTTGGGTGTTGGACGCTCGCGGGGTGTGTACGGAAAGATGTGAGGATTATACCCGGGAAAAATACGGGAAACAGCCAACACTCATACATGTGCAGCGTCGGACCCAAACTATACATAACGCAAAAATATATACGGAAAGCAAGGTTGACAGACTAATAAATCTCCACGCTAACCTAAGTGGGTCGAACTCCTTGAATACCTAAATAAATCTTCTCTTTTTTATAAACTAGTCAATTGTGAGAACTTCATTTGGACGAAAGAGATATTTATTACGTTGTGATTCGCAATTGAAGGCCGTTAGGGCAGTAAGTTATAATTAATTAAGAAAATTAATATGTTTCATATTTCCTTGTGAATCTTTTGAACATTATACATATATCGCAAATCAATTCTCGGAACGGACTTAATTAAATGGAGGACATTAACACATGCGAAGTTGTTTTATTTATTCGACCGTGTGACTTTAACAAGTTTTGTTTGGGTTTGAACATTTCTATCTGATAGAGGACGCGCTTAGTTCGATACCTTTCAAATTTATTCACATAATGTAGTTGAAAGTTGTTAAGAATTTCTAATCGTCAACTTTTAGGTTTCCTTTCATACTAATATTAATTAAGGAGTGTGTGTAGTCTGAGTTTAATAAATGCAAAAGTTTCTCGTATACGGGACGGGTGCGGTGCCTACTCGAACTTTATTTGCCTTCGTTACTTGTAAAATTGAATACGTCGCCGTGAATCCTCATTAATTTAAGATGTAGACTGTATCTTGACATGTTATTTTATTCATTAAGGGAGCGTCTTGAGTCTCACGGTTGTGTACGTGTCGACTTCGGATTGTTGTAAGGAACATAATTTAAAACCTCTTGACAAGATCATTAGAGCGAGGGTGTGGAGGCTCGCCAGAGGGCGCTGTTATCGTTTATAAATATAATATAGGTGAGGACTTACATGAAATATACGCGTAATTATCAGTGGGTTTTCCTAGAAACTGCTAAGTACATACGTATGTATAAACTTAATTACGATGATTACATGTTCTAGTACTTTGTTTTAATGATATAGGTATAAATGTTAGGCACGGTTCAACGCATACGTGGTTAATTAAATATCAGATTTTTCATCTTTCCTTCCTCTTTGTTATCCTTGTATGGGAATAAAAACAAAGTTGTTTCAAACTTTAATTATGTACCTACTTGTTAACAGAAAAACTACGAAATGTAGCTTGCTAATTAGAGGCATCTGATCCATGAGTTGATTTTAAGTGGAATTCTAGTAACAGTCTTTTATACCGTGTGAGTACATCGAGGGACTGAAACAATTTGCTAGCGGCGGTGTTTCCGTCAGACTATTTAAATGTGTTCAAGGTTAGAATAAATAAGCTATTAATAAACAAGCCCGCTTTACCATCAACGATTACATCACAGCTTACCATCAGGCGGGATTGCAGTCAAGCACAAATTTATAATTATAAAAAAAAAACCTCATCTTTATTTGTATTAAGGATAGTTGAGATAACTTCATTTAAATCTCATTAAATAGATGATAGACACACTTAAGGATAAGAAATAAGTTAAAGATATACAGAAAAAAAACCGCATCCAAAATAGGGATATACATATATGAGTCTAAATAACATCTTGAGGAAACCTGGACTTTAAGTCTGAAATTGCCAATCCGCATTGAGCAAGCGTGGTGATTACGCTCAATCCTTCTCTGTATGAGAGGAGACCTGTGCCCAGCAGTGGGACGATAAAAAGGTTGATGATGATGATGAGTCTAAATGACCTATGCCAGTAGTCAACATGACGTATGGAACAAATTTTTTTTTTTATAAACTTCGATACATTTCAATGTTAAATGCATACTGGATAAACAATCCTGTATTTTCTAAACCAAAACGAAACAAATCTACTTAATTGATAATCACGAAAGAGTTTGTATAAGAATAAGTACGGGCCACATTGTGGGGGGAGAGGGGCGATTGGCTCAAGACGAATGCCTCTCAATAGAGGCGAGATGCGTCCGGGCCGGAATCACTTGTTGCTATCAGACTTAAGGAAAGGACCCTAGAAATATTTAAACGGCGCCATTATGAGTATCGCAGATTATTAAATACAGCGTCGCCTACTTAAATTTTTATTCGCTTTTATTAACACGAAGTACTACTTATTTCTTCTCGTATCGTATCGTCGTGGTGGCCTAGTGGTTAAAACACCAGCTTCTCAAGTATGAGTGCGCGGGTTCGATGCCAGGTCAGGCAAGTACCAATGTAACTTTTCTAAGTTATATGTACTTTCTAAGTATATCTTGGACACCAATGACTGATTAAAAGGTGAAGGAAAACATCTTGAGGAAACCTGGACTTTCAAGTCTGAAATCGCCAACACGCATTGAGCAAGCGTGGTGACTACCCTCAATCCTTCTCTGTATGAGAGGAGACCTGTGCCCAGTAGTGGGACGATTTACTTATTCAATGGCGTCTGGATTTGAGCCAGTATCGTGAGACTTAATTTGTACTAACATTCGCTGATTGGATTGCGACAACTCGTGTGGTAATTGCAAGGAAGCTGGTTATGTTGTGTTATTATATCGTTATGAAATACTTTCAATATTAATTGATCGTTAGTGAAAGTAGGCATTACATCAACTTTCGCTACTTAGTATTTGGCCGCGGGCACTAATCCATTAGAATAATGAAGTTTCTAAATGATCTAATTGATCATTTTAGGTGATGCAATTTTACGTAAGTTTGACATAACATAAACTTGTTTACCAACCCGCACTGGGTCAGCGCGGTAGATTACGGCCCACTCCCTCCCACCATGAGGAGGCCTGTGTCCCAACAGTGGGAACGATAAGTATAGGCTGATTATATAAACATGTTTTACTCCTTTTTTTTTGTTGGGTTGGGAAATCATCATATGACTTCTCCCGCTCTGGGCGGAGCGGAAGGGCCTGTCAGACTTTTACTGATTAAAACCCACCCGTGTTTCTTCACTTGCCTGTACGACGGCCAGGGCCACGGTTTCTTGTTTAACCAACCCGCAACCCTAACCCAGGAGGCATCGGTCTTCGTGGACCAGGTCACGATGTGCTGACATCTCTTTGAGGCACGCGTGAAACACGACGCGCCGTCGACTCGGGCCTGGTCCTTACCGGGCGGCGAGCTGCTCACTGCTCACCGCCCGCAGGCCTGCGCCTACGGTGGGTGGGTGTTTGGTGACGTCTCCCGACCAGGGCGTAACATGTTTTACTCCTAAGGATTAGACAGGGGTGTACTGCACAACAATTGAATAACTCACTATTACTTATCAATTGGAATCAGTTTCAAAAATATTGTTCGAGAAATGTGTCTGCTCAACAAAGAAAGAAAGAAGAAAAAGAAACGTTTTATTCAAAAAAAAAAATGCAATAAATGTTGTCGAACTGTCAAAATCAAACCCATTGCTACTGATAGTGTGTTACGACGCAGACAGCCTCCGTGGCGTAGCGGTAGCGGGCGCGGCCGCTTCGCAAGGTGGCGCGGGTTCGATCCCCGCACAGTGCAAGTATTTGTATGCATGAATATGAATATTTGCACTGGTCTGGTCGTGCCTCGGAAAGCACGTGAAGCCGTTGGTCCCTGTTGCCATACCAACATCTAATGGCAGTCGTTACGGGTTGTTGGAGCCCTCAAAAGTCCAACAATTGGTCTAACTGCAATGCTTCGATGTCGCCTTCGGGTTGTGGAGGTCAGACGGCAGTCGCTTCACGGAAAATGTCTAAGTTTAGCCATATCAGCAGTTGGACTGGTTAAGCGAACCCCAGACTCCAAAGCTGAAAAGGCTTCGGATGCGACTGGGATTAACGCTGGGATGATGATGAGTGTGTTACGACGCATTGAGGGTTAATAACACACACATTACGTCAGTTCTGTTGAAGTCCCACATAGGACTTTAACGTGATTGTTCGCAATATGATATACATGTCTATTTAAATATTTATCTACAGATCCCTTTACTGCGCATGGTCCGTGTTTTTTTAAACTTTTTCAAGTATAATATCATTCTATCACCCAAAATCAATGCATATCTTCTCACACGTTATTGTAGTGAAATGATATGATAATATACGATTGTTTACAAGCATTGGCTCCTACAATACAAATACGCCAATAGCGTGATTGTGTGCTTATGATCACACTGCATGCGGGGTCTTTGGAGGCGGGACGCATCAACGTCTGTGTATCAAGTTAGCACGTCGTTAGAGCGACTTGTTAGCGGCGTGTGGCGACGACAAGCCAAGAATTTGCTAATGACACATGCTCACGATAGGGTTGACTAATACAACCCATCATAAAACGTATGGGCGTATATCCTCGCTGACTAATTAATGGGATTAAGATTTTGCATCAAACTGCAGTAAGTGGAGGAGGCATTGAATATTATACCTACTGTTGAGAAAATTAAGATGATATCAGGAATATTAATGTATGTACTCGATGTTGTTCATTTATCCGCCATATTTTCTTTAAAACCGAGTTTAAAGCCTAATTCTTCAGGGACAGATTAATACAATAAGTTCGCAGATACATATATGTATAGGTAAGTTAATATATCAGAAGGCTATTATTAAAATACACATAATGTTATCAAAAATACTTAATATTATTTCTATGCATTGATCTCAAAGTAACTAAGATCATCATTCTTTTACTTTTAATCCAGTTTTCGTGGTCGGCGCAATATGTCTTCACTTCCATATTCCTGAATCGGTCGTCATTGCGGCAATCAAACCTTTTCTAGCCGTTATAAAGTTCATCTATTATTTCTTTGGATTTCTCCTACTCCTCTCTTATAGCATCTATATTTTTACTCAAAATCTTCCTTCCATTAAAACATTTTCCTCATTCCCACCCAAGTAATACTCATTACATGTTATTATTTTAAAATACACAGGTATATTTTCCGACGCCATGTTTGTGTAGAGCATATTTTATTTTTGCTTTATTAAGCAATCATTACATGTTTACAAAAACATTTAATTTTAAATCAGAATAAACTTGCCAGCAAATAAAATTTTTAAACCATAATTTTCAAAGAAGATCAGTTGCAGTTGGTAACCCTGTTTAAATTCGCGGTCGCGCCGTCTAGGGCTCGCACGAGGATGAATCAAGCGGTTTGACAAATCGGATCGCTTTAATGAATATCATGTTTATTATTCCGAACGAGTCGCATACGATTGCGCTTAATGACGGAACATGGTGTCGCCTGCCTGCATAGCGTTTAGGGAGAATATACAATAGTATGATAGTTTGTTTGTTTTGCTGTTTTTAGGATTAACACCTGTGTGATGGATGGATGGTAGCCTATATTTTTCTCCATGTTCGGTCTACTTATGAGTCAAATATCAACAAATTCGGTTCCGCCATTTTAATGTAAAACAGTAACGAACAAGCTCAATTTCGTTTTTAGGGTTATAAAGGGGTAAAATTTGTGAGTTTGTATATGTATAGAGAGCCATCGTTGCAACTACCTATCCGATTCCGAATATTCTTTTACTTATTAGCTTCCTACTGGAAGCTGCAGTTTTGCCTACTGCCTATGTTAAAACTAGAAATAGCATGCGCACGCGCTTGCGATCTAAACTATGTGCTAGGCGATAAGTTTATGAAAGAAGTTAAAGGGATTTCTTTTTTTTTTTTGGAAAAAATAGGTATAATGAACACATCACATAAAAAAATAGTATCCCGCAGGTATTCGTATCATATAACAAATTTAGTGTCAATAAATTTAATATTAATGTGACAGATTGTCGGTATAAATATTTCTTCACAAACATATTGTTTTCTATAGTATATTTCCAGCAAAATTTTATTTAGATTTACGTTCGTTAACCGTGGGGCAATCTCGTATTCAAATTGACATAGCAAAACAACAGAGCCTCCGGACCAAGTTCCATAAACTCGTTTCAAACTCTCTTCTACACATTCTATCGGCGATTTTTAATTAAGTCCCTAGCGAGCGGCAAGCGTGCAAAGTAACACCATCAATTCATTATCCTAAACTCCGGCTCGATTGTTCCTCGCTCGCTACTTACGCAAACTTTCATTTTAATCAAGCGTTTAATTAAAAATTATCCGAGAAAAACAAAATAAGCCCGTTAGGGGACGGTCTGAACTAATTAAGGCGCATGCGATGAGCCGACCGACAGCGGCCGAGGTGAGCGGCCTTTCATTAAACGCCTTGTTCACTCCAGTGCCGGCGCTTAGCAAAACTATTACTACTACTCCAGAGGAAAAACTAACAAGTGTCGGGGGCGTAGTCGGTGATTGTGCGATGTGGCCACCGCTTTGTAATGACGACGTAATTATTAGCGACGCGTCCCACCGCTCGCGACGCATGTATTATTAACACAACAGAGGTGCCGTCCATTAGTTAAAAGCGGGTTATTGTACTCCAGTGATCGCTGTTTAACGAGACTATCCTGCAATTACGTTAGCGAGAAACAATTAAATCTCGCTAATGAGTCGCACCAGTTTTTGTAATATTACAAAAGATTTAAATAAAACTCTCTCCCAAAGGCTCCGCTATAAAATATAACGTTGTAAATAATCGTGTAACAAAAACGGTATAGCAAAACTTTTCTAATTACTGTTAATACCAATATCAATTAACTTGCGCTAAGAATTAATTATCTCGGTATTACGGTCCCTCATTTATTACTAAACTTTCACTAATCAATCTTCCAAAGTAGCCAACATCGCTATAACATAATTCTATAAAATAATCACTATATATTTTCTTAATGAGAAACGTTGAAATAGTATGAACCTAGCACTTCTTCATTATCAACCTTTTTATCGTCCCACTGCTGGGCACAGGTCTCTTCTCATACAGAGAAGGATTGAGCGCAATCACCACGCTTGCTCAATGCGGGTTGGAGATTTCAGGCATAAAGTCCAAGTTTCCTCAAGATGTGTTCCCTCACCTTTTAATCAGTCATTGGTGTCCAAGATATACTTAGAAAGTACATATAACTTAGAAAAGTTACATTGGTACTTGCCTGACCTTTAATCGAACCAGCACACTCATGCTTGAGAGGCTGGTTCTTAGCAGCCGGGTAAAAAAGGATAAAATATGACCACATTAATTGTTTTATTTAGAAATTCATTAGTCCTAAAGTGGCAATCAAAATGAATTAAGGATTAGACGTAATGTCCCGGTACCAGACAGGTAAAATATTTATTTGGTAGTCACATCTGCCACTAATAACATAATACGATTTTTAGACGTGTGCACATTATGGGCACATTACAGCTTTTGTTGTGCACATTATTCATAGCAGTTTAATAATGATTGAGCCATAACGATTTATTATCTAACTTGTTATTATAACACTGCCCTTCACGCCGATACGCTTCAGGCCTCTTATCAACTTGTTTGACAGCTCAAACGTAATTTCGCGCATAAATTTAGTCAAAGGTGTACGAGGATTGACGTAAAGTATTAATTACTTCAATTATCGGTGTCACGCATTAATAATAATAATTTATAAGTGGCAACATTTGTCAAAAGCCGCACACGATGAGCTAATCGACTATCACCGCTAATTGCGCGCACCCCGTTGGGGGAACACCGCCCGTCGCCCCCTCCCCTAACTAATTAGATAAGTTTGCAACTCCAATGTACTTCTGGTGCTCCACTCCGCCGGTAAGCATCAATCTTTTTAATTAAACATTTTTGACACCGCAACGATTAGCCATCGAACCCATTTCTATGCTAATACCGTGAATAGTTTTAATTTAAATGCAAAACGAGAAGCGAATATGGCCACAAGTTTACAGCTAGGTGCGTTTTGCATTGTTATAGGGGCTTTCAACTATACTTAGAATGCATTTACGATATTAAAATAAAACTTAATACCTCTCTCTGTTTAATAGAAACATATAATATTAGAATGTTTATAAAAAAAATACACATAGGTACTCCTTACGCTTTATTGGGGAAACAGAACACATTCTAGTTTTAAAAGCTTATAAATCCCGATCTTTAACGGCGTATAAACTGTGCTTGTTGCAATCAAGAACCAATCTCAGATTTATAGCTAATTGATGACTATATCCTCAAAATACGTGCAATAAAATGACACAATTTGAATAAAACCGTCGTAATGTTCACACGCACGACCATCAAAATAAATACAACTGAGAGCGCGTTACGTAGAAAGCTTTCAATTAAGATATATCATAACGTATCTAGCTATAGATGAGACATTATGCAAATATAGTGTTCCGAAAGTAAAATTTATATAGCAAATAGGTTGTTATCATAATTAATTGGTAATTCACTAAATTCCCGTGCCCACAATACGCCTTTTAATCAATCCATTTATAAGCAACAAAAATAAAATTGACGTATCAATTTTGTTAATAGTCCAAGAGCGGCATTTATCGACGTTAACTCGGATAGATTTTTATAACTCCCGCCTGATCAAATATTGCTTTTAATGTAAACATATTTATTAGTATCGACCGGATTTACGTCAAATTGATCATAATCAATTTGGTGAGCAATTAATTTATGAGACAAGTGTAGATACTTGTTAATAAAACGAGAATCGACTCCATTATAGATGAGCGCGGAGCAATAAATCAGGACATACAATGGGCACATTGTCTGTCGCTCAACCTGATTAAATAAATAAATAGGTGCCGATCTGAGACGCTTGCGCAGATCTTATCACACATCTTGGGACATTTATAGAAGCGAAAACGCCGAAACGACCTCTCTATATAAGATAATAAGGCTTTAAGTATCAGTGTATGAAATCGCATGTATCTAATCGTTGTTCGTGTTTGGCGTGTGCCGAAGCGATTCAGAGCTTTACTAGTATTGTGCTTCGGTTGAAAGTTGAGTGGTATGTGTGTCTTGTTAGTTAGGACGCGAGACGGCCGAGATGGATGGCGTCGAGGAAGGCTAACTACGAAGGTTTGCACTTCATCTTTCATCGTTGTATGGTTAGTGACGTGCGAGCCAGAAACGTAAATTAAGTGTATCTGTTACCGGCGATCAACTTATTAGCAAATAGCCTTATTAGGAAAAATAACAATTCCCAAGATTTTATAAATATTGCTTAAATGGAAACAATTTAATTTAATTTCTTCAATAACAACACATATTGTAAATGGATTGACACGTCGTCTTAAAGAACTGCTATGATTTCTAAAAATTATGTGATAAGATACCAGTTCATTTTAACAGTGGAAATCGTGGTCTTCATAGATTTGGCTAAGAATTATACAGTATGTTAACTAACAGAGGGCGTTCCCGTTAACCCGAAATAGTATAGCATACATACATGCTAAAAAAAATATTTCCATTCGAAAACAAAATGTTTTAAAATTTTTTCCAATAAGAAAATATTCAATAAAAATTTTAAATTGACATGTAAAAGAAAGACACTGTACACGCGAACATGAAAGACGGCAACGTCGCAATTTATTTATACATGACGACTACTATTTTGATTTAAAACAGGAGGTTTCAAATTTATTTCCAATTAGAATTTTTTTTATTCGGATTTTTTTATGCTTATTTTTCTATGCTGATATTTTTATTTTAATCTATTAATGATATATATTAACGAGTTTAAGGGAACGCCCTCTGTTATTTAACTGTATATTTGACTTCGTACATTTTACCACTGCACAAAACCCGCATAAAATACGATCGGTAACAGACGGTGTTCCCCAAGGCATCATACTGGGTCAACTACTGATTTTGCCATATAATACATACATGTATACCTTATCTACGTACAATGTTATTTCTTAAGACAATCATACGTTTCAGACAATATTCTCAGTTTACTTTAATATACTTAAGCCAAAGTTAATCGTTGTTCTAAATGTTCGATAAAATTGAGGATCTGCATCTGGAAAGGAAGCCTCCTGAAAACGTACACCTATTTATTCCTAGATACGATTTGATCCCTTAAGACTGAATCACAGCCAACGATGTAGTTTGGCATTCTACATGAAGTGTCAAAATATGAGCTAAGTTAGAACGATAATTATGTTGCACGTTTCGTATTACACGCAACACATGACATTCACAATTTACATGCGATATTAATGAATCTCGACGCAAATTTTAACCGGTGTCCAGTAACGGTCGTTAGGGAGCTTTATTTAGGGCAAAAGGCCCAGTAATTGGCCCGGCCGGATGCAGCGCACAGGTGCTCCGTGCGTGCGCCCTCTCGCGGTGGCCGCAGGAAATGAGAGCCAATTTGAATTTCTTCCGTAGCGAATCGATTAATTGGATAGCTATTAAATCATTTTTCGGTTATGAATCCAAACGAATATACGGTTATTTATTTTTTCCCTCACACCTGTGCCACTCAGTGTAATGAAGAGTACATAAAATACAACAAAAAAAAAAATAGGAGACAATGAAGACAGAATGATTAAGTTATGGTTTTTATTCTCTCTTAAAAAGAAAAATTAATTAAAAAAGCACCCAACAAAAAGGTTGAATACAAAAGGGCGTACTCTAGTGCAACGATGATGGGAATGACGGCGGGCAACTAAGGTACCAGTTGCTGGAAGTTTGTTTCCCTCACACCGTTATGAACACACGTACTTCATATTTCACTCGATCTTGATTAGCCATCGCAAACAATTTGTAACGTAAAAGGGTAATTAGGAGTTTAACCTGCACGAAAATAAAGGAATTATTAGAAAACAATCCGGACAGAGAAAGGGGGTGCAGGTTGGTGAGGAGGGGGCGTGTTCGAAGGAAGGGTGTCTAATTAGGGAGTGGGGGCGAAGGTAATGAGCCGCGATCGCCGCTCCGATATAACGAAGGCTATTTACGCGGTGGTCGCTCTGAAAATTGCGAGGTTTTGTTTTAAAAGCGGTTACCGTTTGAGTTTTGCGATTAAGGAGTTTAATTAGACAGTGTTGTTTACAACCTCATTACGGTACGTAACGTCGGTGGGAAATAGCCTCGGATATCGGCCGATAATTTATGAAGTTGAAAAATGAGTTTCTTGCCGCTAAGTAGATTCTGTTGTAGATTATAACCAAACAATCCGGCCTTATGAATAAACATGAACTCAATCTCCTTGTTTTTCTGTCTAAATACTGAATGTGGACCTTATTGTGTTCTGTTTAAAGTTAATTGTTATTCTTTTGTGGGTAATATGTTTGACCTTCAATTGTTTTATAAATTACAACTGCCATTACCTTCAATGGTCCAGTACAAGTAGGTACATAATGTATGATATTAGTTGGTAAATTTTGTGAGAATTGGTTAGTATCGTAATCTTAATGTATTGATATCATAAAGTGCATTGTAATAAACATAATTAACATGCACTTTATGGTATTATTGTACTCATTAAAAGATATGGCCGGGCCATACGAAAAGTAACTGAAAGCTTAAAAATAAAAAAAAACACCTAAAACACAACAAAAACTACGTATTACAGCAAACAGAAGAAGCAAGTTTGTACCGTTAACTAAAAAAAAACTATTTGCTATGGTCAATAATAGCATACACCTTGAAGCCAGTGGCAAACTTATAGAAAAAAAAAACAACCCATAGACTAATTTATCAACCAGCAAAGGTGCAATGTGCATTTTACATATTCATTATATGAACCCTAAGCATAGCTATATCATGTCTTTTTTCACTTTCCCCTTCCACTATTAAAAATCTCATAAATTAACTATGAATACCATTATAAACAGCATTTATAGAATTCTTACATAATATTTTACACCTATTTACCTAAGTAAGTATCTCTATTAGCGTTTATGCTAACAACCCGCTTTAGAATTCATAACAAAACATAGAATTATTCAAATCATTTATACACAAGCACTTTGATTTACATTTTCTGAAAGAAACTACCTGCTAGAGACTATAAAGCATTCTGTGCCATCAATTAATTACTTATAATATTATTAAGTTTTGGATTTATTAACGGTATTGATATAGGAGCTTATAATTATGAAAAGACATTAGAGTTCTTATTTTTTTTTTTTTATTTTGAAAAGAACAGTTGTGGAGTTACATGCCTTCATCTTTTACTTAAGAAACGACCAATTTGAACCGTGCAAATAAAATATGTATTTATATGTACATTTCGAATTTGATAATGCAGTGCAAATGCAGGGTTCTGGAAAACTGCTAGATCTCAATGCTTGACTGATGATTTCAATTGATTTTGATACTTACTGTTTACTGTTCTAATTTATAACTTGAACATTTTAACAAGTTCTAAATACAAGAAAAGGCTAAAATAGACTTATTAACTGACTGATATTTTATAGCCTTGTCCAAATGGACTTTGCTATTAATTTAGGATTCGATGGAATCGAAACGTGTGACACCAAAATAATGATAAAAAATGGTCTCGACGCGAAAGTTTGGCGACGTGAGACGGTTTTAATAGCCGTGAATAGAAATAAGACGAAGCCGAATACTGCTAGCAAAGCATGAAACTATAGGTGGTTATTAGTTGTCGAGAAATAATTACTGTCTCCTGGAATCCCGATGGAGTAAACCAAGCCATCCTTTGATATAGGACACGTCGTACACCAATTAAAGTAAGAAATATGTTCCAATTAAATATCTAATGAACAATGTATACGTCACAGGGACAAAACCAAAGACAATGAGCGGTATTGCTAGGTCTTTCTTTTTGTTTGGGTTGGGAAATCATCAAATGACATCTCCACCTCTGGGCGGAGTGGAAGGGCGTATCAGACTTTGACTGACTAAAAAGTAAAAACCCACACGTGTTTCTTTACTTGCCTGTGCGCCAGGGCCACGGTTTCTTTTTTAACCAACCCGCAACCCTGACCCAGGAGGCATCGGTCTTCGTGGACCCCGTTACGATGTGCAGATATCTCATTGAGGCGCGCGTGACACACAACGCGCCGTCGACTCGAGCCTGGTCCTTATCTCAAGCCCGCGCCTCCGGTTGCCAGGAGTTTGATGTTGTCTCTCGACCTCACGCCTCTAGCCACCGCAGGAGACGCACTGCTTCTGCGGCAGCTAGAGGCATAAGGGCGTTGGGATTTCCTCTCCCTCACGCGCTCCGCCTCCTTCTTTGCCAGCATTATTGTTTCGCAGAAGGAGGTGACGGCCTGCCATGCACTCTCGCTCCCGATCATGGCCTGGATCAGGGTCGGACGCGAGAGATCAACCCAAGGCGGGCAGACCTCCACCGTATCCTCAGGGCAATCCACACAGTGGTGTCACTCTGACGTTTCCTCCCGCCTTATACGAAACAGGAACCTCCCGAAACAGCACTGTCCGGTGAGGATCTGCGTCAGGCGGAAGGTGAGGTCGCCGTGTCGCCTCTCTAGCCACTCCTCAAAGAGGACTTACCGCCGCTATTGTGGTAGGACCAGTATTGTTAGGTCTTAAAATACTTTTAAAAAATGCTTGTCAGATAAAATTAAGGTTCCTCTTCACTAACGTCAATATCGTTATAAAGCGGTGTTGTAAGAACGGCACGCGGCACTCGCTAACCGCGTTTCAGATGTGGCACAAAAGGGACGTTTTTTCCCGTAATAGACGTCTCGCCGACATCATTAACGTATCGACAAAGTTGGCCGCAGTTATTCGCTAATGTGACAACAACAGAGAAAGCCCGCCACAAATGAGGGACCATCTTTTCGGCTTAGGATTCGGGCACACCGCGAGTTTTCGAGCCCCGTGAATGTCGAAATGAAATATGTGCAGTTATGAATGTTTTCAGATTATCTTAAACGTGTTTTTTTTTACATTTTACGCATTATTTTTGTAACGAGTACCTTTTTGTGTATTATAAAAAAATCGAAGTAGAGATAATTTAGTAAAAGAATATATACCTAAATAAGATTTTAATTTCAATCTCGTAGCGTGTACTTCGAGCACATCGTAGGCGACGAGCATCCCTAGACAATTTTATTATCTTATGGTAATTTAACAATTAGTGTCTAATGAATGATAATATCATTCATTTATACCCACACTAATATTATAATTAAGCACTTAGCCGCCGCTAATAATTAATTACTAATTAAAAGAAAAATACAGATCATCCTAATTTGCTTTGTTACGATCCGTTTAACCCCCAAACAGAAGCAAAGAAGCACGAACGACCTCTACAAAGTGCAGGTGTTTTTAATTATAATAGCAATTTTATTTAATTATGTTTTAACAGCTAGTGTTTGCGTCCGGTGTGCCCCGGGCGGCGGGGGTGTATTCTAATCGCGTGTTAGCGTGGCCCGTTTTTTGCGCTAACGAACAGGTTGCGTTAAGGCGACGTAGACGGCAAATCGACGGGAATTTCGCCTCATTAAAAGTTGCGACCTGCGGAGGAGGCAATTTGGAGGCTCGCGACGACTTCGCCCGCTACTTATTAACGAGCCGACTTTACACTATCACTGTGAAGTCGGACGTCTTCGTTTCGTCCCTTTATACGCATTTTATTTGTATCACGTTAGTGGCGCACTATTATTATGAGCAGCATCCCTCGCGTGCTGCGGCGCGCCCCACCTGCCCCATTCGAATTAGTAAACAAACGTCTTTACGAGCGGTTTTACGAGTCCCGCGATATTTCGGTCTCGCGCACGACGGTTTACGACATAATGAATTTGTTGATGAACTAGGTATTAGAAAGTTTGGAAATAGACGCGTTAGTGACCGACGCATCGCTTGCGCTACGGACCAGTAGCTTCATAGGCGACGTGGTTTATGAACAATTAAATACGTGACAAGCAGAACTTAATTTTCACAAGGGCATTGGCTTCGTTGCCTGTCGTCAGGTTTTACCTCAAACCGTGGAAAAACACAGTTTTATGTAGCTGTAGGTACATTCGCTGAACATAACAGGGAATCGTTACAAAATATAAATATAGAGTTCACTAGTAAAACTGATCATACATTTTTATGATCCAGACGAGAGCAGCAATAAAATTACGACAGAAATACAAATTACGTCGTTAAACTTTTAATTTTGTCTGAATTAGTCAATTATTATGTAATTTTTGTATTAATTTATTTGAACAGAAGGTATTTAGGGCGTGATGTAATTATAATATTACCTATTAGCTAGGAGATTACAGTGGTAAAGTTAAGAGCTTTACTATTGAATTATAGCCGCTCCGGCACATAATTAAAGCATCTTCAATGAAGTTAAGCATAAATTTACATATCGGTGCGAGCATACCTCCTGTTATTAATAAGTAAGTCGTTGTAAGTTAGTAGTGCAGAGAGCACGCGTCTCATAGTTATGGCGAGGTTAACACATGAGGTTAATTAAGATCAGAAGCGGGACCTATAACTAGCTAACGTTGCTACCGACACTCCGCGCGAGTTTACTGAGTGCTTCCCCTTAATTGATACGATTTGATCGTCATCACAAGCTCTCGCTTATTCCCGGTATATAATTTAATTAAAATTTATGTAACGATAACTTAATTTATTTCCGACGATAAACGTAATTAGTTAGTTTCCTTCCCGCACGGATGTGCTTCGCTTTACACGAAATACGCGAAAAACTTTGACAACTGATAATAAAAATCTGTATCGACGAGTCAAAACAATATCTTTTGATTGGATATGAACTGTCAGAGCGCCAATCGTAACAAGTGGGAGTCCGGCCTAACCGAATCTCGGGCAGTAAACATTATTAAAAATTCCTTTGACAGTGGTGGCTATCGAATAATGATTTGTGTACGTCACGCCGGCTTCCGCTGTCATACTTGCACCAAATTTTCACCGGGAACATTTTTTACTATTTTTTGACAGCCAGCCGGACGCCGGGCACTGCGTTTATTTATTAACGAAATTCGTCCGTCTATGTAACACGTCTCGTTCGTCTCGCGCGCTCCCCCTATTATGGGTTTAATGTCGGTGCAGTAGAGTTCAAGGTACAGTGGGCTGGGCGACACGTTATAAGCCTTTTTCCATCGGTCGGCTATCGTTTACGAGGCTGCATAGGCGCGACGCGGCATTGCGTCCGTGCGCTCCACCCATATCAATTTCGAATAGGTTTCCTATTCGGCCAGAGAGATTGCGTTTTGATCGTTTTGTGTGTAAAACTGTTGCCCTAAATTAAACGCTTTAATAATAGAATAGAATAAAACTGGTCCGGTTCTGTTGACATGACAACATTGGGCGATATCGAGCGTACAGTTGATGTTAATATTTCATTAGTCGATCGTTGGTGAAGGTAAACGTTGGGTATTTACGAGGGCAACGGACGTGGCTAGGCGGGACACGTAGAGCTTCAATGTTGGGATCATCAATTACAAACTACTTCCAATTAGTGATAGTGCAGTAACAAATCAAATTTAACCAAGTCCTGTTGGGGAGTCGTTCGCTAATTAGAGCTGCGGGCGAGGTGCTTCCTGCGAACTAATCAGGTGGCTAAATAATGTAGTCGTGACGGCGTCGTTAGCGCTCGTGAGACAGACGTTATTAATTAACATCACATCGACCCCCCGCCTCACACCCCCGCACCCCTTCTGTGGACCGCCCTATGCTATCACTGCGACACTCACTGTGCTTAATGATTTAATACCTATTATGACGACTGTGTATTCTATATTGCATCCTCAAACAATATTAGTAACCAACGATCTAAAATATTTAATTCATTCAAAAACATGGTAATCACTACAGCTGGTTTACTTGTTCCATTGCCAAGTGAATTCCCTACGCGGTATTGGAATGGTATGAATAAGCCATTGAATTACAAATCTAAATTAATCTGTGGTTACAATATAACAATTTGAACTGGACTTCACAACAACTTACCTTCGTGCGGCCGAGCATGTAGAATAAAGCATATAGTTGTTTTATGAAATATGTATGTTCTAAGTTTGTAAAAATTTTCAACTTTATCTCTAAAGCATTAAGACATTAAGCATTAAGTTGTTTGGGAATATTTGACAGTTTCGGTAGCTTGACCTGCTGTCATCCGTACATTACATTACTTTTACATTTTCACGGGATAATCAGAAACTACCTTGCTCCTATTGCTTCATTTAAGTTCATTAATCAAGCCACCTGCCCACACACACCAGTTGCGACAAGTACACCCAGACCATTCTGAAGAATATGTCCAACTGAAACCCTTCTTTCGAATCTGTAAGTCATAATATCGCTTGTATGTCGAAAGGCATAAGAGGGATGTGTGGTCAAGTTGTTTACAAGTTTGAAGTACCTACGAATGTCGATCGCTTTATGAGTAGGGGAAGACCAAAAAAACTATGGCTGGAATATTTGGATTTGTCGGTGGAAGGCCATAACATCGGTTGCCGGCAGAAGTTACCACCCACCAGACAATGTCTTGCCGCCCAGCGATTCGTCGTGTTCAGGCATGATGTCTGGTAAAGCCGTACGGAGGACGGGTCTGAACAGTTGTGTTGGGATGAGTGCCGGGTACTACGCGCCAAATGTTATTGTGGCGGGAGTTTGATCGTGGAGGGTCTCAAGATCTATCTCCCTCTGGCGTAGTATCGCTGGCCGTGTTCTTGGGTTTAACATTGCATCATTTCGCTCAACTGCCGTCTTCCTTCCTATACACTCAGTTGCATCACTGCTTACCATCAGACGGGATTGCGGTCAAGCCCTAGTATATAATTATAAAAAAAAGAAGGTGATATGGTTAGGTGACGAGATGACGTGTTATAGAGATGTATAGAAGACAAAGACATGTTTCGCCGATCCCATATAAATGATGATGAAATCGAAAGACGTAAGAGAATAAAATAATGGATTAAAAGATCTACAAGACTCATATTAACTGCGATCCATGTTTATGTTACAATAAATTATTTTCTGGAGCAGTGTAGTCATATATTCAATGTACGTTTGCAATGCTGTTTGGCATTGCTACAACTATAAAATTGAAAAATTTAATTGTGTTTTGCATTGTGGCGAGTTACAAATTGTAAGGGGACAATTATTGTGAATTTGCTTTGTTTTAAATATGGTTTAGTCAAATAAGATAGAAATCCAAATACTGGGCAAAAAATCTAAGGATCAGAAAAAAGTTTGAAAATTATGTTTATCATTAAGAACCAGCCTATTTCCAATAAAAAACCAATGGCCTAATCAAAATAGAAAGAAAAGAGAACATCGGAAAAGTTTCATAGATTGTTAGAAATAATTTAGTAACAATTTGTGCTTATCTGCTTTGTTTAGTAATATTAGTAGTTGTTCTATCTTCTTTAACCACCTCCACCAGAAGCCTTAGGATGGGGCAGTTTGGTGTTACAAAAACCAATTTCAGAATGCCATTCCAAATTTAAAGATGCTAAGCAATAGCTTATTTTAAATAATATGCATCTTTAAATTTGGATTTTTTTAAAGTAGTTAATAGTAGTTCGCTATTTGAACGAAGAATCTAACGAGAATGCACTCAATCTAACATGCACTACCGAGTGGCTGTAAGTGGCCAGTACGTAAATGATTGAAAAATTGAATGATTGTATAGAACGCGTGCGCGTAATAAGTTGACAGTATGCACAATTGCACTCATTCATTCATTGTGGAGGCGCCTACGCTTGACCCATTTAAATCCTTGCGTGGGCTGATTGGCGGATACAACTTTGTCACTTATTTCATTTCAATGGGATATTTTTGAAGTTCTTTTTAGTAGGAGTTTACCTACTGCATCTGACGTCTTCAAGTTGTTATTTTTCTTTGTTTTATTAAAGAATATTATTTTATTACATAGCCTGTTACAGTGATGCATACAAAATTATATCCATCATGTGACCATCAGAACAAAGCGAACAAAAAAACATCGCGCGTGTCAGTCCTATGGGGTTAGGTAGAGATTTTGTGTGTGTTCCCCAATTATAATTTTTATGTCTCATGTAATGTCTTTCAAATTCCAAGATGCTCTCAAAAAAAGAATACTTTTACATTAGGTATAATTTTTTTATTTCTTTGATGTAATTTTTTTTAATTATTCAACTACAGATACTAAACATAAACTAGATACTAAACATTGTGTGTGTGTGTGTGTGATAGTGTTACACAATTACTCTGCAGTTTTATGTACCGGTATGGTTATCTTTGTTATCTCAAAGGAGGAGGTTGTTTTAATATAAAGTATTATTATATCACTGTCCTGGCCGGCTGTCACATTGTATGACATGACGATTCATCCAATGTAGCCTGTAACGTATTAATTAAGTGCAGTTTACCTCAAAGGCAATGGATTCCGAGAAGATTGGAAATGGGTGTTGGAATAGGTATTGCAAATGTTCTCAATACCTATTCCATTAGTTCAGAAGCAGATGGAAATGGCTGTTTATTAAAGATGTAAGCCGTGTTTAGACTAAGACTAGGAGATCTATTTGGAAATTGAACACGGTACAAAGATGTGGATCAACCTTTTCAATAACTTATTTTTAGATCAACTTCTGCATGCTCGATTTTTCAAGTACTATAGCGAGGCTTCTGTAGTGTATGTATGTCATAATATTTTAAATGCTTTTTCTGTTTTTTTTTTTTTTTGCAATGTAGGCCACGGCGTAGTTTGCGGGGCCAATATAGTCAGAGATCACACAAGACAAGGCAGTGTGGAAAGAAAAAGTGAAGCCTTTGCCCATTAGTGGGACACGTCTCAAGCAATTAGAAAACAAAGAAGGAAACTTTTATAATGAAGGTTTCAAGTTATAGAAAGTTCTTTCATCTACCTACACCTCCAATTTCTGTATTGTTTTCGATTGATATAAGCATGATTTGTATTCTTTTAAACTTGTTCCTTCGCCTTTGTGTCAATGTTCTACATCGAACTGTGAATTTGAACAGTCCGCACATCACATCTTGTGGGAGTGTATTCTTTGGCAGAATGAACGCAATATTATGTTGGATAGTGTACAAGTTACATCCGGAGTCGTTTATTATAGTGACCTTGTAGAAACTAGAACCAATTTCCGTCCGTTCAAGCGCTTTTGCCATACCTATTATTGGAATCAATTGTAACAGCACATACGTACTTAGGACCCATTAACTTAATCAAATTTTATTCCGTAGTGCTTGGCAATCTGGGCTTCTCCCTGTTGTAATAACGTCCCTTTGTGCCGATTGGCCTAGTTCTGTTCTGACTCCTGCTTGTTATGGAGGGAAGTGGAAAAAATATCTTTTTTCTTACTCCTCCGCTATTCTTTTTTGGTTAATTTCGTTGCGGGACCCAAGACAGTTGAATCGTTTCTCCGGGACTAGTCGAGCTTCATTGCACGGCATTTTCTGGCGGTCTCCACTGTTGATTCTGGCTTTCAGGAGTTGCAGTGGGTGGGATAATGTGTGGCGGATTTTTTGACCATCAGGCGCTTTGTGTAAATTATTTCATCTGCACTGCCGCCAAGCACCGCAATCCTTTTATAGCAGCGGTTGCCAATTACACTCCCTCCACCATCTCCCGACTTCGCCGCCCTCGGCATGCCCTCACAGACCCCGATGACCCCATTACCCTCCTCCAAGAGGCCAATAGGGCCACCAGCACATTACACAAAAACAGACCGACCTACCGACCTCGCCGCCGAGGTCCATCGCGACGCGCTCCACGTAGTAATCCCCTCCCCCGTCCCTTGTCCGATGAAGGCCAGCCCGCGCCGCAGCTGAGCCAGTAATATCATAATGTCCCATCAATGACCTCTGAGTTTGTTTCGGCGTTTCTTCTCAGAGCTAGTACTACGAAACGTCATGGTCATCAAACCATTAAGAACACATTCGATCCAGCCGTCCCTTGCTGTCCTCTCTAGCGACGCCCCACAGTGTTTTAAAAACCCAAAAAAAGTGACATCGTCTTTTTATTCCAGATTCGTATAGATTGATTTAAAAGAAATGCTAGAGTAAAATACCGAAGTTTCTAGTACATCTAGATGATGAGATATAAATTTTTGAAAATACGTAAATTTTATCCGGATTATTAAAAAAAAAATCATAATAAATTACTAGTTCAAATTATCAGCAAGCTGATTAAATACATACATGAAGATTTTAAAGGCGCAAATTACAAAGTTATCAAAAAATATTTAGGTTCATTTAAATCGACGTTATAATTTATTTTAATACTTTCGATTTTATTTTTTAACTCGATTAATCCTGATTTTCGCTACTTAATTTTTTTACATAAAATTGCTTTATATGTGGCCTATACACACAAAAAAAATCAAAGCCCGAATTCGTGGACTAACGAAGTTATGATTAATATTATGTTTATCCGGATCGAACCGAGGTTAGGGTTGTCAATTTTGTAAAATTATATTTCGGTTAGTTTTGTTTGTTTTGTTCATGAAAACGAAAAATGTTGAATTATTGTGATTTATAAATTCCAATTTAACTAATCTCCACTTATATTGTGAAAAATGAAAAATATTTTTGTAAAAATTATTTAGATACATCAATAAGTTTTCGGCATATAAAATATAAAAATTAGTGCCCGATGCAATTACTATAGTTCTGGCGCTTGATAACTAACGTCATAGTACAACGCTTGCTCAACTTCGAATTTTTAAATGTCTCTTGTATTTTTAAATTAAACAAATACTAGTGTGTAGCTACAATTACTAGAATAACGGATTGCGAGTAAGCAATTTTGCAAGTATTATTAGATTCTATAGTATGAATCAGCCAGTACACGTTTATGTATAATCCGTAAATGTGACAATTTCTGATGAAGGGATACGTGTGGTATGGGAAGAGGTCCACCCTCGATAGGCTTTTGCTAAAACCCCATATCATTACACGTAGCCTGGAGGAACGGGGGTGAGGCATCATGGAGCCGTCACAGACCCTTGATGCCACTTTGCCTCAGCAGCACCTGACCCATGCTGCTGAGGGATGTCCTTCTGAGCTCCGATCAGAGGACTTAATGCTAGGAGGGCGTGAGGGCGCCAACCCTCATGTTGGTCCACGAGTGGCAAGTGAAGTTGTGGATAGTGCCACAGCCGACATCCTTCAACCTCCGGGGGTGATCGCTCCAGTGCTAGGAGAGGCGTCTGGTGAAGGAACTTCAGGTTCAAAAATATTATCGAGGTTGGATATTTTCCAGCTCATGAAAGGGAAAAGCTATTTATCTCTTTCAGAACGAGTGAATTTGGTTGTCAACACAATTGGGCCTGACTATCAAATTTCTCGTACTGAAGATGAATTAAAATCAACTCTTCCTAGTTTGTTGTCCAAATGTGAAACCAAATATAAAAAATGTAAGAACATGACAAATTTTTTGAAAAAACATGGCAAGTGGCTCAGTGAAACTTTCATTAGCGGCTACATTAGCGCTCCACCTGAACACACTGACGATCATAGTTTTAGGAAACTTAGCAAACGACAGCAAATCCGTAGTCGCCAAAGATTAGAGTCTACACTGCAATGTGAGCCTCTACAGAAAAGAATGAAAGCCTTTGTAAATACCTTGCACATTGGTGGAGAGCAAGTCTCACATCAAACATCAACGGTATTTACAAATGTGATTGAGTCGTGCTTACAATCGAATGACACTATCACGGAAATAGCTAACAAAATGTCAACAACTACAAAACCTTACACAGCAGAAGAAGCGCTAGCAATATTAATTGACAGAAACATGACTGTTGAGACATATAATTTTATTCACCTAGATTTGCAGCAGCGGGGTTTTCCCACGGCATACCCACCTTATTACAAAATTTTGAAAGCCAAACAAAACTGTTACCCAGAATGCGTTCACATTACAGAACGAGAAGCGGTTGTTCCTTTACAATCACTTCTGCAGCACACTTTTGACCGCATTGTGCAATTGCAAGATGAAGTTTTCTCACAATACTGCAACAAAATAGGAACCAATATTTTAGACTGTGTCTTTGAAGGGGTTTGGGGTTTTGATGGTAGTTCGGGGCAAGCTTTGTACAAACAAGCTTTTGAGGATCAAGGTGAAAACGAAAGCAGTATTTTAGCTACAACTTTTGTACCCTTAAGAATTTACCATCAAAGCACCCAAAATGACAAGGTATTATTGTGGACAAATATTGCAGCTCAGTCTTACAGATCTTGCCGCCCATTGCGAATAATTTATAAAAAAGAATCTAAAGAACTGATTTTATCCGAAAAAGACAGAGTTAACCAAGAAATCGACCACCTTACTCCTTTCTATTATAAATTACCGAGTGGGCAGCAAATCAACGCTACCTGCAATTTATATTTAGCGGCAATTGACGGTAAAGTACTTAATACGATACTTGATACGCCATCGCAAATGCGTTGTCCATATTGTGCACTTACAGCAACACAATTTAATAACTTAGAAATTGTATTTTCGAAAACAGTGGACTCAGATACATTGACGCATGGTATCAATCCTCTACACGCCTGGATCCGAGTTTTGGAGTTTCTCCTCAAACTCGGGTACAAATGTGAAGTGAAAAAATGGCGTATCAAGCAATCTTCACAAGAAGGGCTTGCAGTACAGGAAAGAAAAAAACGTATCCAAAATGCTATACGTGATAAAATTGGTGTATTGGTAGATGTCGTTCTTCCTAATTCTGGAACCACTAATGATGGCAACACAAGTCGCACAGTTTTGGCAGATGAAAACCGAAAAACTTTTGCAGATATTTTGGGATTAGAACTTTGGCTTCTTGATGGTTTATACATTATTTTAATCGTGATTTCTTGTGGAATTCCTGTAGATGCAGACAAATTTGGTGCATTCTGTAAAGACCTTGCCTACAAATATGTAAGTGTCTATGACTGGCATCCTATGACGGTTTCCATTCATAAAATTTTAATTCATGGGGCATCTATTATTGACAAAACACCACTACCGATTGGTATGCTTTCAGAGCAAGCCGCCGAATCACGGAACAAATATTGGCGATCTGATCGGGAGCACCACACACGAAAATTTGATCGTAAACAAACAATGTATGATTTGTTTCATAGAGCATTAGTGTCTTCCGATCCAATTATTGCTGCTCAAATGCAGCTCCAAAGAAGAAAACATTTAAAAAAACGTCCATTGCCTGCTGCTGCTTTGGCGTTACTTAAACCTACTCACAATGAGAAAGAATTTACTGATGATATAGACGACCACGAAATGTTGACTGTAGAAAATGATTAATGATTGATTGATTTATTTTTGGTTTTTGATGATTTTAATATTTAAAATATCTGCAATTAAAATTTAATGATTATATTAGTTATCTGTTTGATCAAAAGTTTCATCATTTAAATTCATCAAGTGTTGTTTATTATTATTCCTTAAAATATAAATTTTAGCAACTTCGTTTTGTTAAGTAAAATCAATATTAAAATTTTATTATGTAGCTGAATCCGTTATCTATACTAATATAATAAAGCCTGAAGAGTTCGTTTGTTTGGTTTAACGTGCTCATCTTGAGATGATGTGATGGACCTTATAGGTCCGATTTGACAAATTCTTTGTGAGATAGCCCATTTATTGAGGAAGGTTATAGGCTATATATAATATCACGCTACGACTAATAGAAGCGGGGCAGTAACCAAAGATGCGGGTGAAACCGCGGGGTACAGCTAGTTAATAATAAACCCGCAAGGGAGTTGCGATCCCACGGAACTGATGACAAGGAATAAGGTTCTGATTCTCTGTCAACAAAGGCAAGAGCCTTTTTCCTTCACTGACAGAATATCAGTAAAATGCTGATAGGGATATTGACCGTACTTCCGGTAAAGTCATGATAGCCATATACACACTTCCTCAGAGTAATATAATATTTATTCCCACATCTTGCTAACTCACTATGGGTATATATTATTGAATATACGAGTGTATTTATTGATTATGTGAATTACATCCAGTTATCCAAAAACTGTATATCGTCCTATCACAGTCTTAGTACATCTTACGAGTAGCTACCTTAGTATTTACCCAATATACTTTATTTTCACACTTCGTAATACACCTGCGTCCACCGCGGTTTGTACTTGGAGACGTGTTAATGGAGCATACAGTCCAGGTATCTTCATTATATTTTCCTTTGTTCATATGTACTGTCCAAGTTTATTATAGACATGGCTAGTCTATATTAAACTTGGACAGTACATATGAATTTAAAAAGTCACATTTGTACTTGTTCGTTATGGAACCAGCAACCTCGTGCATGAAAAGTGGGCCTGAACCGCAGGACCATCACGACACAAACAGTTCGAATCAAATACAATATGTAAATATAATTTATTTCAGCGGAAATAATGTAAATCAACCATTTTTTTAAAGACTAACTATGGAGTTTCTTGCCGGTTCTTCTCCATAGGAAAACGATCAATTGGGAACCGTGCACTAGCTTCTGACGTATTGTAAGTGCCCATGTGGGCCTATGTGAAATAAAAAAAAATTGAATCAATTTATACCCGGTTTACATTGGTTGTAAGTGCCAACCCTAGCAATAAATTTCTAATGACTATAACTTTGTTAGTCCACGGATTCGGGCTTTGATTTTTTTTGTGTGTATAGGCCACATATAAAGCAATTTTATGTAAAAAAATTAAGTAGCGAAAATCAGGATTAATCGAGTTAAAAAATAAAATCGAAAGTATTAAAATAAATTATAACGTCGATTTAAATGAACCTAAATATTTTTTGATAACTTTGTAATTTGCGCCTTTAAAATCTTCATGTATGTATTTAATCAGCTTGCTGATAATTTGAACTAGTAATTTATTATGATTTTTTTTTTAATAATCCGGATAAAAATTTACGTATTTTCAAAAATTTATATCTCATCATCTAGATGTACTAGAAACTTCGGTATTTTACTCTAGCATTTCTTTTAAATCAATCTATACGAATCTGGAATAAAAAGACGATGTCACTTTTTTTGGGTTTTTAAAACACTGTGCGCCCTAAGCCGAGGTTCGTACCCCACAGGGGGTGCCCTTACTGCGTAGTCGCCTAATTTTAATTTAGTTTTAAGTGCCCCTGGCTGGAGGCTTTAATTTTAGTTAAGGCATCCACAGGAAAGTCCGATTAAGTAGTTACGGTCTCCTAGTAGCCACCTACGAGATGCAATATCAAAAAAAAAAAAAAAAATCGGCACTGCTCTAACAATGGTGAAGGACATCTGAGGAAACCGGCATGTCCTAGAGCCAAAAACTTCGAAGACATGTAACATCTACCAACCCGCAATGGGTCAGCGTGGTAGATTACGGCCCGCTTCCTTTCACCGAGAGGAGGTCTGTGCCAACAGTGGGAACATTATAGGCTGATTATGATTTATTTGTTTTTCTTTATTTTTATTTTTCTCGGCAGTAGGCCATAATATCGGCTGCCGGCAGAAGTTACCACCCACCAGCCAAAGTCCAGCGATTCGTCGTGTACCGTATAATGTCTGGTGAAGCCGTACCTATGGAGGATGGGTCTGAGCAGTTGTGTACCGGGTACGATGCGCCAAATGTTATTGTGTCGGCAGTTTGGTCGTGGAGGGTCTCCAGATCAATCTCCCTCCGGCGCAGTATCGTTGGTCGTGTTGTTGGGTTTAGCATTGCATCACCTCGTTCAACTGCTGTCTTCCTTCCTATTCATTACGTTTTTAAGTGAATAGGCTTAATAAAATAGCGCGCGATGGTAATCAACGATTGCATCTCTGCTTAGAATCAGGTGTGATTCGAACGAAATATTTTACGTGTACTTTGTTATTGTCCACTTCCCAAAACGTTATTCTCAATCGTCGACAATGTTATCTTGTAGCAAATACAAAACCGTGCGCAAAAGTTACTATAACTTGTAAGCCAAGACTGTCCAATTAAGAAGCCAAACACAGTATCAATTTAATGTAACAGACATGGAGGAACATGTACAAGATTGGTCCATCTAGTGAATTTCTCGTGGCTTTCCGTGGTACACGACTTGTGGACGTATATGTCCACACGACGTCGGTTTGCAAACACGTCCGATGACGCTCAACGACGGTAAATTGATGACGACAAATATCGGTAGTATATTGGGTGTCTACATGTATGTATAGATGTCCTATGCCAGGTTCTGCCGTTATTTGGCGCTCACAAATTGCTTTCTGTGTTAATCTAGTATGCGTATGCTTATATGTACTATGTGCTGGTAAATTGTAACTGGACTGGCAGGTCTAATGGGATTGGCAGATAACCTGCACTCTCACAAACGTTGCAATCGATTCTAATAAACTTTATTTGGGATCGCTGTTTCCGATGCGATGTAAACTCAGCGAAATTACATTACAGTTGTATACACCCGTAGGGTTTTTGAAAGGCTTATATATTTGGAAATTAAATTATTATAGTAATTAACTTAATGAAACGCAAAACATTAAATGTAATTATTTTATATACTGGCATACGCAACTATAATAACTTAAAAAACATTACATCGAGCATTAACTACGCCAATAATAAATCTGAAGAGTTTGTATGCGCCGGCTAATCTCTGGAATTGCCGGATTCGGATATTGAATATCGTGTAGGGACGCGGTGCGGAATGCCCACGCAGGCAAATCGTCCGGCGCACGAGCCGAACAGCGCCGAGCCACGCCAGTCGGTTCCGGAGATCCAGTATGGTCTTGCATCGCATATCGGATATTTCCTTTTTTTTATTTGATAGCCCAATTATTGAGGTAGGCTATTTAATACCAAACTAGGGCAATTATGAGTCGAACAAAAGAAAATGTAACAAAAAATAAAATCGCTAAGCAAAAACGTACAGTAGGCAGGTGATGTGATGTGACGGGGTGAGTCGGAGTTCACACGAACGAGATCGCGGGGAAACGCTACTTGTTTATAACTTGAATACAATTTTAAATTGTCCTTACATATATATTTAAATCGCAGCTGTAATTCACACATAAATGTCTTAACTTGTTTGGCTGCTTAAACAGGACTAACACGGAACGGAATCGCTTTTAACCTATACAATACAATAATATCTACAGTTTAACCGTAATCCACCTTTTTTCGCATAAGCACTAAATATTCACACATATGTACATACATACACTCACTCCACCATAATTCACTACACCACAAACACTTCCTAAACATAATCACGAAACACTCACTCTTAGGTACTCCATACAATCTCACTCTTCACCATCTCATTCTCATATTTTTAAAGTTTATAGTTTTAAAGTCACTAGGTCAAAATTCATTGCATTATAATAATATAGCATACCCTATAACTGGACACTGCCCTCTAAGATACAGGCCTAGCCTAGTTTAGGGGACAGGGATAAACCTATTGTACCTACCTATTTGTAATGCAGTTTTAATGTACACGAAAAGTGAAAAATGTATTAAAAAAAAAATGACAATTGCATGAAATGGCTATAACACCTTCGACAAACTATCTATTTCCCTAACAGTAAATAAAGAAAGCAAAGAAAAAAGAAAATGCGTTTAATACAAACATAAGACAGTCTGATGATCTTGCGTTTCATATTTTGACGTTGCGGTATATACACTTCTATCGAAGATTGCTTTAATACTTCTAAACACTATAATTTGTTAAATAAACATTACAATAATTTTATTAAGTCAATCAATTATCTTTCCAGTCAAAAATCTAGGTGTTTTGAAGTTAGAACTCATTGAATTTCCAATGCATTTAGATCGATTCAAACAAATATTGCCATCGATCCAATGCTTTCCCATATTTGTAGAGAAATAATGCAAAAGCTTCATTCTTTAACGGATACAAATATTACTCAAATTCTAATATGAGAAACAATACCTAAGATATATGTATTAATGATTTCTTTATAATAATATATTCAACGGGTTAGACAACTTATGTAATGAATCTTATTTATCGAGTATGCTAATGTATTTAAATTCAAATCCATTAGTGTATTGTGAAGTCCTTTTTTATTGTAGATATAGTTTAATTTGAAATTTTAGTTGTTCTCGAAGACCTCAATAGAGCCTTCGAGAGAGTCGGTCTTAAAATGAACATGGACAAGACGAAAGTCATGTCTATGTCCATGTTGTAACAACACCTATAAAGATTGGAGACTCTATTCTCGAAGTTGTTGAAAGTTATACCTAGGACAAACTATCCAGTTAGGTAGGTCCAACTTCTAGAAAGAAATCATTCGTCGAATCCTTCTCGGCTGGGCTGCTTTCGGGAAACTACAGTAGGGAAATATCAGTGTCTCAAGACAATAGTCTTCGACCAGTGTGTGTTGCCAGTGATAACATATAGAACTGAGACGTGGTCGCTAACAATGGGCCTTATAAGAAAGCCCAAGGTCGCCCAAAGGGCAATGGAGAGCCATTGCCCTTTGAGTTTAGTATAGCAACCGGGATCAACGGCTTAACGTGCTTTTCGAGGCACGATGAGACCAGTGCAAATATTCATATCCATACATACAAATATTTGCACTGCGCGGGGATCCAACCCGCGCCTCCTTGCGCAACGGCCGCGTTCCCTACCGCTACGCCACGGAGGCTGTCATCTCAGCACAAATAACGTTATTTGTTATTGTAACGAAGTCAAAAACGGATAGAATGAACAATTAGATGCCACGATGGTTGAGTGGTCGACTGCTGCGCTGCGTATCGTGGCTTCGATTCCGGCACGGAACATCTGATTTGTATGATAGTTGTTCCGGGTATGGCTGTTTGTGTATGTTTAAATGTTTGTAAACGTGGGTACGTTTACAAACATTTAAACAACGATACAGGAATAATTTCTAGCATAAAGATTTTTTTTTTTTTATTAATAATGCCCTATTTCTTTTCCAACGAAGTCAAGAACGACGATGAAAAAGCAGTTATAAAATTATTTGAACGGTATGTAGTGTGGGTATTTCCAAAATGAAAATTTGCTTGGTATAGAATTTCCTAATACTTATAGATACCTTATATTAACATAATTTACTATAAACTCTATGCTATTGATATAAGGTTTGAATTTCATTGAAATTTTATTGTACTTGCACGTTAGTTAGTATGTATATTGATATATATCTATATGCCCAAACCTTCTGTCATTTCGAGGAAGGTAAATTGCAGTATTTTCTCTGGTGTTGCTAAGGTAAAATTTAAATCTGCTAGGTACAATCAAGGGTCAAAAGTGCATTACCACTTTTGAACTTTATTGCATAACAATAAAGTCCAAAAGTGGTCAAAAGTGGTACTCCACTTTTGACCCTTACTGTAAAATAATAGTCGTAACAATAAATATCAATTGATCTATACAACATTCTTTATCCTATCTTTATACGAAATTTGAATATAGTTTGTTCAGAATAAGAAACTGAATCGATTACAACCATTTTTACACCATGTTATATTTTTTCCCAAATACATTTATAAATTGTTGCAGTTTGGTTACCGAGTGCATAAATTCAGTTTACGGTAGATCATAGTACTTGGCGTGTGCGCATGCCTGCACAACAGCTGGCGCCACAGGTCAAGCGTTGACCATATTTTTGCTGGGACAACCAGGTAAGATAACAAGCTCATTACTTTGTGGTTTTTCATGATATCTTTTAAAATTTTGTGTACATAGATTCTTTACATAAAAATACTAGACATATGTTTTGTATATACAAAAAATAACGTTGTATCCATACTAATATTATAAATGCGAAAGTAACCCTGTCTGTCTGTCTGTCTGTTACGCTTTCCCGCTTAAACCTCTCAACCGATTTTGATGAAATTTGGCACAGACAATCTTTAGACCCTGAGAAAGGACATAGGCTACATTTATTGAAAAAAAAAAAATGATATTCCCGAGGGAAATCTAAAAAGCGCGATATAACCGAAATGCACGCGGGCGAAGCCGCGGGCGGAAAGCTAGTATTATGATATATATCCACTCAGTATTATATCAGCGAACCCTGCTTTAAACAAATATTTATCATTCCATTTCTCTACTACGCATGAATTAACATTCGATTGTAAGAAACATTGAATCATTCATATTGTGATTTCCGATGCATTTGTGACAGGAGTGCCAAGCACGTGGTAGGACCACCATGATAGAAAACAATTGACTACTGCTTACTACGCAAAAATATCCGAACAGCATCATGAATATATCCACAGTCGTGGTGGCCTAGTAGTTAAAACAGCAGTCTCTCAAGTATGAGTGTGCGGGTCCGATTCCAGGTCAGGTAAGTATCAGTGTAACTTTTCTAAAGTTATATTATGTACTTTCTAAGTAGGTATATCTTGGATACCAATGGCTGAAGGTGAAGGAAAACATCTTGAGGAAACCTGGACTTATAAGTCTAAAATCGCCAACCCGCATTGAACAAGCGTGGTGATTACGCTCAATCCTATGTGAGAGGAGACCTGTGCTCAGCAGTGGGACGATAAAAGGTTGATGATGATCATGAATAAACTACATCCCTTTATTCATTGACTAGTAACGTGCTTCGCACGGTTTTTATGAATTGACAAAATATCGAGATTTCTTAAAGTTATAAATTAATGTATTGTATGTACACATAAGCTTTCCGGAATAGAATATTATCTCATAATGTTATTTACACTGTAAGAATTACAAAACATAAATATTATGAAGATTTTACAAAAACTGACAAAATGGACGGTCTTATCGCCAAGAGCGATCTTTTACGGACAACCTTTAATAAAACGGGTGGAATAATCGATATGTTGGTTGATCTATCATCAAAATCGGTTGTGTAGTTTAGAAGAAAAACGCGGCCACACATACAGAAGACAAGAGCATAATCTATACAACACTTATAGGACATCGACGCGAAACATTTTATCACAAAGCTGAACCCCTCTGCGTTGAAATTATTCGTCACAGCCTATTCTTCTTTATTGATAAACGGCGATAACTTTCTACGCTTACAATCATATACTGATTCATATGTACCTACGGCAGCAGGTCAAGCTACCCGAAACTGTCAAATATTCCCAATCAACCTTAAGCCTTAATGCTTTAGTCATAAAGTAAAAAATCTAATAACATAATCAGACAGATTTCAATGATGAGTGATGTTCTCGCCAAATAAACTTTTTAGATCACCTTTAGAAACTCTTCATAGATAGCTAACAAAAGACTTTTATTTATTAATGATTATGATAGGTACGCCTGAGCAAACGTGCTTCATCGCTTACTAGCTGGTGACACTGTTAGGCAAAGACCAAATCAATAAAAATAAATTTGAAAGTCAACACTAATTTGCAAACAGAAGCATGTACAAAAATAATAAAAAAAGAACGTACAAAAATCAACACTAATCAGCAAATAGAAGCTCCAAAATCAAGGCTTTCGAAACATCAGTCAAATGTCAATATATACCTACATACGTGTGCTCCCATGATTTACAGATCAACAAATATCGGGCCTAGGAACACATTGCATGTCGTCGTCAGTTCTAGCCACTAAATTGCTCCTAACTAATGTACCTACTGTCGGACCTAACTGCCACCGGCCTTGTAAACGGATGAATATATTTAGATCACCAATTAACGGCCAAAAGCTGTCGTCATTGATTAAGCTGCTCGGTTCCTTGGTCACGGAAGTGAGAAGTGTTGTTTAATGTGTCCAAGTAATTGGAATTTAGTTAGTTTCATTAGTGATTAAAGTTGTGCCTAGTGCTAAAGTAATTTGAATTCTATTTAAAGTGTTGAAGTCTCAAACTGCAACGGCATTTACTTTTTCAACAAATCAGAGCCAATCTCTAATAATCTGAAAGCTTGGACTACAACATGAAAAGCGATTCCATTCCGTATATCCATAAACTTTTCGCTGGAGTTTTATAATGTACATATACGATCTATAACTCAATTGGCGTTATTAATAAACAAAAAAGAAACATGACCCTTTAACTTTTACGAAAAACAAATAAATTATTAGATACAGTTTACTCAAAATGGTTCACTACATTAGGAAGATTTGCCTGTATCAAAGGAGAAAGACCTCAAGTTCTGCTAGCAACATGCAACTTCCCCAATACCGAGATGAATATCTATCAGTAATCGAATTGTAGGCAAAGATCGTTTGCTGGACGCTCTTTAGGTTCTATTTAGAGGACCGGAGACGCCGGACGAACGGACGCACAAAGAGACAAACGAAATTAATCGAGACATGCGCCGAAGGCCTAATCCAATCGTGTCTATCCGTTCTGTGCCTTTTAAACAGATCAGCCATGGCTTCGGGCGGCTCTTGCAAGAAATACCGGCTAAAACCAAGCAATATACTAGAAACTGAGCTTAACCTCGTTGGAACTATATTTAGTTCGAAACATGTACGAAATTACTAGCCAAATTGGTACAGAAAAATAGTCTGGTGTCTCACAAGAAATAGTGCCTGATTTTTAATCAAAAACATGTCACGATAACTATCAGCTTTGTCCGCAACAATAAACTTCAGTCGTCGTTTTATTGCTCTGTGAGTTCGAAACGAAAATATATAGCTGTCTCTATTTAACGCCACAAATCTTTGAAACACACCAATTACAGACACCCACATTCGTCGAGCAAACTATTAATGAGGCCATAATTAATAGAAGAGCAATTTTTAATTAACACTGGTAATATCATCGTTTGGCATCGCGTATCGGGCTTTGGCGACATCAATTTACGTACAATGTCAATTTGCGCAAGAGACTCGCTCGAGTCCGGGATACAGTGCCTCATTAAAGGCGAGCGGGTGCAATTAAACCGCGCGTCTTTTGCGACCTAACGAGCGCCCAAATTGGACGGCCCGCCCGCCCTGGACACGCGTTTTAATAAATATACATTTCGACGTGATGCAATAAATATATTCGCTGATGCTATCGCTGTGAAATGTTGTGTTCCCTTTGGGTTTAAATGAGGATATAATGTAGAACTGATAATGATGAGGGTGAGGAAATGTTGACGTGGTTCTGTGTTGAGTTGAAATGGTTACACTTTTAATTGGTCGCAGTAAGATCATTATTTTATCGACACAGACGTTGTAATGTATTTTTGTAACAAAACTTTTTTACAAAAAAATAGAAACCCATTTTAAAAAAAAAACACTTAAAACGAAAAAAATATTTTACTTTTGTCATGGCTGTAGAAGTCGGTGGCGAGATAAACAACAGAGACCTCTAGACACCGACTTCTAGAGTCATGACAAAAGGAAAATTATTTTTTTAAAGTCGGTTTCTATTTTTTTTGTAAAAAGTTTTTATTTGATGATTTTCAGTGTCTCAGTGGAAATTTTCACCTCATAACAACAGTGGCAGTCATTAACCCATGTTAGAATAAATTCTCATCAATACGAAAAATTTCCCTATCTCAAAAACTATTGAACCGATTTTGATGAAACTTGCAATATTCCCCAAGTTGAACAATACCGAGTACAACAAATAAAGAATTACTTAAATCGGACCTGTAGTTCCGGAAATATGCGCGCACAAACATAAAAACATACATACACTTTTGAAATTTGGCACATTTGTTCAGACGCTGATATAGACTAAAATTACGAAAACTGGGCAGTTCTGGAAATATTACACACATACGGGTCGAATTGATAACCTCCTTTTTTTTGAAGTCGGTTAAAAAGGAAAAAATAAAGCGATATACTTAACTTTACTTAACTTTCTTTTTTCTACATATATTATCTTGGAATTTAACATAATTCACCAAAGAAATCAAAATTCACTGGTAAATATTGTAAAAGATGTTAGCTGTCACTAAGGATGGACAAGACGTTCTTGTTAGTGATGCAGGCGCCTCCCCCACTAACGAGACCCCTTCGAGATACGGGAAACTGCTGATTGTCGATGACAAATTGCTTTGAGATTCGGCAACCAAATAGAAGTATTGTTTGTGGTTAAAATAGAAAAAGAAAAGGTGTTGACCAAAAAAATACAATAAAAATAATAATAAAAAGACATGGAAAAGAAACACTTTAAAATTAGTCGGTGGTAGGCCATAACATCGGCTGCCGGCAGAAGTTACCACCCACCAGACAAAGTCTTGCTGCCAAGCGATTCGTCGTGTTCCGGCGTGAAGTCTGGTGAAGCCGTAGGGAGGACGGGTCTGAGCAGTTGTGTTGCGATGTATGGCGGGTACGATGCGCCAAATGTTGTTGTGTCGGGAGTTTGGTGGTGGAGTCTCCAGATCAATCTTCCTCTTGGTTAAACATTGCATCACCTCGCTCAACTGCCGTCTTCCTTCCAATTCACTCAATTTTTTTGAGTGAATGGGCTTATTAAACTAGCGCGCTTTACCATCAACGATTGCATCTCTGCTTACCATCGACGGGATTGCAATCAAGTACTAGTTTATAATTATTAAAAAAAATAAAAATCTGTCGACAGTTAATTAAACAAGCTAGTTATATGTAAAATTGTAAGGTGATTAATTTTCCTGGAAAAACTGAATCTCTTTTCAAGGTATCGAGCCTTCCCTCTGCCAAATATCGATATGGCCGCGAGAACACGACAAATATATAATTTGACCTTCGCAATTATTTTAGTCTCTTAAAACGAGTTACGATTCCATTACTCTTTTAAAGAGATTCAATTTTGCTATAATAAACTGTATTCGTGATGTATTTAAGCACTTTCCAAAATAAATGTTGATAAGTGAAAGAGTTTTAAACTTTAGAAGCGTCTTATTAATTAAAGATGCGTAGAACAGAGGTATAGGTAATTAGTAATTATATATACTAATATATAAAGCTGAAGAGTTTGTTTGAACGCGCTAATCTCAGGAACTACTGGGCCGATTTGAAAAATTATTATTGTGTTCGATAGCACATTAATCCAGGAAGGCTTTTGGCTATATAACATCACGCTGCGACCAATAGAAGCGCAGCATATATAAAAAAAAAAACATATCGAAATCTAGGGTCATACAAAAAGTTCACGTATCATATAAAGTAGAATTCAAATAGCACCATTCCAGTACGTCATTTTGCAAAGGACGCTAGTTAACGAAAGTATTAGTAAGAATGGGTGAGAAGTTGGTATTTTAGAGGGGTCTCGTTAGGCGCGCGGGCGGCTGATTGCCGATTGAGCACCAATTGCCTTGATTGACGGCGCCCGCACGGCTAACGAACCTGCTTTCAACGTGGACGTGCCGTTCTTGCACGTCTCACGGACACTGCGGGAAGCTACGTACGTCTTACAGACGCATCGTGTATGTAGGTCAGTTATGTTTGAAATAGACAGGTTAGTGGGCTGATGAAGTGATTGCGTGTTGAAGTAGCGATAGTATAAATAAACAGATCGATGTGGAATTACCTGTTATTTATACAAAAAATATATCGATCATTTTGATGTTACAAGAAACCATCTGATTGTTCGATTTTTTTTAAATATAATTTTAAACTAGTGTTTGAGTACAATCCAACATGATGGTAAGCAGTGATGCAATCGTTGATGATAAAGCGCGCTGGTTTATTATGAGCCTTTTCACTCAAAAAAACTGAGTGAATAGCAAGGAAGACGGCAGTTGAGCGAGGTAATGCAACGTTAAACCCAACGATGCTGCGCCAGAGGGAGATTGATCTGGAGACCCTCCATGACCAAACTCCCGAAACAACAACATTCGGCGCATCGTACCCGGCACACAGCGCGACACAACTGCTCAGACTGGTCCTACGTACGGCTTCATCAGACATCATGCCGGAACACGACGAATCGCTCGGCGGCAAGGCTTTGTCTGGTGGGTGGTAACTTCTGCCGGCAGCCGATGTTAGGGCCTACCAGAGGTTAGATGAAAGTATAATGTCAGTTTCTACTTTCTATAAATACCCTATTAGTTAGGATGGTGTACGGTGGTATGGTGGCAGGTGAGTTGTGGTTTACCACCACCATGCCACCATACATAATCAGCGTATAATGTTCTCACAGTTGGACCACAGGCGTTCTCTCGGTGAGAGCTCAGTGCGGGTTGGACATGTGACGGCTATCACATGTCTTCGAAGTTTTTGGCTCTAGACATGCCGGTTTCCTCACGATGTGTTTTTCAGTTTTGAGAGCAGTGGTGTTCAAATAATTTAGTACAAAGTAAAGCGCCTCAAACCTACGATCGATACCTCTAGGCTACCGCTGCTACATACAATTACATACATTGTGTCCCTTTTATAAAATCTTATTATATAAAATTCTTGTGGCACAATGTTTAGTTACCATACTTCTCCGAAACGGCTTGACAGTTATTTATGAAATTTTATGCTTCAGTAGGTCTGAGAATCGGCTACTATATAAGTATATTTTTATACCCCTAACATTTTTTTTTTCAACATACATATTTCATACAACATACGGACAACAGCTAGTCAAGCTACCCCAAATTGCCAAATGTTCCCAATCAACCTTGAGCTTCAATGCTTTAGAGATAAAGTTGAAAATCTAATAAAGAAATCTGACAGCTTGTAGTAGCTAGATGTGCTGTCGTCTGTACATTGTTGAAGGTCAAAATTTTCACCCTTCTACGATCAACCTCTATTTTTTAAACACGATTCTTAAATACTTCCTAGAAATAATGTATGTATTTATATTCTGAAATTTGTTATTACATAACAAAGAGCTCTATTCTCTTTTCACAGATCTGAAAAATCGTAAACAGGAATAGCGCCGCTTCGTAAACTCGTCATATTCGAAACTCGTAGAAGTGCTACGCGCTACGACAGGTTTCTGATTGCTGACTGGCTCCAATAATTTAGTCCGTTTGACGTCGAGAAATCCCCACTGAATTTGGTTTATTTGTACACAATCAAGGAATTATGTACCACCTACCGCAACACGGCCGCCTTCTGTACTGCTTATAGCCCACACATAAGAAACATAATGTCTTCATACGAACAAAGCCAGACGCGCTATAAATCATTATAAAATTCGAATTAAGCCAGTTTAATGTGTATGTAACGCTTCCGCCGCTTTTATAGTCGCATACACGAGGCGTAACACCTCGCCGGCTAATTCGTTCGTACACAGTAATCAGCAGCACGTAACATCATCAGCGTCTTTGTGGAGCGAGACCGCAATCCATCATATCGGGACAAAAGGAGGCGGATAAACGCGCCAGTTGTTTGCGTGAGAGAGCGTTAATTTTGTTAAGGAGTCTCAATCAGTGAAGGCGTGTAAGTAAAGTCGGCGCGCGACCGCCGCGGGAGCGATTCGAGCGAATTACCGTACCTGGAGGCGCGGGGCCGACTCGTTAGTTGTTGTTTGCCGAGTGACGCGGGTCAATCAGCAGAGACATGCACGGAACCGCACTTCTTCATCCCCCTCTGTGGGCCCTCACCTGTCCCCCGCCCCGCTCGTTAGGCCGCGCCGTCTCTGTCAACTGTGAGACGAGCTTTATCGAATCTACGACGCACGACCCGCGCCGCGGTCGGCCCACTCTTCGCTCTAGTTTGACTCACAACCGCCGGTAAACAAGGGAAATCAGTGTAAAACGAATTTATATAAACGACAAATAGAAGGGGCTTAATATCGTAACGAGATATTATAGGCGTCTGTGATGACGGAAGGCGGAGGAAAGCGACAAATTGTTCGACAAAGATTTGACCCAAATCTTTTTAACGGACCCGAAAACATGAAAAGACCATTTGAAGACACAAAATCTCTTACGAAATGTGGCGTGTCTAAAGCAGTACTTAATGGAGTAAAATAATTGTATGGAATGGTACCTACTATACGTTAGCTAATTAACGCGCAGGGTCAGACAGCTGCAGTCCACGTGCGAGACTGCGCCCGCGCCGCCCGCATGTTTCTACGGCCGTCCCTTTACGACGGTGAAATCGCATTTTCTACTTATTTGTAAATAACTTTCGTATACACCGCATGATTCGCGTTTCTTGTAATACAATGATATACCTATACATATTATTTCATGTTTTAAATCTAGGCCACAACTTTTATTCTAATTTCATAAATTTCTGCCCTTCTAAGTGAACAGATGTAACTATATATTTTAAATTAAATGATATAGAATTTAACTCTTTTATATTACTCATCATCATCATCACAGCGTTAATCCCAGTCGCATCCGAAGCCTTTTCAGCTTTGGAGTCTGGGGTCCGCTTTACCAGTCCAACTGTTGATATGGCTAAACTTCGACATTTTCCGTGAAGCGACTGCCGTCTGACCTCCACAACCCGAAGGCGACATCGAAGTATTGCAGTTAGACCAATTGTTGGACTTTTGAGGGCTCCAACAACCCGTAACGACTGCCACTAGATGTTCGTATGGCAACCGGGACCAACGGCTTAACGTGCTTTCCGAGGTACGACCAGACCAGTGCAAATATTCATATTCATGCATACAAATACTTGCACTGTGCGGGGATCGAACCCGCGCCACCTTGCGCAGTGGTCGCGACCGCTACCGCTACGCCACGGAGGCTGTCTGTCTGTGAACTCTTTTATATTACTGTCCCTTAATTATTGTTTATGTACGATCGACAGCAGGTTAAGCTACCCAAAACTGCCAAATATTCCCAATCAACCTTGAACCTTGGCGATAAAGTTGATCGAATAATAAATCCGACAGATCGTAGTAGCTTTATGTGCTGACGTCTGTACAGAAAGTGGGCAATAAAGAATTTTCAAGTACTACGTCGTAATTACAACGTATAAACATATAATTATATCTACCATACGTGGCTCCAAATCGCTTAATATTATGACTTGTGCCAAACTTAATGGTAATCGTCTTTATTAGTTATAAACTAGTGCTTGACTGCAATCCCGCCTGATGGTAAGCAGTGATGCAATCATTGATGGTAAAACGCACTAGCTTATTAAGCCTATTCACTCAAAAAAACTGAGTGAATAGGAAGGAAGACGGCAGTTGAGCGAGGTGATGCAATGTTTAACCCAACAACACGACCAACGAAGCTGCGCCAGAGGATGATCTGGAGACCCTCCACGACCAAACTCCCGACACAGCAACATTAGGCACATCGTACCCGGTACACATCGCAACACAACTGCTCAGACCCGTCCTCCGTACGGCTTCACCAGACATCATGCTGGAACACGTCGAATCGCTTGGCGGCAAGACTTTGTCTGGTGGGTGGTAACTTATGCCGGCGGCTGATGTTGTTGCCTACCACCGAGAACGTCCTAGGACATAATTGCTCATGCAACCTAAGGAATTAATTGGCCTAAATTGCAAAGAGCTATGTCTTATTCTTTAGACACAGTTCTGAAATAAATTGCCTACACAGTCTATTTATCAATAAAGCCGCATAAAATACTAACTATGGTTATTCATTAGATCACAGAGACATAAAATTTCCATAATCGTAATATAGCCAACGCTAGGCAGTTACCTAAATACAGCCGCGGTATACTGACACACAAAGCCTGATTAGTGCGGGGTTTCAAATAAAAACTTTGTTGACTACATCTTAAATTAGTCCTTAGCGTTCTTTAACGAGACCAATTTAGATGGCCCAAGAGACGCCGTCGATCGCTTGTGTGCAAAACTGTTTACTTTTTGCTCCTCTCCAGGTAGAAAACAACGGTTCGAAGCATTTTCATAACAATGCGCCTGCGGCTTTCTCGGTATACTTTTTTGGATGCGATGCGTTTGACAGACACGCCATTGTCATCGTCAGATGACGGACTAAAAACTAAACCTTATATTGATGATCAATTGGAAAGATCGATGCGAAGCCGAACACTTGGAATACCGAACCATAAAAGGTACCAATTAGTCCTGTCGACGAGAAGAACTTGGAAATAATTAGATTATGAAGAACAAATCTGGCTCACCTTGTATAATCGCTTTTGCATAATATCATTCCGCCTTTGAAGTAGAAGGAGCGTCCCATGTCGGCGAGGGCCTGGCCACAGCAGGCGCACTTGAGGCAGCCGTGGTGCCAGTATCTGTCGAGCGCGTGTAGGAGGAACCTCTCGACTATTTTGCCGTTGCAGCCGGCGCATTCTTTTAGTGCTGGGTTATTGTTGTTGTGCGGGTAGTCGTGGCCATTGGCAGCGAAGGCGGCCTCCGGCGAGGGCGGGTGCGGTGAGCTGAGCTCCGCGTACCCGTGGTAGTGCGGGTTCATGCTCAACGCGCTCGCGGCCAGCTTGACGGTTGGAGCGGGGACCGCTCGCACCGACCACCACAACTACACGCCCTGCGGACAAAAGAAAAAAAAACCGTTAAGACCGGCTACTACTATTTACTATATTGCACATTTTCTGGTTGAGCTACGTCGTCGAAAATTGAAAACTGCTCAACTGTATAGAAAGGGATATATTTTCACTTTGACCTTTTTGAGATGTTGACCCGTTGTTTTAATTTTTCTTGGCAGCCTTTGGTCAGGGCGCAGTGGTTCGGGTAGGCCTGCGGGCGGCCGCGTTTATAAAATTTTCCAATTAGCAATTTCATACAATTAGGAGCGGGGTGAGGGTGCGGGCAGCGGGCGGGGGATGGTTAGTGCGGGTCGCGGGGGGAGTACGTCAACCCGATCCAATTAGCTCGCGGCCGGCGGAGCGGCGGGACGCCCGTGCCGTCTGAGCGACCCTGTCGCCATAAAACTTAATTAAACGTTTTAAAACAAGTATTCATTAAAGAATAATCAAGCTTATGTAGTCATAAATAACCGGATTGTCCCGCGCGGAACGGGTGCCGTAATTAAGACTGCACAGAGTTGATCAAACGCACTGATTTGAAACTACCCTTCATTAAGAGAGCGCGAGTCGGGCGCGGGAGCTTCCGCTGCGGTGCAGAAACTAATTAAGAATAACGGACGCTTTAAAAGCGTAATTAATTTAGATTGTAATTCTATTTCTCCGAGAGTAAAGTAGACAATTATTTCAGTAGCCCTTTCTTTTGGAACGATTTGCTTTGCTGAATGTAATTTGCTTAATTTCTGTGTCCAACAGGATAAAGGGTCGTACTGCGTTGAGATTTATTTCTTGCGTCTGAATCGACGTAGAGCATGATTAATAACGTTACCAAGAGCGAACAGGTATCTATGATTTTATAATGAATTAGAACGTACTAACGAGCATATCGTGATTAATTAGCGATGTAGACTTCAATTACGATTGGTGCTATGGTGTTGTAAACATTACGTGAGGTTGCTTCACGGAGTATATCTGTAGGAGCGTGAGGAAAGTCATTACACTTGTTGGCGCATGTCTAATGAAGGCTATAAGGGCGAGGTATGGCGTGAACGTCCGTACGCCCGGTATTGCGTGCGCCCTAATGAGCAGCGTCGCGTGCGCACCTATCGCACTTCGTTAAATCGCGCCCGAACTACGCGGTATTAATGTCTTTGTTTAGTTAAATCTGCAACGCGTTTGGCATAGCCATGAGGACTCGAGGTCTTAATTGTGGTGTGCGTGTTACATTGCCTATTTCACGTCAGTCGATCAGGAAATTATGGCGATTTTAGGATATCAAGGTGTTGATATTTGTATGTTGATACTAAATAAACAATTCTAGTGAGACATAGCTTATTTGTAAAAATAACATCAGCCTGTAACTGTCCCACTGCGGTACTAATTAATACACATCCTCAAGAGGCGTGTAGATTACTATCCGCCTTGACCAAGTGTGGTAATTAATACCACTTTTGGTCACGGCAGTTTATAGAATTATCAATAGGTATCTATGTAAATGCTCAAAATTTTCTTTGTTTAACGCGTTAGTTTCTGGAGCAACCAGTCGGATTGATTACAAGTGATATTTTTGCCATTGATAGCCCAATTTTAAAATCCAAGTTAAAGCACGGGCAGGCGATGCGATGGGGTGGTCGACGGAACAAGACATTTGAAACGTGTCAGACAGAAGTTACTATCACTGATGTCAGTAATGATTATTAAAGGAATTATCAAACTCGGTCTACTATGTATAACATACCTACACGATCATAGATAAAAAAAAATATACGCGTCGAGATGACAAACTTCGTCGTTTGTGGGGTTAAAAACCTAAAAGGTAAAACGGAACCCTATTGATGAGACTTCGCCGTCCGTGTGTATATCCGTCCATCTGGCACCAGACTGTATCTCAAGAACCGTAATAGCTAGACAGTTGAAATTTTCAGAGATTGTGTATTTTTGTTGGCGCTATAACAACAAATAATAAAAATAAAAAATAAAATATTTAAGGGGGGTTCCCATACAACAAACGTGATTAATAACGGAAATAGATAGATGCTTGAATGTTATATTAAAATTAAAAATAACGTAAACGTGATTTTTTTTTGCCGTTTTCAAAGATACGGTACGGAACTCTTCGTGCGCGAGGCCGACTCGCACTTAGCCGGTTTTTTTTTGTTTTGTTTTCGTGGTTAAAAAGTAACTAGTCATCATTAGTGAAGTATCACGTGTTGTTTACGTATCATCTGGTGGTGGACAAGAAAGTATAGCTATATTGTTTTGGAACATTCTTAGCAAAAAGTTACCATTTTGAAGCCCACACTCCACGGAGCCAATTTTGATCAATTATCCGTGTTAGGAACTCGGCTAGTTATACATACTTTCTCTGGTTGCTGAGGTCTGTGATCAATTCTCGTAATTTAAACACTGTCCACAATTTGATCTCAGGCTTAATCTATCAATTAGACTTCTAAAGTCCCTACATTTTTGACATTAATTAGCGTTGAGATGAGCTTGCGATTAGATTCTGAATTTAAATTTCAGGAATTGCCCTTCAGTTGTGCTCATTTTCGGATTAATACTAAATATATTTATGACGCCTTGGTGGTCTAGTGGTTAAAACACCAGTCTCTCAAGTATGAGTGTGCAAGTTCGATTCCAGGTCAGGCAAGTACCGTTGTAACTTTTCTAAGTTAAATGTAGGTACTTTCTACGTATATCTTGGAAACCAACGACTGATTAAAAGGTGCAAGAAAACATCGTGAGGAAACCTGGACTTTAAGTCTGAAATCGCCAACCCGCATTGAGCAAGCGTGGCGATTACGCTCAATCGTTCTGTGTATGAGAGGAGACCTGTGCCAAGGAGCGGGACGATAAGAAAAAGGTTGATGATGATATTTATGACACTTGAAAATCGTGGAAAATTAGGAAATTTTTTTTATTTCGAATTCCCGCCTGATTGTAAGCAGTGATTTAATCATTGAGGGTAAAGCGCGCTAGTTTATTAAGAGACTATTTACTCTAGCCTTGAAGAAACTTCTAGTCAGTAAATAATATTGTACAAACTAGCCTAAATAATTATTGTTAGAACAATAATTGCTGGATAAAGTTATCTAGTATTTTATTTGCGTCGTAAATATTCAATGTTTTATACTTGTGTATAATCTGAGACTGTTAATTGTATATGGTGACCGATGCCCGATGGGGACGACGGGTTCTCGAGTGGCGACCACGCACCGGAAGACGTAGCGTGGGTAGGCCCCCGACAAGGTGGACCGACGACCTGGTGAAGGTCGCGGGAAACCGCTGGATGCGGGAGGCGCAGGACCGGTCGTCGTGGAGAACCTTGGGGGAGGCCTATGTCCAGCAGTGGACGTCTTTCGGTTGAAATGATGAATTGTATATGGTGGTTTTAATGTATTCAGAATACATATTAATCGGAATCATCTACCTAATATTGAGCAAACACGGTTAAGCCTAGTTCTTGCGCAATATTTATGTATAATGTCGTTTAACATTTTTAATTAGTGGAGTTCTTTTATATTCATTTATTGTATTATTCATAAAAACACAGTAATATGGATAGAGTAGACATTACTAGTATTGAGTACGATGGTACTACTTTGTAAGAAATTTCTTTCATTATAACTACAGTTTATTTTGGAAATTATACTTAATCATCGTTCAAAAGTCACTTTGCCTGTTTGTATGTTACTTTTTCAGTCCATAATTAACGGGTTTCGGTAAAAATTGACAACGAGTTAGTGTATCCTACTGGGGTGGATATATTATAAGCTACTAAATAATATTGTGGGAATGAAACTTTGTATGAGATTTAATTTTAATAGTTTTTTTTTTCTAGATCTATCAGACTTTGGAAGTCTGTAAGTCCTTATAATCATTAAAAATTCTATACGAAGTTAAAAAAACAATGGATTTATTATCAAATAATAAATCCATTGTTTTTTAACTTCGTTACCTTTTCAGGTTTAAATAGCTAAGTTGATTTGAATGACAGTTATACGGATAGGCCAGGACTTGCGTTAGGACATTTTTTGCCATGTTTTCATAATACCGGTAGTACGTCCCCGTGAGACAAGGCCCGCCATCCACGCGGGCGAAACAACGAGCAGAAGTTAGTATCGTTTAAAAATTAAAACAACCAATGCTCGTTTTAGAACACGAAACATTTGTGCATAATTACTCTAACTTATGTCTATTTAAATTTCAATGTGTTCAGTTGATACTGAAATATATCTTATTATCATTAGAATTAGGGTTTAAAATATGTTTTATTGTGAGACGAGGTGCGTGTTTAAGCTGGCGGGGGTGGGCTGAGAACTTGGCAGGTGCCGTTTTCATTATTCAAGCCCCATTGATTGGATACTTTGTTGCCGTATAAAAATCTTATTAGCAACCGCCCGACAACAAAGCAGGCTACGATGAGCCTACTCGCAGCCCCTCTATTTACCTGTTAAGTGATTTTTTTTTTCAATTACTGCGATGAGCTGCAGGTTCCAAACGAAAGTGTAAGTCATCTTGTTAGTGAATGTTTATTTCCGCGCTTTCCATCGTCTACTTTAAAACATTTGTCAGCTGCAATAAACGTGATGATTCGACACAAAATGTTGGTGGAATTTTCAAAAAAATGATAGTATGTACCTACAACACACGACTGATATACAAACAAAGGATTTGACGTGTAAACTAAGGAGTTATTAATCATAATTTATATTCGTGACACAAAAGAACAAAACAGAAATCCTGGCTGAATACAATAGCAGCAAGAATATCTGACGTACTAAGCGGCATTGAAAAAAAAAAAAAAAGCTAATGTAGGTAAACGTATCAGTCACTTGTTTTAACGGCAGGGTTCCCCAAGACCAGCCGGGCGCCCGCACGCCGCGAATAATGTAATTAAGGCGAAACCGCCGGCAAAATTAAACGCGAAAACGGAATGAGAATGTGAGCCTAATTAGAGTCGGGAGCGGGGCGGAAGACAGTGCAGCGGCACCCCAGTCCGACCCTGCCGCGCGCCCTCCGCAACCCGGGCCCGATGCACGCGGGACCCTACACGTGACGTAACGTCTTCATCTATCGCACACGAACACCGAAACCAAACAATCCAGTTAATGATGTGGCTAGACTAAAAACACAAATTAGAGGCCCATTCAAAACAGCCAATTAATTTTAATTTCCTGCAGAACTAATGACAAACACAACTAAACCAGTAATATTAATTCTGCGCTAATGAGCCGCGTTTTAACGAAGCTATAAAATACTAGCCGTTTTTTCTGCTTTTTATATTGCACCACGCAAATAATCACAGCACAGCGCACGTCGGTCGCAAGCAAAAATCCAATTCGTTTTCTCTCACATCCATACTAATTAAAAAACTGCGGACAAATTGGAGCCCACTCTTCGCCCACGGGAACATAAAATATCCATTCCATTGACGGCACCGGTCTGCCATTGATTAATTTTATCCAATCGGATGCGAATTCAAGTTTTTCAGGAGTTAATTGTCATGCTTCATTAGGTGACTGACTTTCGGCGTTGTGTACGATTACCGCCGAACCATGTACCGAATATATTCAACATCGATTATTGAAGAATAAACTAGCGATTCATGCTGTTGAAAGCATGATGGCAGCAATATGAATGTATCAGCCCACTTATAGTAAACGGGTATACAGTACATAAGACTAATGTGTGTAATATTATTTGCATATAATGACCGTTAATATGCCCAGCGCATTATTCATCCGGCGTGACCTCAAAACTGCTTTAAGAACCGTTTGATCGATGTATGTTCCCTCTCCGTATATCTGTATATTTTAAAATGGTTATTTCATGATTGGTATGTAATTACTAAAGAATCACGTACCAACCACGTACCATAGATAATTTTATAGAAAACATGAGTGGCAAACGTCGTAATCAGCGCACGGCGGTATCAGGCCCAACAAAATTGTGTGCCATATTCCAAATGACTGTTATTATGTGGGTATCAAATAAAATACAGATTTTAAATGTTTATGGAACCGAGGCATAAAGTTTGACGTTAACGACATAGACGATGAAAAAAATGTCATACATAATGACATTTTTTTTAATATAAATAATTTTAAAGTAGTGCTTGACCGCAATCCAGTCTGATGAAAAGCAGTGATGCAATCGTTGATGGTAAAGCGCGCTAGTTTATTTAGAACCCATTCACTCAAAAAAACTGAGTGAATAGGAAGGAAGACGGTAGTTGAACGAGGTGATGCAATAATAAACCCAACAACACGACCGATACTGCGCCAGGGGGAGATTGATCTGGAGACCTTCCACGACCAAACTTCCGACACAACAACATCCTCCGTATGGCTTCACCAGACATCATGTCGGAACACGACGAATCGCTTGGCGGCAAGACTTTTTCTGGTGGTTGATAACTTCTGCCGGCAGCCGATGTTTTGGCCTGTTACTAATTCAGTATCATACTAATTAAATGATACCTGTTAATAATTCACTACCTTTATCATCTAATCTCAGTATATTCAAATATGTACTAATGAGCTCCAACATACTAGACTACAAAGTCGAACAATAACCTTGACAAAATGTTTAATGATTTTATCTTCAACGTTAATAAGTATCAACTGAATTTGAAAAACCACGACGACCTTGTACAATTTGCTATTATTTTGACTATTTTGTATGTAGTTCTGTCTACTTTAATTTTACATCATTATTATCATTTACCTTGTCACTCAAGCCGTGTCAGGGTTTTGCTTGAATAGTCGTAGTTGGAAACTTTGTCCTTGCTTTGTTACCGGTGTATATTAATTACCAGTCTAAATTATACGATGAAGAAAAACACACAACACTTTATTACAAAATTACATATATTTTGTTACACTATACGTTCAATTTACTTCGTCGGTATCCAACTACGCAGTTCATGTATATTCTTATAATGGTAATTTTTAATGTACAAGTTTAACTCATTTATAGTTGCTGAATTAATTATTAATAACGCGAGCTCATCAGATAATATTCTTCCTTAATTTAGACTTTATAAGTTTTCATAAAATGTGTTCATATATCATTAATTTTTAGATGCTACAGGTACTTGAAAAATTAACATCTTGTAATAAAACTATAGTAGAATAGTACCAACCCATATCCTCCCGTGGGTGTCGTAAGAGGCGACTAAGGGAACTTTCACCAGGGAAGCGGGCAGCAGCGCTTCTCCTGTGGAATATCAAATTACTGCGATCCCCAACCCGCCTGCCATGCGTGGGGATTATGGCAACCGACAAAGCTTCTAAAGTCTTGGGGGAGACCTTTGCCCAGCAGAGGACCTCTATATGCTGAAGAATTAGAAGAAGAATAAAATTATGTGTGAAGTAAAGTAAGTGAATGAAATGGTAGGCGCACGCGTGTGGGAAATGCTAATTTAGGAACATTTTGTAGTATACTAATGGCTAAGGATTTGTCATAGCCGCTAAGCAGGTGTCGTGACGAAAAACACGTAATAATGACCGTACAAGTGTAGACATTGTCTCCGGCAGATCGAGCGCTCTCCCCCGTAATTAGAGGCGGCCGACCGAGGACGCCCGTGAGCTGTGAATAATAGAGGAGGCATCGATAACAACAAATGTGTAGACGGTGCGGCACGTAAATTGGTAAGAGATATTGTAGTGGTGGAAGTTCACGCATGTAAAAATGTATGAAATTGTGCGTGCGCAAACTTTCACAATTGCCAATTTACGTGAAGTACCATCTACCTACTTGAAAAAAATGAATTCACGCGGATAATTAAAACTAATGACGAAAATTTTGTAAACAACTGCAATTAGCATTCAAACCCATTCCCCAATGCTAATCGAACACAGATATCAATTCCAGATAACAAACCTAAATTCAAAATTCTTGTGAAATGAAATTAAACGAGTAAAGTCCAATTTCAATGCATTGTAAAAATTGATTACGATCACTTATCAGATATTAAATCTGCAATGTACAAAGCTACCGTTTACAAATTACGCTTGCCTTAGCAATGAAAATGATGATCTAGGTGCGATAATTTCATTAATTGATTGAAGATTACTTAAAATTTTGATATAGAATCTGTCAAACAACATTATTAATTAATACGATAAATATTTCGTTCGCAAAACAAAGGGGCCGACAATTACGCTTAATTGGATAACATGGATCAGAAGTATTTAATTTTTTTTTTTCATATAAAATTACCTTGAATATATTGATCAATTGAATAGATACTTTTGAAATTATATAACAGGTGTTAAAAGAGCAAACAGCTGTGCATTTTTAATTTATAATGCACATTATAAATATACTTAATTATATCTTAACTGTTAATCATCAAGGGCCTAAAAATATATAATATTCGATATTTTAACATACCAAATATACATATATACAAATTATAGAATGAAATAAAGTATTGAGTTTAAATAAATCATCATCATCAACCTTTTTCTCGCCCCACTGCTGGGCACAGGTCTCCTCTCATACAGAGAAGGAATAAATAAATGCTTCCTGTCTATTTATTTTTCTAACTTCTTCCTTCAAATTACAACTAAGAAGTTTACGAGATACCTACGTACGATGTGCCTCATCAAAAGCATAGCCCAGTTCAGACCTCCGTGTCAAACGAAGCGGACCGTCACGGCGGACTGACCATAATTGTGCCTCGTCCAACAAATATATTAAGTATTCGTGATAGAAGTGAACAGTGTGTAATTTTAGAACGTTTTGCCACAAATGTCAGCCGCGGGCGGGTCCGGAGTGACCGGACACTTGAACTTGTTGCTAGCCCAACGTGAATGACCTGCTAGCTTAGTGATATCAGCCGCAACTTACGAGTTGTAGTTCGTGGGTTCGAACCACATTTTTATCGTCCCACTGCTGGGAACAGGTCTCCTCTCATACAGAGAAGGATTGAGCGTAATCACCACGCTTGCTCAATACGGGTTGGCGATTTCAGCCTTAAAGTCTAGGTTTCCTCAAGATGTTTTCCTTCACCTTCAGTCATTGGTGTCCAAGATATACTTAGAAAGTACATATAACTTTTAGAAAAGTTATATTGGTACTTACCTGACCTGGAATCGAACCCGCGCACTCATACTTGAGAGGCTGGTGTTTTAACCACTAAGCCACCACGACATTTCATTTCTACGACATCAGGTCCTTTTTTTGCGTAAATTACTTCATCAACACTGCTCTCAAAACGGTGAAAGAAAACATCGTGTCCTAGAGGCACAACTTCGGAGACCTGTGATATATACCAACCCGTGCTGGGCCCGCACGGTAGATTACGGCCCATTCCCTCTCATCGAGAGGAGGCCTGTGTCCCAGGAGCGAGTACATTATAGCCGGATTGTGATATTTGTGATGTATTGCATTTGCTTTGATACGAGTACATGACAAGGCTGGTTTATCACCAAGATGGTAAAAATAAATGTAATGCAATTTGACGACACGGTTGGCACAATGGCTCAGGGATCAACTGCAGCGCAGCGAGTCGCGTGTTCGATTCCCGCACGGAATAAATATTAGTATGGCCTACAGGGTAGTTGTTCCGAGAACGAAAAATGATGATGAAGATGTATGAAGACAGTTAAAGTTTCAAAGCTTACTGTCAATCCTTCTACACGTGCAGCCTGTGGATTAACTTCACTTAGCGGGCATACAGCGACCTACGTGTTCAATATCGCACTGAGGGTGATGTTGGGGCTGCCGTGGTGTTGTAGTGCGTCAGGGATGTTTGCAGATAATAATATTAATGGTTTTTCTGCCATTATTAGGAGTAGATGCGCATCCCTGGTGACGCGTGTGCGCCGCAGTAACAACAGTATTCTCAGTGTGTTCGCGGATCGGTGGGATTCTCCCATGTTGCAGAGGTGGATGCAGCTCCACGCTAAGTTTTAATTTTATGTATGTTTATCTGTGTCTCATATTTGTGTGTGTAACCTATTTACAATAGAAGTTAAGTAAAATTGTTACTAACCAGGGTTCGAAAATATCCGATATTTATAATAAATATCAAAATATCGGATATTTATGATATATGTATATCCGATATATATCCAAAATCGGATATATATCCAATATTTATATCCATTTCTTAAGACTGCCATTTTATTATCTTATTACTACCTATACTATTTCAGTATTTCCACAGGTACATGACAGTTTATTATTATAAGTTTATTACAATATAAAAACAACACATTTTTAGTTTTTATTTAACAAAATAAACATAAAATCTTATGAGTAGTTCACAAAAATCAACTAAAAATTAGGGTTGTAACGGAGCTTCGCCTCCGCCTCCGTTACTGCGGAAGTTCCGCAAGAAATCGTATCTTCGCTTCCGCCTCCGCCTCCGCACAATTTCTAGCGGAGTTATAACGGAGGTTTATATACGTATTTATGCAATAAATAACGCGCAAACTGCGACGCTCAACAACCGTCCGGCCGCGTTTGAGCGCGAAATGGTCAAGAATCAACTAGTGCGAGGCGGGAATGCGGCAAGCACAATTTGTTTCTCCTTAATTTTCATTACAAGAAGGTAATATTTTTTTTACCAAGTATACTACTATTAATGTACGTATTTAAAATAAAAAAATTGTTTTAATTGACCATAAATTTCAATTTTTACTATATGTACTTTCACCTCCGCCTCCGCCTCCGTTAACCTCCGCATCCGCGGAGGCGAGACTCATCGCCTCCGCCTCCGATAACAGGCCTCCGTTACAACCCTACAGTAAAAATAACCATTTTTTTCTGAGAAAACAAAGTCTATAAATATTAGGGAAACAAAATTAAAATATCTTAAAAATCCTAATATTTGTACTTAGTCGAATTATAATCAAATAACAAATTAGTCTTTTTCTAGTCAACTAGAACTGTCAAATCGCCTGTTGACATTCCTAAAGGATTAACACTACACTTCACTTTTATGGAGTAGGTATGTTTGCAGGTGATAGAATTGAAAATTATTTTGGCTCTTTTACATTGCACTATTATTATTGATTGCAGTACCTACTTGGTAAATTCGAAGTATTACAGTCTGAAGACAGAAAAAACGACGAATATGCCAGCAGCGCGTCGGTAAAAGTACTTAAATGCAACATACCATAAATTTTGATATATATCACAAAATATGGTTTGATATATATCAGATATATATCGGATATATATCATGATATATATCAATTGATATATATCCTTCGAACCCTGTTACTAACCTTGTGGACTCCTGTCTGAACTAAAAGTTTTCTATTCTATGTGCATTTCTATTCTATTTTATTAACATCGCGAAAGGGTGTGACGTAATTATTAGCTATTTTTATGTAAGTATTTTCCTCATTCATAATTTCAGTCGAACATATTGTTGGGATTTCTCAAACAATATTAGTAGAACGTTACTAGACGTGATAAGGATAACTCTACCTTAGAAGCATTAGGTCGTATCTATAGCCCGTTAGAAGCAGTAGGTAATATGTGTAGGTCGTCGAACCTACATACGACCATAGGTGTACCCAGCTTCTGGCCTTGCTTGGGCGCTATAATCGCACGCGGTTTTTTGGCAGTTACAGCGTAGTTTGTACATATATCCTGCGAGAATACCAGTTACACCCAATCCTGGGTACGCCCATGCATACGACCCAATGCTTCTAAAAGGTCGAGAATTATTATTTCCGTACTACAGTAACAGCTTGCTAAGGCCAGACGTTTCGACAGAATTTTTAAGTGCAACAAACATAAATCTTATTTAATCTTATCTTTAATTGGCAAGTTTAAACACTTGACTAAAAACGTTTATAAGCTGTCAAATATTAAAAATACACGTTAGTATGACGGTTATCTTTAAATTATTTACGTCTAATGTTCCACAGCTCATTATTATCTGATGGTCGTACTGTGATAATACACAACGCATCCATTGTTTCCATCAGTGAATGAACTTTATGTCATCCTATTATATTATAGTTATTGTCATTAATATTATTATTTCTTTTTTATTTGCCTTTTAAAAGGGTGAGGATCTATGCCGCGACGCCATTTTTCATTATTTTTATATTGCACTAGTTTTCCGCCCGCGGCTTCGGCCGCGTGGAGTTCGGTTATATCGCGCTTTTTAGATTTCTCTCGGGAATATCAAATTTTTCCGGGATAAAAGGTAGCCTATGTCCTTTCTCAGGGTCTAGAGATTGTCTGTGCCTAATTTCATCAAAATCGGTTGAGAGGTTTAAGCGGGAAAGCGTAACAGACAGACAGACAGACACAGAGTTACTTTCGCATTTATAATATTAGTATGGATTCTGCCGTCATCGTGTCGCGAATATGTTCTGTCTTGATAAACAACTGTGCAAAAATAGCTGAATAATTGCTATAGATTTTCCTAACTGTGTTTACTATAGTCGCATATTTTGCTTTTAAACCAAACACGACTAATTAAAGGCCCGCCCACCTGCTGCCATCACATACAACTACGTCGACGGCGTGCTTACGTGCCCTTAGTGTGCACGAAGTTTCGCCGCCAAGATAGGCTACATAAGCCATCTTCGGGCGCATGAGCGCCAAATCATCGGCTAGGAGTCGAAGTGGTCGCTGTGGCCGAAATCGCTCGGGAACATCATCATATTATTTTGCTTTGGCGCCATTTAACGTATGTATGTTTATGTTTAACAAATGTTTCAACAGCGTGTTTTTGACGAGGAAGCATGATTTCAAGTGACAAGCGACCACACGAGACCCACTTGAAAAGACTGAAGTAAGGCAAAATTATTGCTATGCTCGCTGTTCTTGTGAAATGACAGATTGATATATTGACAATTTCAAGTACCGTAGGAGAACTTTCATCTGTCCCTTTGGCCTATACTTACGATTTGCTAAGGCACTTACGATTGCTAAAGAATTTACGATTTGCTGAGGATGAAAAATGGCCTTTAGTTTAAACTTATGCGTAAGCACTCCTATCTTCCTACCTATGTATATTATTTTTATTATATTCATGTAATCCAAATCTATACTAATATATAAAGCTGAAGAGTTTGTTTGATTAATTGTTTGTTTGTTTGAACGCGCTAATCTCAGGAACTACTGGCCGATTTGAAAAATTCTTATTGCGTTGGATAGCCCATTAATCCAGGAAAGCTTTAGGCTATATAACATCACACTACGACCAATAGGAGCGGAGCATAACTAACTCCAAGCGAACGACGTCGCTGGCGGCCGTTAGTAAAATACATATCTTATGTCTAACTAATACCTATCTCCATATGAATCGTATAGAATATGCCAGACAAACAAAATGAAAACTTATCTATATATATTTTTTTAAACACAACTTAATTATAATGTACACAAGCAAAATGGACTTAATTAAATCCAACCACTGCTGAAAACATTTATTTTTATTACAAAATTAATTAGCCGTTTTTTTTTTCTAAATTAGCTATCCAAGCAATGCTGTGAATTAATGATTTTTATTGTTAGACTGACATCATAATTATGTACAGGAGTAATGTTTTTTTTCTATAGATTATTAGACAAAAATGATTCAATAACAGAATTCAATGTACTCACCAAAACCCATGACCATTTTGGAAACAAAATCCCGTGCACACAATGACCACAGCTGCATTCGTAATTGTAACAAAAGAGGATCCTTTTATGATCGACTAATAATAAGAGCTGCAAGGAGAAATAGTCCTTATGGTGAGCAGATTCACGACCAGATAGGTATGAATTAGTCAATAATACATACAATAGGGATGTATACAAGGTATGAAAACCCAAAAAAATAATTAGTCCGTCTTATAAATAATAAAAAAATTAAGAACCGTATTTTTTATTTTGTCGAAATTACTAATCTACTGAGTGAGAGTGGGGGCTAATTACGTCACGCCGTGGTATATTTTGTACCACGGCGTGACGTCATGAGACATTTCAAATCAATACATCTTCCTAAATATTAGAAGAAAAAATAAAAAAATACACGTGTTCAATATTCTTTATAAATCTGATGGACATTAAATCATTTTTTAGGATACAACCCAATTATTGAAATCTTTAAATTTTGTATTTATCTAAGTACCTACTTCTAAAGTTACTATTAAAGTTATAAAGTTAATAAAGAGTCATGTAAAATCCAGTTCAATTTATTTGTTCCACAACCGCGCCATTTCTTTTATTTCCATTCTTTTTCCCTAATACGGACCGGTATTTCGACCACCGGAGGTGGCAAAACAGTAAAATGTCGGGATCTTAAAATAAGAACTCCTATTTCTGGCCGTCTGTGACTCCCGGTCTATTTGTGGATTTGGTTTTCCAATAATAAAATGTAATGTTTCAGAACCTTATTAATTAAATACTTAGGTACTTACAAGTTTTTGACGAAGGTAACTTTGGAATATTGTTGGCGATTTTTTTTGTTCTCAAACTAAACTAAATTTAAGCTCAATGCATGTTATTCTTTCTATTTTGTAAAGAAAAGGACAGAAGATAAATCAATAATAGTTTAGACCTGTCACATTAGTCGGCATCTGACGTAAATTGACGTATTTTAAGACGCCATGTTTATAATCGCGTCTAAAATGTCTATGGAATATCTTAATTTGACAGGACTAATATTTTACTTTCTGTCCTTTTCTTAATGAAATAGAAAGAATAAGATGCATTGAACCTAAACTTCCATTAGTTTGTGAAAATGGGAATCGGGGGCCATTGTTATTGTAAAAATGAACATTTGTAGTCATAACTGGGCAACACTAAAAACATAAAAAATAACTATTTTGTAGTAGTTTTTTTTCCGTCCTTAAGTAACATTTCTATTGTTAAATTATAAACACAATGAGCTATAAAACTATTCAGCTCCAAATGTTGTTTTATTACAGCATTCCCTACTTTCATACATACATAGATAGCTAAGCAGTAAAAATATCAAAATAAAGTACCATCTGCAATTCCAAAATTACTAAGGCTGCTATCGTAAACGAACAATTAACTAGAGGATTGGACTGTATACCGTTGCTATTTTTCCATAAAGATTAATATGAAAACAATATTTTTACTGTAACTTAACCATTTTAAGCTCGACTATTAAGAATGATTTATTAATATTTAGTTTATTTAATCCTAACAATAGGCTAAGCTCTAGTTTTACTAATATTATATGCATAATTTATCTGTTTTTTTTTTTTTAATTGAATATTACTAATACATACTAAAGATTTCATCAATCCTACCATTTTTAAGAGACAGGCAGATCCATACAAAATTATAAATTATAGAAATCTAAATGCCTGGTTAGAACATAAAATTTACGTTTAGTAGTTAAATGGGCATTACTTATTAAATTTAATGCATTCATTTGATTTACTCAAAATTGTTTATTTTTCACACTGGCAACAATTTATACGTTTCAAAATAAAATGGTAGTAAATTTCTGGTAACCGTTATACAAAGACTTTTTCATTAGTATCAAGATTTTTTTTTCGATATTTTACTTAAAATTGTTTCTGAATAAAAAAAATATTTAGTGGTTACCGACGGTAAACACCACACCTTATGACCAATCACTCCTGTCTTTGAGTTATGAGTCTCATTTCTGTAAAATTTTAGTAAAATTGACAATCAACAAGGAATATGTCACCAGGTTCAAAAAAAAAATAGTCCTGATGTAAATAACCGATAACATCCTGTTAAAGACGCAAAGAAGCTGTTTAACATTCCTCCACCGTCATAACAAGTCAACTATTCTACAGTCCCCTATAAATAGTCCTCTATACGAGATGTGTCGTGAAAAGATCTGTTAAACTATTTTTAATTTAAAATGTAAGCGATTGAAGTTCAATTTCGGATATTCAGAGTATCAAATCTATAAAAAGGTACTAGAGAAAGTACTTCTTTGTAAGTGCATTTAAAAGCGCAGCCAATAAAGCATCTTAAGACATGGTGGTTCACGTAAAATTTTATTATTCTATCTCAAACCAGATAATGTCGTTATTCGATCACTTTCACACCGCTTTATTGCTCGTCGCGTAAAGAACATGCGCCAGCGCTAGCGTTAACAGTCGCACTCGCATCGATTGTATTTGACCGGACATGTCCAGCTTTTGAGCCTCCATCCCGACTTAGTTTGGCTTTGTTAATAGCTGAAATTTTAGACTTTTAAGGTATTTTTCTTAGAAAATATTTCCTCCTCAGCCTATAGATGTCCACTGCTGGACAAAGGCCTCCCCCAAGGCTTTCCACGATGACCGGTCTTGTGCTGCCCGCATCCATCGGCTTCCCGCGACCTTCACCAGGTCATCGGTCCACCTTGTTGGGGTCTCCCTACGCTGCGTCTTCCAGTACGTGGCCGCCACTCCAGAACCTTGCTGCCCCATCGGCCATCGGTTCTACGAGCAATGTGCCCTGCCCACAGCAAATATTTAATTTTATAATATTGAAATAGAAACATTTAAAAATAAAAAGCTCGATTTTTTTATTTTTCGGGGTTTTTCGAATTTCGAAATGGTAACCCTAGACATAGCTCTATGCGACGCGGCCGCACCGAGATACGTTTACATGTTAATTTATCGCGTTTGCTGCACACAAGCGTAAACTTATTCCTATCTCTCTATTAGATACATATCATAAAATTTTCTCTAAAAATATCTAAAAATATTTAATTGATTTATTTACTTTCTTGTACTCCGAGAGAAATGACATGCTCTAGTGGAACAGCTGCATAATTTCCCGCGTCGTTTGACAGAAGAAAGCTGAGATTTGATTGGTTGATGGTGTTTGTAAACCATGTAGTTAATTGAGTTAGTATTTTTGCAGTTATTTATCTATTATTGCTTCAGTGAAATTGTACAATTTGTCAGTTGCACTTTGGAACATCAGTTTTTATTGATTCATTTGTAAATCAGTGCTTGGCAGTAGGTACTTTGTAAATGCAATATAGAACGTGAGCATTGTGACCATTGACTTGCTTTTTTCATGAACTTGCGAAAGAATTCGTGAAGAAACTCAAATTATTGCCAGTTCTTTCCGAAATTTCCTTTTATTTCTTTGCTGATCTAGTGAAAAGCCATTTGTGAAGTAAACACCATTTGATGAGGAGTGTGGCAAGGCGTAAAATATTTTGTTTCTGGTTTATGCATACTTTTTGTGCTATAACTGTTAAGTTAAGCGGTTAACTGACGTCTACCGTTAGCTGCGCATGCGATGTCAACCGCAACATTAAATTCTATAACAGAACAGTATTTATTCTGATTCCCTTTCTCGTTCAAAGTAGACATTATATTTGTTGTTAATATTGAACGATTAATTATCTTTTCTGATCAATCGTCGAGATTGCTCGGAGCTATCGTTGGGATTATAAAAGGTTCAATTATAATAAATGTAGCTAATTTCAATCAAATAATACCTCTAATTAGCTGACATGGGGCCTTCTTTGTGCAGGCCGCTTAACAAATGACTCAATTGATGTAGTTAATAGTCAGACCATCGCGGCCTCATTATAACCGAGTCATTCGGGGTTCACACAGAGTCACGACAACGATGGATTAATAGAAATCAGTATTAAAATTAATACCGGATGGTATTCTGATATGGCTAATGAGAAACAAAAAATCCGCAATGGATAGATGAAACAAAAAATCAAAACTGACGCAATTGGTCTTAGTTGGGGCTATAGTTAGGGGGCGTATTCAAATTACAACTGAAGTGGTAATGAAATTTTTGGAAAGAAAAAGTGTTTAACGTATAAAACGCTATCATAATTCGATATACATACATACTCTTGCAAAGGGTGATTTTGTGGTTATATGAACAAAAATTTCAAACATGACATTTAATCATGACCAACCCACACTGCTCCAGTGTGTTGGATTATAAGTCCACTATGGATTAATAGAAATCACTATTAAAATTAATACCGGATGGTATTCTGATATGGCTAATGAGAAACAAAAAAATAATCTGCAATGGATGGATGAAACAAAAAATCAAAACTGACGCAATTGATCTTAGGCTATAGATAGGGTTCGTATTCAAATTACAACTGAACTGGTAATGATTTCTTTGGAAAGAAAAAGTGTTTAACGTATAAAACGCTATCATAATTCGCTATATTATACTCCTGCAATGGGTGATTTTGTGGTTATATGAACAAAACATTTTCAAACATAACACTTAATTTTTGCCAACCCACACTGGGTCAGTGTGGTTGATTATAAGTCCACTCACTACCTCTCACCGAGAACTGGCATGTCTCCCAGATGTGGTAACATTATAGACAATGTTATGTTATGGGTCCTGATAATAAGTAGAGTATTTGAATATCCAGGAAGGTATTTTTCTCTTACATAAATGCAGACAAGAACAAAGAGTCTGATATTCGTTAATATTTTCTTTTCTAGACAGGGATAAACCTATTGTACCTATTGTAATGCATTATCCATATACATAAAACACAGCCTTTGACCATTGAGCTATTATTACTACGTAGCGGTAGCGGACGCGGCCGCTGCGCAGCGTGGCGCGGGTTCGATCCCGCACAGTGCAAGTATTTGTATGCATGAATATGAATATTTGCACTGGTCTTGTGAAAGCACGTTAAGCCGTTGGTCCGGTTGCCATACGAACATCTAGTGGCAGTCGTTACGGGTTGTTGGAGCCCTCAAAAGTCCAACAATTGGTCTAACTCCAATGCTTCGATGTGGCCTTCGGGTTGTGGAGGTCAGACGGCAGTCGCTGCACGGAAAATGTCGAAGTTTAGCCATATCAGCAGTTGGACTGGTAAAGCGGACCCCAGACTCCAAAGCTGAAAAGGCTTCAGGATGCGACTGGGATTAACGCTGGGATGACTACTACATAAAACATTGAAAAATGTATTTTTTGTCCCAATAAATATTTGTATTTGTTTGTAAATGATGAGGGTTGTCATATTACCCATTAAGTGGGTTATTGCGGTCAGATAGGCATTCGCTTCATGTAAAATATAGGTAGGTCATCAGCTGTATTCGGTCAGACTGGAAGCCAACCCCAACATAGTTAAAGGTGAGGCAGATCATCATCATCAACCTTTTATCGTCCCACAGGTCTCCCCTCTCATACAGAGAAGGATTGAGCGTGATCACCACGCTTGCTCAACCGGGTTGGCGATTTCAGACTGGACTATAGTCTAGGTTTCTTCAAGATGTTTTTCTTCACCTTTTAATTAGTCATTGGTGTCCAAGATATACCAATAAGTACCGATAAGTGCCAATGTACCGTTTTTAGGTTATATGTACTTTCTAAGTACATATATCTAGGCAGATGATGCTATCAAAATAAATGTGTTTATGCCTTAAGGGAGGACTCTAGTGCCGAGGAATTTGAAAAATAGGTATTTCAAGAAACTATTGCCGTCGCGCTGCTTCCAACCTCTTCCGGTAAAGTCCGAAAAACACAGTTGCAGCTCAGGTCGATACCTACAAAACGTTGACCAAAAGACGTTTCGTATTCCGCTATTTTCTTTTTCAAAACACGACAGATCTAAGAGGAAAACGTTGTAATGCTTCTATTATATTGTTTTTTGGCAAAAACTTACCACGTTTGTGTAATAGTCTTCTGAACATAAAAAATGGGTTATTTTTGGTGATTTTGAAGTATCATATTTCATTTATTAATTAAGTTTCGGGAAAAATCAAATGATAGAGGCACTTATAATCACAGTGTAAAATTGTAGGAAAAAATTGCTCTAAAAGCATTATCCACGAAGAAAACAGCGGAATACGTTTGTATAGAGAAAGCACCACTAGAGTTCCCTCTTAAAGCTACCATAGGTATCAAACGGATTAGTCAAAAAATAACAAAAGAATTTCGAGACTTATCTCCCATCATTTGTCAATAATTTTCGTTGCAAAAAAAGCTGAACATAAAAAGCATCATCATCATTACAAGCCAAGGGATATGAATATGAAGAACCTTTGAATTTAATTTAATGACCTTTGAAAAATAACCGTAGTTACTTAACTAATGGTCAAAAACGATGTTAATCGAGAGTTTCGTTCATTACTGGTTAATTATCAAGCGCCCGAGGCAAAGCCATACCGTCTATGTTACAAATATTTTTGTTTTTCAACTAATTAAAATTACCCAGTGCTTCGCTCAGTAAAGTAAAATCGTCCTTTTTACAATAATTGTTACACGTGCCTTGTTTCAATTTAAAAAATAATAAGATGTCTAAAGAGGCTTTCATTTCAGTAATTGTGGATAACAAGTCATAATGTAAATGGAAATCAGGTATTTAACTGAAATTAAACATCTAACTTACGTCAATGAAGATATTAGAGACTAAGAAACCGTGGCCCTGGCGCATAGGCAAGTGAAGAAACACGGGTGGATTTTAGTCAGTAAAGTCTGACACGCCCTTCCGCTCCGCCCAGAGCGGGAGAGGTCATTTGATGATTTCCCACCCCAAACAAAAAAAAAAAGATATTAGAGACTAACCACACTTAGCCAGCTCTGTTCAGCTTATGTCCGTAAAAGAAGGCAGTCATTGGACTGACCCACAGTAGTGAAAACAAAGAATACACAAAAATTAAAACAAAAAGAATAAAAATGTTACAGCGGTGACGCAATCTATACCATTGTATAAACTATGCATACACAGTATAATATATGTATACATATATCGCTGTAGTGATCACGGTGACGGGTTGGTGACGCTCACGCGAATTCAACGCTTTTACCATCTATCAAAAGTGCTAACTTCGCTATAAAGAAGTGTAAATTAAAAAAAAAAAACAAATTTTGTATAGAATGTATCCGTAAAGGTGACCTACATTTAAAAATGGAACATTGCATGCAAGAAGAAGCGTTCGATTTTTGAAATGTTTAAATATTTTAGTGATTTATTTAGATTTATAGGAAAAAAAAAACATCCATGATCCTTCAGAGGCAATAAAAAATTAAGAGGAAATATTTGATTGTAAAAAAACTGCTTTTGAACGAATGCACCGGCCGATTTGGATTCTCGTTATCTATGAATGAACGAGGAGTGACATTGACTGACATCGGACTTGGATAGTGGTTTGAACGCGACGGGCGGTCTGCTGAGACGTGGTCTCCGAGAAGCTAATATCAAATTAAATCTTCCGAAGCAGTTAACTTTTTTATACTAAAGTAAACGACTCACTAACAAGTACTGAATTAAATTGCTCAATCGGACATAACATTCACGACTTGGGAAACGAAATTCAGAAATGGTAAGTAGTCTGGAATTGTATAGGTTTGATGGCAATATAATCGATTCCATTACTTGGTAGTTTGGTCATAATCAGTCTATTACTAACCCACACACCCATAATCCACGACGAAAGACCTGTACGAAATATTGGATGTCACACATTGATAAAATATTAAACTAAGGTAGATAAGTCACTAGCGCACTGAAAATTAAGCGTACAAAAGGAGGTAAGTCCAGTATCTCGCTTTAGTCTCTCTCGATACACTCGTAAAAACAAACGACAAACACAAACGACAAACACTAGCCATCTTTTTCTTCTCTATGCTTTAGATTGCGCCCCATCTCATTCACACTGTACCAACGTGTGAAATGTACGCAGAATAAAAAAATTGCATGTGTGTGCTGTTGCTCCGATCGGCACATTTATTTTGGTTAATTTGTTAGAGCATATTATATCCGTTTAATAGTATCAATGATGTCACACGTCTTCGAAAATTTGGTACGAGGAATGCGTTAACGCATAGGTATCTCCACACGATTGTTCCTTCGTCGTTGTAAGAGAATGGGTGAAGATATAATTTACATTTAGGTAAAGTACCTTCTTATTTTCGAACCCAGGACACGCAGCTGTTAACAAAAGGCCGCCACACTTATCCTGGAAGTCTGGTATTCAAACCTAAACTTTAAGCCTCTGCCTACCTCTTCGGAGAACAAAGTCGTGAAGTTATAGTTTTGAAAAACCAGATTCTCAATCGGAAGTCATCGTCCGTGTCATGATGCGGAAAAGTAAACATAATTGTACAGGCTCGTGTGGCTAATGCATGCATGCGTAGGCGACGGTAAGCTTCGAACATCACTATTTGCCGAGGCAATCCTTTATTAGCATTGCCTCCAACGATTTTCTAATTAAATCTGGGTGTGACGACTAACCCTGGTCAGGAATGCAGCATCGATGATTTGCATGCTCCTGTAGAGGTATGAGGAGCAGCGTGTAAAGCTCACTCATCCCCTCATAGAAAAGGGAGGATCTTCCGACCAGACTGGGATTGTCTGACGGGCACTTTGCCCGCCGGTTGATGTCGTGAACTTGTATGCGTGCTAGTTGCACAGTAAACTCTGCTTGCGACATGTAGGATTTGTATGACGTCAGTATGACTCGTTATCCGCATGTAGCGTTGTAGGTACAGCTACACTCCCAATGCAGATGCTGTTGCGAATCAAATGTATAACGAGAGGGGGCGGACGATAACGTGACAAAGAAACAAGACATTTAGCATCAGCGTCAAGTAACATAGGACCATCCAAGACAGGCAAAAGACTTAGGGTCTCCCAAATCTTCATTGAATTTGTTCAAACGAATCATTCGATCCTTATAGGCTAAAGAAAGCCTGTTTGGTTTGAGTTGGTAGAAGTCAAAGATATTTCTATTATTTACCAGATATTTGTTATCCATAGCATAATCAGCCTCGATTATTTCCAATGCACAGGCCATTGATAACGTTCACGGGCCTTCTCTCAGTGATAGGAACTAGGCCGAAATCCACCTGTGCTTTATTATTGACGTTATTTCAGGTACTCTATACCAGTAAAACGGGGTTATTTTTAACAGTAAGGGTAACTTTGACAGTTTATGGGGCTACTTTAACAGCGCGCCAAAACATGGTTTATACGTGCACACACAAACACTGCACTAGAAAATAACATTCATTTTTCTTAGGTTGAACCAATCATTGATCTTTGACATAAGTTGCATTTAAATGTCCTGTCAAAAAAGCCCACACATGGGTAACTTTGACACATTAAAAAATAAAAATTATAGGGGGCCTGTGGGGCTTCCATATTGGTATCACTTTGATAGTTAAATGACACACTGTTCTGTTGGACCACAAACGTTATTCATTTTGAGTGTAAAAAAAAGTAATCATATGTCATCAAAAAACCATCGAAAACTATGCAAAGTAGCCCCGTTTTACGGTACTTTATGAGAACATTAAAGTACCCGAAAATACTGTATTTTGCATAATTTAATTTCTTTCGGATTTTGAAAGGTTTTTGTCGCTAAATGATATTTATCGATTAGACGAATCGATGTTGCCACTCGACAGCGTCACATCACTAGCACTCGTTTTCAACGCAACCTAACATCAAATGTCAACAACGTCAATGTCAGTATCATTGTCATAATTTATTGTTTGTTTTGTTTGAAGCGGTTTGAGTGTAATAAACTAATAAGAATAAGATTTAAAGTTTTATAGATTATGCTATAGTAAATTGTGGACAAGAATACTCCACATACGCCTACAAAACGTAGTAATTTTGATGGAAACGAATCAGATAGTCAATGTTAACCCGATTTTTTTTAAATTGCAACTAAGTGAAAAATATACGATTGCCGTAGAAGTATTCTGAAGCTGATAAAAAAATTAAATCAGTCATTCTAAAATTCCAATAATACTCAATTTAAATACAGTGGATTTCATTAATAACGACCTCGGTTGTAACGACGTTTTGGTTATAGCGACGTCAAACTTAAGTCCCTGGAATTTAAAGCATACTTCCGTAATGAATTCTTTCGGTAATAGCGACTTCGGATATAGCGTCAAGTTCGTGTATAGCGACTTGTTTTTATGAACCATTCATAACAGATTCCTAGAAATCCCATGCGGATATTGCGACTGAGTCGGAGAAGGCACAAAAACTCATTCATAGATCAATTCAACTTCCTTATCTTTTGCTTACATTCACAAATGGTCAAACAAATGCTTTGTTTGTATGTAGGACTGCTCAGCGCGTGTACGAAGTTAAACTTTTGAATCAGTTAGATAGCAAATTCCAGTGAGTGAACAGTGTTCCATAAACTTGTAAAAATGGCTCCTCGACTTACGGACGACCCCAATCAACCTTGAGCCTTAATGATTTAGAGATAAAGTTGAAAATCTAATAAGGAAATCTGACAAATAGTAGTAGTTTGATGTGCTGTCGTCTGTACATTTACCTACTGTGAAAAAAAAAGTGGACGAGAACGTTTTCTAGCCTCAAAATGAGGCTGCAAAAAGGAGAAAACGTTTTTTCACTAACACCCGTGTATAACATAATAAAATAAATGAAGACTAAATACACATGTACATGACTTTTTATTATTTCGGATATAGAGACCTCCGGATATAGCGACGACATTAAAGTGGTCTTCCGGCGTCGTTATAACCAAAATTCCCTGTAATACTGTTTAATATAGACTGTAAAGATGCTATAGAACTGTAATATATTTCGATACGATGTAGGTCTTCTTTATTAGAATTTTAACTGTATAGCTAAAGAATTAAGGCTCAATTTCATTGGGAAAATTTGAGTTTCGGGTAGCTTGACCTGCTGTTGTCCGTACTTTGTCGTTACCTATACCAATGTAGTTAAATTGCAAAAAAGTGGCAACCTGTTGGTAAATGTCATGTGTCACTTGTGTCTACGTGTCGTCTTCGAATTTTTGGTTCTAAGAAATTTCCACCTTTCTACACCATTTTGAGAGCAGTGATAATGACCTGTCGCCTGTTTGGGTTCGAACCTACAACAGACAACTCCTAAGTCGTAGCTAATACTAGAGTCACCATTGCTACCAATTCTTGTGCGCACACTGCGGTGCTGAGTAAATACAAACGAAATAAAAAGCGTGTCATCTAAAAATCTAAAACCTGAACCGTGCAACGTTGAAGCAACACATTTCCTGCGTGTATTACGCTTCAACGCCGCTTTGACGAGCACATTAAAAGTTTTATTATATAGCAAGACGGGATAATAAGCGGTGGGCCCAGTTCACATTGATGGACGTTTGACTGCGGACTGACAACCAGTTGCCAGGTGGTCCTCACGGCTTCCCCCACTATTATAAGTTGTGACACAATTTTATACCCAACATAACAGACTACATTTAAATTTTCGCGTAACTGTCACCGACCAGCCACTCCCGTACGATTTTATTTCTCGCGTGTGTCATTGGCATTAGAATAAAAGCTCTCATGTCTGTACCAGACCGAGCTGTTTCCATGCGTATGATTTTCTCTTTTACTTGTCGCTTTAACGAGCGCGACAGAACATTACCAACGTAGGTCGCCCATAAAAAATATCCTAGGCAAGTTTCCAAAGTACTCACAATCTCGTACTGTAACCGTGCCACAGCCAATACATGTTCCGGTCACAAAAACGTCGGAGAGCAAAGCAAACAACGCGAACATAAATCTAGAAGTTGTAATGAAGCGGTATTGGTACGATAATAAAAGCTAAATTGATTAGCGGTGGTCCCGCGCAGGTAGACCGCATTCCGGACGCCCCCCTTCCCCCCGTCGCCGCGCGCCGCCCCGCCGTGATCACCGCCGCCACGGGACCGGGACACGGGAATGTTTGTCATAACATTAAACTCACGTTAAGAAATTACGTTATAACAATTGGTGCGGCTTAATACTAGACAAAACAAAGAATCCCATAAAACTTTTTCTTTTTTGAGAAACTTCTGAGGACTGTTCATTTATTTATGGCGAATCTTTAGGTGCAAAGAAGCTGCATCAATCATCCAACACCGTCTCTTTCATGATTTCCCCTCACTTGTTGCCATACTAGTTACAATACCAAAACTCGTCTTACCTGTAACAAAAATAAAGCATTGGTTAGTACATCCAATACAACAGTTTAGAATACCTATCCAAGCTCAGGGAAACTAGAACTTGCTTTTTACCGTAGTGAACGTGGCGATGTGCGCAAGAGCATGACTCATAGCAGGGCGCGGTGAAAATAAGCGTAAAATTAATAACAGATCAAGGTTGCAATCAAAGGAGAACGCCTGCACGTGGATATTATCTATTTTTTTTTTTACAAATAAACTCTAGTTTTAATATTCATCATCATCATTTCAGCTGAAAGACGTCCACTGCTGGACATAGGCCTCCCCCAAGGTTCTCCACGACGACCGGTCCTGCGCCTCCCGCATCCAGCGGTTTCCTGCGACCTTCACCAGGTCGTCGGTCCACCTTGTCGGGGGCCTACCCGCTCTACGTCTTCCGGTGCGTGGTCGCCACTCGAGAACCCGTCGGCCCCATCGGGCATCGGTCCTACGGGCAATGTGTCCAGCCAACTGCCACTTTAGTGTTGCAATTCTTCGGGCTATGTCGGTTACTCTCGTTCTTCTGCGGATCTCCTCATTCCTGATTCGATCGCGCAGTGAAACCCCAAGCATAGCCCTCTCCATTGCCCTTTGAGTGACTTTGAGCCTTCTTATAAGGCCCATTGTTAGCGACCACGTTTTAATATTGAATTAAAGTATTTAACAAAAATTATTTTTTTTTAGTCTTCAACTTTTCGGATAATACCTACAAAGCGGTTTTTGTACCGATATCGCCTTCGGGTTGTGGAGGTCAGACGGCAGTCGCTTCACGGAAAATATCGAAGTTTATCCTAAATCAGCAGTTAGTCTGGTAAAGCGGACCCCAGACTCCAAAGCTGAAAAAGCTTCGGATGCGACTGGGATTAACGCTGGGACGATGATGACTTAAGCTGTTTTGGTAGACGAACAGGAAACATGAGCATCTTTTAATAATGTAATCATTAATAATTATAACTTGCAAAAGGAAAACCTAGATATGATCGTTGAAAACCTCATATTTCCAAGTTATCATGCACTTATTAAAAACACAGTCCATCAATCTTTTTCTATTCTTAATGTTTATAACCTATAAATGTTCCATACATCGTCTTACGTTCGTATTATTTTATTATCTTGGCCAATGGAAGATTAATCGTAACCAGATGATCAATGTTTCATTTATACAAACTAGAATCGGAACCTTCGTAACGTTGCCCGATCTTAGAATACTTCTTTACATTTTGTTACACTGTGGTCCCGCGATACAGTGACCATTTTATTGAGAGAGCGTGCGTGGACGCAGCTATACAAACTATAAATTTAAGCCCGCTAATAAAAACACTACTAACACATTTCCTACACTTTGATTCGACCTGTTTATATAGATCAAAGGAGTATGAAATAAAGTTTATATAATGTTCAATAATAACTGTGTATATTCAGAGGATATGAATGAGTGAATGTCAGTTGCAGCAATCCCAGCCTCCTGTATTTCGGTATTCAGATATACTTCGTGTTTAATTAAATGTATAATTGAAGATTGAACATAATTATGAACGCCTGTAAGATACACAATACTAAAGTAATGAAGAAGCCGGCACGCTAGCAGCTGACATATGGAGAAGCACGATGACAGTGTTAATTGGCATTATTCCATTTAAGCCGTGCTCTTAATTCCTAGTAAATAAATTCGATTGTTGAGACAAGTTAATGCGCTCAGGTGAGCAGTTTAATGAAGTGGTGATTGCTAATTACTGAGGCATGTATGATTGTAAAGATTTCGAGTAAAGTGATATGCGCGAAGTTCCACGTTGCGTCGCGGTCGCCGTCGAAGGCGCGGGCGCAGTGTACTCGCGTGATGGCATCCCAGCTTCATGAATGAACGCCGATCGGACTCCATTCAACCAGTTTGGTCGCGCACTGATTACCGCTTACCCACTTTTAATCTTATCTACTACACGACTTGGTACCACCACGTGAACTGATCCCGCCGAGCGGCGATCGCGATTGGTCGGCTGGTCACTCGTCCCAAAAAACCAACCGCTGCCTTCCTCTTTTCATTCACACCTTTTTATGATGTTTTTTGGTGAATGAAGTCGTGTTCGGGATAATTATTGAATTTCGACGATTCGTTACGAATATCGATGAGCCGGAAGCTCATCGGCGCGGGTGATTGCATCGGGTGATAAAATTCCGTCGCTCAGAAAGTAATTTTATGGTTTTTAAACTGAATTTTAGTTTGATTTGAAATATATTGTTGACGGTTCCGTAAAAAATAAGCTGGTGTCCTATTACATAGAATCAACATGATGGTACAAATGAGTGCAATGATGAAAATTAGAACTCTGTCTCGAAGCATTGCTTAGATTCTACAATAGCATTAATTCGGAATGTCAAATTAAATTAATGAACAAACAAGCGTGGTGCAGTGGCAGCCGCTAGAAGGATATTAGACGGGCATTATAAAACGAATCAGTGGTAATAACGCAGGGGATCTAATTAAATTGCCGCCGATAATAATGGCACTCAGTCTCCCCTAGCAGACCCCTCGACATTTATTATTCCAACAGTACCTGCACAATACGGAAAGGGAACAACATTTTTATAAATTTCTCACAAGCTCGTAAATACATTATAGCAACTATGAGGTAACAGAACAATTATTTTTAGCAAGATTCACATTAAATCTAAATAATTGGAAACATTCAGTAAGTGGAACAAGGGCAGACTGTAGTGACGTGATTAAAGGGATCTGGATTCTTTTGGAAAACGTGTCAAGGAAATCGTAAAAGTAAATTTTATGTAGTGACTCCAGTTGATACCGCTAACAACACTTAAGAAGTACATGGATTATAAAAACAGGAGTACTGGACTATCGATTTCTCAAACGTGGAGTCGTTGGCGATTCTATGCGTCGTGTCTACATTGTCTGATACTCCGTCGAATTGCAATTCACGGCAATTCAAACGCACACCTTTATATTGTTATATCTCCATTTCATTGCTCGCCTGGGACTACATCTGCTCCGGGTTCCCTCGTGCTCCCCGCGCCCCTACCCCACGTCCATTAGTGTTTTGTGAATGATTTAAAAGCTCTTTCGGATAACTACTCAGTAAGTGAGTAATATAAGACTTGCTTCCTATTTTATCAGTGCTCCCCAAATTTGAGTGCGCATTAAAACATTAAGCTGTATTACAGGGATTATTATGAACTCGTAGTAACTGTAGTGCTGTAAAGGAATGTAACTCGTTCGGTCCTACAAATTAATGGACCAAAAATTCTTGGCAAGACATAAAAATATAAATGATTAGACAGTCAAATAGCTTTTAGCATAACAAAACTTCTTCGGCATCGCTGAAAATCTCGTCTGAAAGTTCGTACTATCTTAAAAAGTATTTACCTAAATAGAACGGCTGACGTCATCAATTTCATCAGGCGGGAATGGAATTCGATTGGAGACATCCCCGAATATTTATAGTCTCATTATGTACCTGATGTATTACAAGAAACATTCATAAAACAGTATAAAAATATACGTATAGCCAAGCCAAAAACACAATAACACGAAATTTCGGAATCCGAGTTTTAGGCACAGCGAAAGCGGAAGAAAATCCGTCATCTGCGGGTCGTAAACAATGCTCGTCGGTACGTAGGTGCATGTAAATGAGAGTTATGGTAATTTATCGGCGGGGATGGGGTGGTAATGATAAGATAACGCTTTTGTTACGGCGCGGCCCGGAGATACGGCCCATGGACGAACGCCGCACCGCCGGCAACACCGAATTATTTTTAGTGTGCCCTAATGAAATTTGGAAAACGGAACGCTTATGGAATTGTCGCCGTCTGAGTTTTGATGCCACGGCTCTATTCGGAGTTGGCAGTAAATAGTAGACTTTGTGTATTTTGTTATTATGATTGCTCAAGGTTATGAGTAGCAAAAAGGGTTAATTGAACGTATCCTGTTTCATTTAGATAGGCTAAGTTAAATATAGAAATGTTTAACAAAAAATCTTCATAAATAAATACCCCTTACTTTTATTAAGTCAGGTGATAAAAACATGAGCAGCAAGGTCTACTTCGAAGTAAAATTGTCAGCTGCGCATTTACACAATAAACATTATTTTACACACTATAACATTGATAAAATATTAAAGTAAGGTAGATAAGTGAAAATGAAGGGTACAAAAGGAGGTAATTCCAGTATCTCGCTTTAGTCACTCTCGATACACTCGTAAAAACAAACGACAAACACTAACAGCGCAAACGACAAACACTAGCCATCTTTTTCTTCTCTATGCTTTAAATTGCGCCCCATCTCATTCACACTGTACCAACGTGTGAAATGTACGCAGAATAAAAAATTTGCATGTGTGTGCTGTTGCTCCGATTGGCACATTTATTTTGGTTAATTTGTTAGAGCATATCATATCTGTTTAATATTATATCAATGCACTATAATAAAAATATTTATTTTTAAATAATTTGTTATATGGGTCATTCTAAGTTAAGAAGTACTTTCGATGGCAACAACAAAAAAATAGCTTTTTTTTAAATAAACTTCATGATTAATCTATTTAACACTTAAAACTAAATGTTTTCTACGTGGTCACTAAAATTTGTTGCAGAATTGTACGTAATTAAGTCACAATAAGCTCTAATATAAGAAAAATATCTCTCCCCTGGTCTGTCCCCCAACCTATTTTATTTCTAAATCAGTAATTATGAATGTATTAAAATTCAATAATTACTTTAACATTGTTAATTTTATAAAGACGGTCAACTTAGTAATAGTATCTTACAAGTAAAAGTGTTTATATTAAAATTCTTCAAAAAAATATTAACACCGAAATTTGTCCACCATGTTTCGTGTCTCGTCCCCTGGTCTTTTGTTTTCGATCAAAAATCAGTTTTGCTTTCCTAGCCTGTAGAAGTTATGACCTTGAATGCATAGTGTGTAACGGGAAGTTAGCAGCAAGTGGCGCATAAGCAATTTTGCCACCAAATTTTCGGCCATTTCGATCACGCCACTCGCTGGGCGCAGAAATGCTTAGTGAATGCAGTCTTTCCTCTGGTAAGTTTTACTTTGCAATTATTTGTTAAATTACTAACATATACTTAAATATTTACTATGAATGGTGTATACATTGTTACGTTTGTTTGTGAGTTACGTGCGAAAAATACTTTTACGGCTATTTTAGATTTCTATCGAAAATATATCTCCCCTGGCGTATTTCCCCTGGCTCTTTCCATGGCAGGGGATATATTTAATGTCCCGGGGAGATACATTTTTACGCTTTTCCATGAATACTCCTAGTTTTCTCAAAACCTTTACTTGGCGTTAGGTTTATCTTAGCATATTATACATATATTATATAATATTACGTTTTCACTACATAAAAGTGGCACCACGAAAAAAAAAAATGACACGTGAGGAACGACTTGAAAAGAAGAGGATAACACAACGATTAGGATATCAAAGGATTAAAAATGACCCGGATAAGTACGCCCAACAAAAAGTTAAGGAAAGGGAAAATATGAAAAGAAGATAAAGGCACTATTAAGACTGTAAAGCAAATAGAAAAACATGCGAGAGAAAAAGCAGGTCACGGTAAGGGAGCTCCTGATGGAGTGGGTGCAACTTGCAAGGGAACTGTTGATCCACTAGTTGCAAGTGGCACCGATATTTCATCAATAGATGACTCAGCCAAAGCCCATCAGAAAACCTCTTCAAATATTAAAGTTTTCACCGTACATGATGCAGACATAACGAAAAAAACGCAGCAAAATTGGATCTACTGATGGTATACAGACTTTTTCATGCGCACTTAAGGTTCACCAAGTTACCGGTTACTCGTATCCAATTGCCTAATATTGAAAAGTTAGAGCTGCTTCTGTGACTCGAAGTTTATGTCGTCATAAACTTCGAGTCACATATACGGAGCTAGTGATTCAGACGATGAGCCACTAATTAAATTCGTATGTTACGACAAGAAGAAGCCTGAAGAAATACAACTTTCGACAAGCAATATAACCTTTTTTTTTTAATAATTATAAACTAGCGCTTGAATACAATCCCGCCTGATGGTAAGCAGTGATGCAATCGTTGATGGTAAAGCGCGCTACTTTATTAAGCCCATTCACTTAAAAAACCTTAGTGAATTGGAAGGAAGACGGCAGTTGAGCGCGGTGATGCAATGTTAGACCCAATAACACGACCAACGATGCTGTGCCAGAGGGAGATTGATGTGGAAACCCTCCACGACCAAACTACCGGCACAACAACATTTGACGCATCGTACCCGGCACACCGCAACACAACTGCTCAGACCCGTCCTCCGTACGGCTTCACCAGACATCATGCCGGAACACGACGAATCGCTTGGCGGCAAGACTTTGTCTGGTGGGTGGTAACTTCTGCCGGCAGCCGATGCTGGCCGGCTGCCGACTAGACTGCACAAAGAAGACCCAAGGCCCTTGACATCTGGAAAAAAATAATTCTACAACGGAGACTTTGTGCTGATTTAACTTCAAGATAGAAAAATAGAATATCGTTATGTTGCAATTTGCACAGGTGTGGAAGAAAATGATGAGGCTCAAGTTGTATGTCTTTTTCCTCTTCTTTAGCCTATAGATTTCCACTGCTGGACAAAGGCCTCCCCAAGGCTTTCCACGAGACCGGTCTTGTGCTGCCCGCATCCATCCGCATCCGCATTGTTGTATTTTGTAAAATTTATATTGTGATGAAATTGGAAAGAACTTCAAAATTAGTGATGACGATATATTTTTTATCACCCGGGATCAGGTCAAAGAACTACCTGCCCCTAACTTAAAAATGAGGGGATAGCGTATTTTTATGCTTTTAATGAATCCGTTTGTAGCGGTACCTACAAACGCCAAAAATAACGTCACACGAATTCTACGACTGCTAAGAAATGAAAAGTCTGATTATAAATAATTCTTAATTAAAATAAATAAAGATGATTCTTAAAAATAACCTTGTTTTTCTTTTCTCTGTTCATAAAGTATCCTCCCCTGTACACCTTGTATCTCCCCTGTACTGTGTATTTCCCCTGGTCACTTATAAAACTAGATAAATGCAACAAATTGACTGGCCACTTTGTAAACGTTTTTAACTTAGCGGTTTCTATTTAAAAAAATGTATACTTAAGTAAAAATACATAAAAAAAGCCATGCCGTCATTTCATACAACGAATTACCTCTTAACTTAGAATGACCCATATACTTGTAAACAGTACGCCTAGAATGTTTCGGCACATTCATCACACGTCAATGCTCACACTTGACCGGCTTTTTAACGTGAAAAATTACAAAACAAAAACAAGATTTCACACTTAAAGCATTTTATTGGTTGGCGCAGGAATTCGCTCGACCATTGAGGTGAATGGTCGAGGATAATTTTTAACGTGAAAGCTTTTACTGAATGCTGTAGTACTGTCTAAAGAATTCACATTAACCGACACTCTTTTTAAATTCTTTTAAATTCAAATAGACACTGAATATGTTAATTATGTAAGAAAACTTTAGTATTTAGGGAATACTAAATTAAAATGAGTGTGTAAATGTCATTGCTGTTATTGTATAATCGAGATAAAATCTTTAGTTTCCCATTGGCAGTGAATTAACGTTTTGTCACTAAGCGATAACTGTCATCGCGTATCTACAATAGAGGAGATTGGGGTAAATTGGCAGATAAAAATAAATTTATCTGTACGTACAGTTAACGAGACTCACCAGGGGTCCCCGGCCCCATCTGTTTCCCCTGCAGACATAGCGACGCCGAAAACTACTATTATTGTTAAAATGATAATTCATAGAATTTGTTTATTTAAATATAAATGTGTATTTACGTACGGCCTCTATAAATTGCCGCTTAAATAGAAACATAAAAATATTTTTCGGTTGAAAAATTGCGGTCGTGTCAAAGTGGCTCCCACGTGGTATTTTTTATTTGGACATAAAGTACGGTAACGGTACTTGTAATAATGAATAAGTATGACAACACGTAATGCATGTCGCTTCGAATCGACGTTACTATTAAGCGAATTTTATTTATCAAATATTATGTTATACGCAACCATTCAGAAATTCAGGTATTTCAGGTATTTCTTTTAAGGAGATTATTACTGTTTTTTCGAAGGTTGCATTATAAAACTGTAAGTAATAAAATGTTTCACAATACAATATGAGTATTGAAATTTCATGTAACAGAGTAATTTAATTTGATGCACTTTGCGTGTTTTCGTTTTATTTAGTGAAACTGAAACATCTGCAGGGTGATTGCAACACACCATCAGTAGCAGTCGGTTTCATTATGACAGTTCAACAACATTCATTGCGTTATTTACGTTGTTGAGCAAACACATTTATCGAACATATGGAGCCATGGATTAGAAATATGCTTCAAAATTATTCCAACTGATAGTGTGTTACGCGATTAGGGTGCTAAACTATGTTCAAGAGCTGTTTCAATAATCTACAACAACGATGACAGTGACAGCCGTTGCACGCGGTTTAAAAGCACGTAACAGCGTGCTTCTAAACCGCGTGCAACGGCTGCCTGACCAGTGGTGGCCCGGCCGCAATTCACAAGTTAATTCGAATTTTGACATGTAATTACTTTGTGTAATTAATTTTATCACTCCCCCTCTCATGGCGAAAGAAAACATCGTTTCCGAAAAACAGAATTCAAAGACATAGGCCCACGTAGAAGTCTCATGTCTTCAAATTCTGTAGGGTAATCTGCGTAAAACACTATCAGTAGCAATGGCAACAACCTCACACGGCACACCCCAGGATGCTAAATATCGTGCGAAATGGAGGAGAATTAGCAAAGGAAAGGGCCCCGAGCATCAACGCGAAACCCGCGGATGCAACCGGGACTAAACGCGAAGATGATTATCAGTAGCAACGGGTTTTATTTTGACAGTTCAACAAAATTCATTGCGCTATTTACGTTGTTGCGAGACACATTTTTTTAATATATTATGCAATGGATTAGCAAGATGTTTCAAAATGATTCCAATTGATAGTAATAAAAACACTATGTATTACTTAATTAGGGTGCTAAAAGGGTGATGTGAAAAGACCTCCTGGGCTATGTCTCAGTAGTGGAAACAGTGTAGGCTATTTATTGAAATTTTATTCAAAGTAGAGTAATTTAATTTGATGCACTTTCCGTGTTCCAATTTAATTACTTACATAATTTCGATCCATTACTGTTACTTTGCTGGACACTATCCATAATAAATATAGATACAACACGTATTGATTGTAATGATGGATGACATATTTCAAATGACAGATAATTTGTATTTAATGAATGCAAATTTTAATGTAGAATAGGTAATAGAATGTTTTGAATCCAGTACAGTAATTATCATAATGTTAGCAAAAAATGTAATTACTGATGCTTGTTGCTACGTGAATGTTTTTGCGAAGTTTTCAAGTAAGTAATTTAAAGATATATTTTTACAGCTGACATGCTAAAACTTCGAGTACATGCGTAAATGAAGAAAAAAATGTATGTATTAAGGAACCATCCTAAACCCAAATATCTATTAATATAATTAAAAAAAAAAATGGTAGCTTTAGACAAAAGAGTTATATAGAAGCAGAAATGTACAACATTAGTTTTACAGATGAAATCAAACAATTTAAATAAGTTTCAAAATAAATAAACAAACATATATGTACATAAAAAATAACAACTGAATAACAAAAATCGGCAAAAAACAAGTAAGATATATACCATTCATAAATATCAACAAGTGAATTCATGACAATTCATACTAATATTATAAATGCGAAAGTATCTCTGTCTGTCTGTCCGGCTTTCACGCCAAAACGACTGAATCGATTGTAATGAAATTTGGTATGTCACAGATAGTCTAGAGCCTGAGAAAGGACATAGGCTATATAACATCCCGCTATGACCAATAGGAGCACAGCAGTAACAAAAAATGTTGCGAAAACGGGAGCGAACGCGGATGTTAACATATTGCCCCATTATTTTAACAGGCGCTTATAAACTGAAGTTGACGCGGACGGAGTCGTGGGCATCAGCTAGTTATCAAATATTTTTGAAGCCATTATAAATCCAACAAAATTAAAAAATACTCTGCCGCCTTAACGTATGACCTTATTATAAATCATTCAGATTTGGTAGACTTGAGAGTAAAATGTTCTTTTAGGTCTTTAACATTGACACAGCCTCATAAATTCAGAAGATAGATAGGTAGTTCGAATGAGTTGATTTAAGTATAACGGTATATGTATAAACTAGATTATAATAAATTCAGCATCAATCTTAACTGTAACAAAGCACAATATACTTACATATACCTATTGTACTTCATTACAAAGTTTACTTTAAAACAACCTTTTTTAACTTCTGTCTAATGCTATCGCGAATATAGTGTCTCCCTGTCCCTCTTGGTCCGGGTCAGTTTTCCCGATTCTCCTTTGAGAAATTAAGGGCAATTAGGAACAAAAAATTGGCTTGTTTGAAATGCCCTTTTATATCAGTTTCTCGTCTATCATTATATCTATCAATTTTTAATAAAAAAAAAAAATATCATCGCTGAAAGCTACCAGCCAAAGTCATGGTGTACTATTTTCAAAATCATCAATTGAAAAATACTCAAGTGTTTTCTTTTTTATTATTTTTATACAATAAAAAGAAAACACTTGGGTTTTTAACTAAGGTCATCAGAGTGCACACAGAGGTGGTAAGCGTCTAAATAATTCATAAGCAGGTAGCGAAGCGTTCAGTGCGCGTACGCAGATCGCCATTGTTCGCTGATGAGCGGTGTCAGAGGGACAGAGAGGTCATGGCATGGAACAATGTTGACTGGGGCGTATTGGAACCTACTAAAAATGGTTGAGTTTTAAACATTTCCATTTTCCTCTATGAACTTTCTCTTTCATTTGACAGATTTTCTGCTTTTTTCTTTTTTATTTTGCTTTTTTCAAATTATTTATTTTACTTAAATAAGCACATAATATGCACTTTTGAAATGTCCAGCATTACAATAAAATAGACATGATAAGTATAGGTATTCCAATTCGGTATTTTACTAGTAAATACACACACACACACACAGCACGCACACACACACACACACCACAGCTAGCACGCACAGTACAGCTAGTTACGTTTATTATGTAAAACCACGCAGGATAACCTTTACCAAAAGTGTTCATCTTATAGTGGTCCAGCAGCTTCGGTATCAAAAGGATTGTGCCGGAGTATAGCAGTTTTTCGTGGATACGGTATAGCATCATTTCTGTCATCAGATGACAGCCGCCACGGAACCATCGATAAAACGTCTTGCTAGAGTGACAAACCAGCCAGTGACATTCTTATCCGACCTTTTCGATAGTTCTAATAACTTCTTAAAAAGCCTAGATGGCGCCACTTGCTATGCCGTTAAGTATATGCAGCTAAATGTAGATTTACGTTGATGGCCAGCTTTATTTTTACCATTAACATTTAATTTCCATTTTATTACACCTTTATATCTTAGTGCATGTGCATTAAACAATTAAACGAAAACTACCATATTAAAAATTAAATATCAAAATTGTATGCATAAAGAGGTTTTATAGCTTTGGAATTAATAATACATATATGTTCTCGAATACCCATAGGTCTTTGTTGAGTGCAATGAATCACGATAAAAGGAGAAAACCTTGTCTTTATTGTTTGCCCTTATAAACGACAGGTATGTAGTTATTTTAATAATCATTGTAGCATGTATGGAGTTCGTAATAAGTAAACTGTTAAGTATAAAGACGGTTTCTGAATCTACCTCGTTAAAACTTCACACGTCTCGGAATACTTTAACAAGTCCAACTAGCTTGATTTTAGACGACTAACATTTAATTTGTGTAGAAAATGGCGGCGTCTAATACAAATTGTCACGAGCTGGCTCTTGTTATCGGATAGAACTTGCGACTTAGATACGTTTACTTATTTTTTTTATGCATGACATAATATCACTTATTCATCGCCTGTTGCTAGTTACAATTAGGACACATGTAATAGGAGGGAACGTATAGCTTTCAACTTGCCACAAATCCGAGCTACCACGGAGATATTCCAAATGGAAAACCGCAACAACACTGCCCAACTATGCCGAGTCATACTCAGCAGAATTAGCGACCACTATACCATAAACAAGACAGTCTTAAACTTTTACAAAAATGCTGTTTAACGTTGTAAAACTTAGTGTATATTCAGTGCATTAGTCTATCTTTCATTTCAATAATGTTCCTTCTGGTCTTATCCCAATTTAGGCCAGTTCTTCTATGTGACTATCGCAGTAACTCCTTTCCAGTCTACTTTTTCTTAGATCTTCTATTCTTAAAGTTGTCTCTTCTTTAACACTCCATGGGCCTGCCCAGGGGGGAGGGCAGCGGAGGGCAGCTGCCCCGAGGTAATCTTGCAGAAAGAACTCCCCTGATTACTAAACAAAGTATAAATTATGACTTATCTTTAACTTTTAAATAAATCACGTAGTAGACACTGACAAAATGTATAGAGTAATAGGCTATTTGACAGTATTCAATTTTTTGAGATTTTTTGCTTTAATTGCATAAAATGAGGGTTCTTTATGCCATTTACATGAGTTTTAATAAAAAATAATAACAATTAATATATCCAAAACACAAAAATATGATTGGCATTGACATTGTGAAACGATCCGGATTGGCTAATGTCGCTATGACGTCATACGCGCATCAACGCTTTATTTTCGGCAAACACTGAGAACCGAAAACCGCTTGTGACGTCACTAGCGTGACGCCATATTGCTATTATATATCGTTTTCGCGGCTTATTTGGATTTTGAATTTTTATTTGCGTATTTCTTACGAAATACGTATTTAAAATCAATACTTTCGGTGAACTTCTTAACCGCAACCAAGTAATTCAAGATAAAAATTATAAATCTGTCAAATAGCCTATTGCCAATAAATCGTGTCCCACTATCTATAGCGCACAAATATTACTCACTCAGTTTGAAATAAGGTACTTAACATGCCCATTCAAAGATTTCAGACTCTTTATCGTTATTACGTCCTTTTATAAAAATTTATTAAGATTTTAGCCGAAAGACGTCCCCTGCTGAATAAAAGCCTCCGTTTAACCCGTTCTGTGTTCTCGCATCCAACTAGACATTACTTAGTTATCAAAACTAGTATAAAATTTTGACAACATATTGAAGGCTCTCCCAAAGAAACTTTTTGTAGACTTCAACAAAGAACAATATTATTGGAAACTAAAAAATTAAGGGGAATCAAGGGAAGCTGATAGTTCAATAGTTTTTAGAAATCCATTTCGCTGAGAGACATAATTACTTAAACCTAGTTATTACCTTTAGAGGAAATCGATAGTCTTTAGATGACGCGTTGGTGGGCTGGCTGGCTGATAGCTCTGAATAACCAGTTGATTCTCTTATCTTTTGATATCTTTTTGGCGCGTTCTTGGAGAGCAGGGAAACTGATTTTTCTTTGGTTCTCCTACAATGGCACACCGACAGCCAACGTCTCGGTTATAGCAGTTATAATCGCAAGATCCTGTGTGGCGGTTGATTCACCTGTCACATGTAGAGCTGCCAAGCTTCGTTGACTATTAATTAAGCATTATATATACAATATGTAAAGAAAACCCTGTCCGATCCGTGAAGGTATTGTTAGGTATCGTTAATTGATTCTAATAATGCCTACAAAGCCGGGCTAAACTTAAAAAAAATCCCCCAAAAAAAATAAATATTATTTCGAAAAAGCGAGGTAACTTAATGCATGTGCGCATGTATGCGCGGGTGAAGGGGGGCGGGGCATGCGGCACGTGGTCGCATCGCTATTCGCTCCGTCACAAATGGTGTTGTCAGTTTTTTAAAAATTACCAAATTTCGGGGAAATTGGAATTAATACCCGGGAAAAAAAGATTATTTCAAAATTCATTATTATTGTTACTGTGATGATTATGTAAAATTTTATATTATATTTGGTCAAGTGTTTACCTAACCTATATTATCCTTATGGGTCGGACAGGGTTTTCTTTACATATTGTATATATATCTTTTTAAAATTTACCCCATGATAATTGCTTCAAGATCCCTATCATTTACACGGTTTAATTGTAACGATATCAAAGCGATACTGGGGAAGTTTCGCATACAATAGTGGAGTTAAGAGTCAACGGAAGATTGTACTTGATAACGCTCGAACGGAAACGCATTTCACGGCGTAAACTCGCGGGTAATTGTAGCCATAAAAACATGGGTTTTAACATAAATACGTAAGGCTATACAAAATAATACGGTTTCACAGTATAAAAGACTACAATGAATCGTAGTGGACGATTTGAAAAATGTGGAGCACTACATGTTAACGTTTAATGATGCTAATTTTGCGCATGGTTCTGTAATGTGCCCACATTTGTTACATAGTTCGTGAGTCTTTTTTGCTTTTTCGTAATCCCTTATTAATGGACTTTTAATCAATTTAATAATTTCTTTGGCGATGTGTATTAAAACATACTAATCGGCCACTCAAGGAACTAACGGCAAGATTAAAAATATGTTATAATATTTCATACAATAAATTTGTTTAACAATAAATTGGGTATCCCCCAATGTTTTAATAAAAATCAACAAACGAAAATATTAACACTTAACGATACGAAAATAATTACAATATCGTCAATGACTGGTGACCTAGTGAACTCGTCGAATTCTACCCCAAATAAAAAAGATGCGTAATTGATTGCATCGACGCGAGCTCATTTGACTGATTGTATAGAGCACCAAATTGCGTATTTAACGTATGGGAAGAACCCTCGTGAACCGTTGCCAATTTGGATGGCACCCTCCGGAGTCGGGGACGGCACCGCTCCCCCCAAACATGTTTATATTGCATTTAGATTCAGATAACTCAAAAAAGCATTACGTCCAATTTTAATGCCATCAGATACATTTCTAGAAGCAAAGAATTTCTAGAATGAATATTGTTAAGTGGAAGTGGGACAGTGTTGCAAAATGCCGATCCGTAAAGGGCCATTCGCAGTTTTATCAGAGTGCAAATAACCCGCCCTGAGCAGATTAGATAAACTACAGAAAACGGCGCGACGTGGGAAGCGAGCCGAGCATTATGACGTAAATTGTGTTTTAATTACAAACGTTTGTGTGCAAATTACTTGCCCGCCATTAATCTCTTATGAAAAATATCTGTAACAACATTCTTCTTAAACAAACTATTTTTTGTGTAAGGTCGTCCAATGTGACTTCTGCGTCTCGTTAAACGTATTAGGATCGTTGTGTTCGTTGACAATTTGGTCGGAATTTATGGCAGTGCAAATGAATGCGCATAATTTGTCAAAACTGTCGGATTTGCAGGGAGCGTGTACTAGCGATTCCCGGATCGTTCGGTATCTATGCAGATCTAAATTTAGAGGGTAATCGTTTGTTTAATAATATATGCCGCTGGGAGCACTCAGTATAATCTATTTACATTCGGAGTGGACCGATCTATTCAGTCGATATTACACGCCCGAGTATTTACTATTATCGTGAAACTCTCAGTCAACACTCATTATAATTTGCTTGTTCAACGTCAGTTCGGTTTTCCTCTTACTCGGCAAGTTCCTCATAAGTAATTACTCTTTTATAATCCATCTTTGGATTACATTCATTAGCCTTACACCGTTATAAATCGTTTTGATCTTTATATTATTTCGTTTTGAATACATCTCGAAAAATGTATGTAGGTAGTAAATTAACTCACAGATATTTCAATAGGTTCTTTTTAACAATACCCTTTACATTGTAATCATAATTATTCATCCTGTTTTTAATGTCGCCATGGTTTGTATTCACGGTGTCCATGCATAATGTTTGTCTGTGAGAAGTAGTTAATTAGCAGCTATTACTAAGTAAAGCAGATAATAGCAAGGTATTCCTGTCATGAGGTCATGGATATCGTCAGTCGTCGCCACAGTAACAGATGGCTCATTGTGTTAAAAGGTGGAGATAAGCCATGTCTTGAAGAAAACATGCATCATCCATAGAATTGACTGCTCACCTACTTTTAGGAAATTAAATGAGAAAACAACGACTCACGCAAATCTAGATTGTTACGAAACTGGCTTAAAATGCTAACTGTACAAATAAATGAGGTCGAGTATTTTATAAAAAATACTAGATAGTTATACTAAATAAATAAATAATGTTAATATGATGTTGATGATTCAGCTCAACATGCGACGACTCGGCGTAAATACCAGCATTGTATTCACCATTTTAAAATTAATAACAACAATGACTCAGTGTACCGAATAAATCAAATTACATCGCCCACTATGAGGGAACAATGAAACAAAATATAACGTTTAAAGTAACAATTAAACGCAAGACAATGCCGCAGAAAGGAGCTCCGCGTAAAACTGAGAACTTCTTGGCTCCTCATCAATCAGCTATCACGAACCCCACCCTGGCTTTGCTCGTTACACATAATTAATCACTGAATATAATTAAAATTCCCGATGACAAGGCGCGATCACCACAATATTCATCAGAGAGGAAAAGCCTCAGAAAGAATATTGGCGAGTTCAAAGAGCCAATGAAAGGACATTTTTTAACCCTTTGGGACCTTCGTCTTGGAGTGATTCAATTTTCAATTAATATTTGACGTGACTTGCAAATGAGGGCTAATTCATTTATCTGTTCTATTGTGGCTTACGAAAATTATAGTTTTTAGATTAATAATTGTTTCCTTGGGATTCTTCAGAGGCTTATAGTCATAAAGCACAAGATAATGTTAGATTTGAGGCGCCTCACTGGCGTCTGCCGTGGTGTAATTACCTAGTGACTCAGCATGGCTTTGTTCGCCCTGCATAGGATCCGCGAACAAACTTGTTTTAATTAATTTCGTGTCTCGAACAAGCCTTCAGCTGATTGTTATCTACTTAGTTGCTGTTAGCGCTCCGGACGCCCTGATAATGAAGCAACTAATTGTTCTAAACTAGACTTATGATTTTGATATCAATAAGTATGCTATTGTGTGCTACTATCGTAACTTGCTGAATTATTGGCTGTTGTTGGGGTTTCCTTGACGACGGTCCTTTTGTTGGTCATGTGTACGTACACCTAAAATAAGAAATATTCCTTTCCTATTTTAGCCTTTTTTCTGATTCCAGCTTTCTCAATTGCCACAAATTGAACATGATTTTACCTTCACCAACACCTGTTCTTCTTCTGTTGTCCCGCATTTTAACTACCATAAAATCGAAGTGAATATTTTGGCTTTAGTTTAAATACTTCTTTGTAATCTTATAATGTCATCTCATGAACCAAATTGGTCAATGAACCTTAGCATAGCCAACAATCAAATTGATATTAATGGTAACGGGTTTCAATGTTATTGTTCGTTCAGGTTTTTCGATATTATACATTTAGCTGTGATCCCTTCCAAAAAGCTCTTTAGCTACGCTCATTACAATCTTATTATTGTACTGGGTATGGATGTGAATCAGATATCGACACGTAACTGCCGTTATATCTCCTCGTTGTTCGTGTTTGGCGCGCCTGTTGCCATAGCAACCGGTGAAATATGGCCCTCGTCTTTACTAAGTTTATTACCATTATTAAGCTAAGGATAGCTATTAATTTCCACTTCCATTCTTTAGTACTTGCATTCATTTTATAGTGGGAACCAGTCCAGAAATTGATGCAATTCATTTGATGTGTTTGAGTTTCCTTATCATGTAACCACTTTACTGCTTCGAGATACTCTTGGGTAACCTAAGTTATAAAAAATCTTGATCTGTATGGAACCTGTTTCGCCATTTGTCGTACTTAAATGAATTAGATGTCTTGATATGTCATAAGAAAACGGTTAAAACCAACATACAAAAAAAAACTCAATGAACTTTTATTGACAAATCTTGTTCGTCCAGACCTGAAAGTCCATTAAAATCATATAAAAAACTCTACTATCAGAAAAATCAATAAATCATAATCCATCCATCGCTATTAAAATCACATGAATATTCCAACAGCCCATATAACAGAGTGCCCTCAAAACAATAATTAGTACCAATTACGACACGAAATATCCTCAACAATCAAATGGGATGACTGGCACAAGTTGAGTGGCCGCACGCAGAGAGAAATTAAGGAGATCATCCGTCTCTCTTCGGTGAAGGCACAATAACAGCTGTCCCTTGCCCTCATTCACCATTCAATTTAAGCTTTCAATCATCGACATCGAAAACTACCATTAAGATAGCTAGAAGTGCACTTATTTTGATTGAATAAGGCGAGCATTGTTTGAAAGGAATGTCTTCCTCAGAAGAATTAAGTATTTCTGTTTTCCTCATTGCTTTTTGCTGCTTTACTAAATATTTTGAAATCTTAAATCACAAATTCTTGACCATATTACAAATGTTCCGATATTTTTAGCTTGACAATCTTAAGTACTTTCTGTGGTTAATATCTATTCTGTTTTTCATTTCAACTGTCTTGACTTATATTAAAATTCTTTAATTCAAAGAATGCGCATCTCGTTATTATGATAGAGGTTAAACGCTTGTTCCTAAATTCTTCAAACATCATTATTTCATTGCCGAGACCGTCTTACCTACAGAACAAATAAACTTCGGTTGACTTTGTTTATTTTACTATGGGAGTTGAATTGCTTCTTCCTGGAACGTGGGTAATATTGGTAATCGTTCTGTAAATATCACTTGGGAATTTCCTAATAATGACCGAAGTAGTCTATACTTAGATACATAAACAAAATAATATGTCAATGGTCGACGAGTAAGCTGTGGACAAAGCAAATTATAGACATCCGAAAAGAATGATGAAAAACTTTCGCAAGTCGTTAGGTGCTTGTTTGAAATAGTTTACAAACAAAAAAATCTAATTGTACATTGTATTAAGAATATGCACAACAACCTACGTGAGAGGTTCGTTTCCGCCAAACGGATAAGTAGGTAGCTATAACCTGTAATCGAAACCGGTTTAGTCAGTGTGGACTTACGGACTGGGGAGAGGGCATGCGCGATATCATAGCAGGTGTTCCACTGTGAGCCTACTGCCTCAATGAGAATTCCAATTCAAGCCTTAAATAGTTTGTCTGAGATTTACTTCGCGGTCTAGCTATAACTCAAGATAAATGTTGCCACACAGCTGGCCTTTGATACGAGAGATTTGAGTTTGATAAACGAAGATAAAAAGAGTTGCGAAGTTCATGAAGTTGTCGAGGAGGCTATCATTCCCCCATCAGGACTCGTCATAGACATTCGAGAATGGGTTTTGGGCGGCGTGCCTGTAACGTGTGTTTAATAATTTAAGGTCTGAAGGCGCGCCGTCCCTTACCGGCCTGTTCTCTGAATAATGGATGCAACAATAATATGACTCCGTAAGCCGTCTCAATTTATTCAATACCCAATTCCATATTGCTTGCTAGGAATTTTAACCTCCGAATATTTAGATCTCCGAGTGAAATAAAACTTATTTTAAATATTGATGTCATTGATACTTAGTAATCCTCTTAGTTCAACAATCAACTCTCATTTGTGGCGCTGGAATATCCTCCTTCGAATAAAAGGCTTTTATAAGAGAGACATGGGAACGTACACCTGTCGCGCCCCACATTTAGAATATCGTCTGGTTAGAGTATTAAATATATTAGTATTCATTCGAATTGTATCACAGACGAAATAGCGGTTCCAGAATATTTCGCACAAATTATATAATAGACTTATTCGGGATATCCCATTATTGTTTAAGAAAATAGAACTTGGGAAATTTACATAGCTCTGGCATGCTATATGCAAGCTTTATTTGCATAGTAAGTGAGTTGTTTAGTTGCTCATTAAATGTAGGGAACGAATGTGTAGGTAGACAGTTAGCCAAGCGGAACTGGTTATGTTCTGCTCACTAATGTAAAACTAAGTAAAATTAACATTAGCTCGTCTGGGGATTTTGGCATGTCCAAAGTTTTGATTGAAAGAAACACAGCTTGAATCCGGATTATTTCAGAGACCATCCAATTTTCTTTGCAATCTTGGACGCTTCCATTCGGGAAGTTAAGGTGGATTCAATAAAAGTTTATGATTATGCTAGGCGATGCTTCTTTTTCTTTAATCAAACCCCATTTGTGTAGATACAGGATGTTTTCACGAGGGTGCAGCAGAATGCGTTTAATTCGTTAATAAATCAGGGTGCGGGGTGGTGCGGGTTCATTAGGCTGATCGCCCGGGGCTTCCGGGGTGTCTGTCCGGCCCACTCCATGCACTCCAGCCTCCGGTTCTTGATGCATTTAATTTTGCGAGGGCATTCGATGATGGATGCGTCGCTAATTCCATTTGTCCATCAGCGGGCTGGTCGTTTACAAACTACCGATGCACGAAACATCAATTTGCTTTTGTTTCATAAATTCATTAAATCACAATGTCCATATTGACATTGCCTTTTTGTAGCCAAACAATTTCATTTGGGACATTTAAAGATTCAGCTGCTTAATCTGTTTTAAAATCCAAATGAGAATCTTAGTTAAAATAAGTAATTAATTGGCTCTCATAACTTGGGCTTATCGTTGGCACAAATTAAGGTAGATTCGCGCGACGCCGCGTCCACGCACGTAGTGAAACTTTTAATTGCATTGAGCTCTATCACTGTCACCTGGGAGTTATGAACACCAACAGAGATTGGACTCTTCTCCGTGCTATCAACAAATAAATTTTAATCATGTTGTATAGAAAATCAATTAGGTACCTAAGCGCATTATCGGGTGTTAGAATCGTGACATTATTTATAACTGTCAAAATATTTTAAATTTTATTATCATTAAGAACCATTTTTAATCTAATGAAATGAGATACCTATTATAACTTCTAAATTAAAATCCTCGAATTATTTAGGATCTCGAGAGTCAAGCACGAAATGAATAATGGATTAATTAGAATTTTTAAATTAAAATTGTCACCGTGTATCCGTTCTGTGGCTAGCACAAACATAATACAATAGAGGCCAGGGCCGGACGAGAGGACTCATTAATTTAGATGATTGTACAATTATCTAAATATAAGCGGAGCGAGACGCCCACGCGGGCGCAGGGGGTACTCCAACCCAAAAACGAGGGAGGGGAGCGGGCACTCGTTTTTAATTAAAGCGGCGATGAAATGAAGTGGTCCGTATAATATTGCTTAGACATGTTTTAAATTAATTTTAACCCGTCTTATTACAAATGATTTGATGAAATAATTTGTGTGCCCCCGAGTCTAGCCGACACATTTTCGTAAGTCATCATGTTTTATCCACACAGCCTTAGCAACAGTGATGTAAGTAACATCCCCATCAAATTGCAGGCAATCAAACGTTTTGTTCGGTTCGTGGCTTAATGTAGATTGGCCGATCCTCGCGACTCATAAGCGAATAGGCCTAAGGTGCGTATTCCAGAAGGAAACTCAAGCATTGATCTCTGCTTAAGCATCACTTAAAACTAGTTTCAACCAATCAAAAGGCTTGAAACGAGACTTAAGTAGAGCTTGAGTTTGAGTGACGTTCTGTAATACGGACCTAAGTCCTCAATAACAATGTTGGGGCCCGGGCCCCGACCGGGCCGCGGTGACGGCGCTCGTACGCAAGGGTTGTGGGCCTCTCCTCTTCTCTATTTGTTTTTCGTTAAAGCTTTAATTAAAAGTAGGTTTATTTTAAAGAAAATTGATGTTCAAAGTAAATAAATCCTTGATGGTTTAATTATCTCTTAGTAATTGAGTTTCACCTGAAGGTAAAATAATTAGTGTTGTGCTCACGAGATGCTTATTAATTAATGATTTTGGAGATACTGTTGTACGGGGTAATCTATAATGATGTCTTCTTTGGTGATATAAGCTTTAATTAATTCATTCATTCGGGCACGTTTTTTCGTTTCACGAAAATTAATTATTATATTTAAATTATATTGTTATGTAAAGTTCATTATCCGATTTATCTAATGAAACCGCCTTGGAAATAATTGCAATGCTGATTTGTTTACAATAAATTGTTCTTTGAAAAACTTACAATTTTGAGTCTACTGTCACATTCGACTAAAATTATAGTTGTTATAGATTTTCTCTTCCAATAGTTACAGGTTAGTTTAACTTTTTGCATAAACAATTGCACATCACTCTGTGTTTGAAGCAATTAGTTGAGCAGCACGTGGCCGCTTAGATTGAAGTATTGTAGCAAGCCGTCGCGAAGCGCTGCAGGACTGCCCCACCATAACACATGTTTCTACATCCAGCAGCTGAACTGTCTTCAACGTGTCATAGTTTAATAGTTGATGCAGTCTGTTTACAAACATGCTGCATTGCAGTTTGACGCTAAAGATTCTCGATCGTTACAAGCCAACTTCTTCTAGATAGTTACCTAAAGGCTTTGTCCTGTGGGGTCTGTAAGCCGCGCGTCCAGGCTTGGTACCTCGAAGGGACCCGCCGGTCTCCGGGCCGGCACGATGCACCAAACAAAAAAAACTTAACAATAACAAAAAAAAAAAACACAATAAACGTATGAACTGAGAAAACTACACCGTCGAGAGCCGTCTCTTAACCTTCTAGTTCAACAGGATAAAAGACTGGTCACATAAAAACTTCCTTGTAAAACTTTAAAACAAAACTGTACAGAGAACTTCGAAAAAAGTAGAAATGTTTGTGGGGATCGACGACACTTCCCCGTGCGGCGTTTCGGTCGCGACTGAGCCACGCGGTCGGAGAGGGGCCGCGCGGGGGCAGGGGGCGCCGGCCCCGCACCTCCGCGGTATTATTTGATTAATTCGCCTCCCCCTTCTATACTCGGCGAGTCGTTACGACGACGGCGACGTTAAGTTTTTAAATTTCAGTGAGAGGACCGCAACCTTCACCTACTCCTTAATACTTTAATTGAATTAATTAAGATCGACGGGCGCCAACAAAGATTAGACGTTAATAAGTAAATGCTGAAGGACCCGTCCCGTTCATGGTTAATTACAGCGGCCGCGGCTGCGGTACGCTCGCAGGAAAAAATCCCAGCTTGAAATAATGAGTATTACCTACCGAGCAACGTAAGACCCGCTAATTGGTGCATTTACATACAGAAGTAAAATAAAGTCAGAAAGAGTTATTTGACGATGTCAGATGTTCTGAAACGAGTGACAGTATAGGTACCTACATAACATTGCTATAGATGTGCTATAGATTGAGTCTGTCCTGTCGGCTGGCCCGCCGAGCACACTTTATGCATTTTAGTGAATATTAATCATTGGACCGAATCCTTTTAGTGCTTACAGCCCACAGAGACACGAAACATAAGTATGTATGTATTACAGCTGCACTAATTGTTCAACGGAACAAAATAAATAACAAACTTTATTCAACTTTAAGGAGTTTCCTTGTTACTTTTCTTTATTTCTTCGAGATAAAAGCGTTTAATGTCACAGCGATCAGTTTACCAATTAAGTTAACTAAAGTCAATTAGACGTTGATTATTGAACCCAATCCGTTAAGTTCATTTGTTGTTCCCACGGGCCGAGCGACTGCGAAACTGAGGCAGGAATTAGTGATGCGTTTCCTTCGAAGTGATTTGAGTCCGGTTAGCTTAGCTGAAGATATAGAACTTTTGACGAAGACTGAGGAAATATAAGGAGAGCTAAGGGCGAAATACGACACGATTGATGTTGCTGAGCGACCGATTGCTGCGCTGTGTGACGCGGGTTCGATTCCCGCACGGAACAAATATTGGTATGGCCTACAATTAGTTGTTCCGGGTCTGGCTGTTTTTGTATGTGACTATGTGATTTTTGTATGTGACTATGTGATTTTTGTATGTGACTTAAAAAAAAAAAACACTATAGTCCAATTTCTAAAGGTGATGTCAGATGTGCATATTATTAAAAATTAAAAAAAAAAAAAATCCCAACAACACAACATCAAAACTGACAAGAAAAATGCATTATAGCCATAACCTGTGTTTGCTGTTTGGTGTCAATTCATATCAAGGTAAAAATATATGAATCGAGTCGAAAAATAATCTTACCCATCCCGACAGGAAACTCATTACAAATTCCGTGTTGGGTTACAAGAAAGAGGCCGCTCTCGATTTCTGGTTAATTCAATAATTTTACGGATGGAGCATTATCGGGCTAATTCGGTTTAGTTCGGTTAAGGCCGATCGATCAACCGATGCGCGGGCGCAGGTGGGCGCTTAACAAAGTGTACAGCCACCTCCAGCCCGTATTATGAAACTTTGATGTGTTTAAAACTCTGGATTTCGGATATTTTTGTTTATATCTGACATTTTTTTTTACTTATTTTGTACTTCTTCATTTGCGTTGTAGTCCATTTCTTTCTCCTGTTTACAATGTCTGCTTCGAGGAATATTTACTAGGTTCCATTCCAAGATACAATATGTTAATGTTAATTAATCTTAGTCATTGATATAATATTAAAGTTTATTCATATCAATCGGTTTGATTTTGCATCCTTGATGCCCATGTTAAGATGGAACTTGGAATTCATTCGTTTTTTATTTATCACTAGCTTTCCGCCCGCGGCTTCGCCCGCGTGGAGTTCGGTTATATCGCGCTTTTTAGATTTCCCTCGGGACCATCAAATTTTTCCGGGATAAAAGGTAGCCTTTGTTCTTTCTCAGGGTCTAAAGATTGTCTGTGCCAAATTTCATCAAAATCGGTTGAGAGTTTTAAGCGGGAAAGCGTAACAGACAGACAGACAGACAGACAGACAGACAGACAGACAGACCGACAGACAGACAGAGTTACTTTCGCATTTATAATATTAGTATGGATTATGACAGTCTAAAAACACCACGACTTTGAGCTTTAATGGCGCCGATTCTGTTGTTCACAAACTAAACTAATTTTAAGTTAACTGCATCTTTTTCTTTCTATTTAATTAAGAAAAGGACAGAAGATAAAATGTCAGTTTAGACCTGTCAAATTAGTGCGCTCCTGACGCCACCCACCAGACAAAGTTTTGCCGCCAAGCGATTCGTCGTGTTCCGGCATGGTGTCTGGTGAAGCCGTGCGGAGGACGGGTCTGAGAACTAATTGTGTTGTGATGTGTGTGTATGTGTACGATGCACCAAATGTTGTTGTGTCGGGAGTTTGGTCGTGGAGAGTCTCCAGATCCATCTCCCTCTGACGCAGCATCGTTGGTCGGGTTGGTCTTGGGTTTAACATTGCATCACCTCACTCAACTGCCGTCATCCTTCCTATTCCTAAGTTTTTTAAGTGAATAGGCTTAATAAACTAGTGCGCTTTACCATCAACGATTGCGTCACTGCTACCATCAGGCGGGATTGCAGTCAAGCACTAGTTCATAATTATTGAAAAAAAAAAAACGTAAACTGCCGAATTTTTAGTAGCCATGTTTATAATCGCGTCTAAACCGTCTATGGAGTACCCATCTTAATTTGACAGGATTAAATTAAAATGTTATCTTCTATCCTTTTCTTCACAAAATGGAAAGAAAAAGATGCACATAACTTAAAATTGGTTTGTGAACAACAGAATCGGCGCCAGTGGCACCCTATGGTGACCGGTGGCAACTGACAACTGTCACTGCTTCCACCATCGCCACTTTGTCGATGTGTGTCGATAAAAGACTAGAAAAGTAGAAAAAGAAAAAGAGGGTATTGAGTCTGAACCTTCTTGAATTTGGATACTTTTAAAATTCAGCCCACTGATAAAATATTAAACAGATAGGATATATTCTAACAAACTGACCAAAAAAAATGTGCCGAACACAGCAGCAGCACACATGCATATTTTTATTCGGCATACATTGGTACAGTGTGAGTGAGATGGGGCACAATCTAAAGCATAGAGAAGAAAAAGATGGCTAGTGTTTGTCGTTTGCGCTGTTAGTGTTTGTCGTTTGTTTTTACGAGTGTATCGAGAATGAGTAAGGCGAGATGCAGGACTTTCCTTCCTTTTGTACGCTTCATTTTCAGTGCGCTAATGACATATCTACCTTAGTTTAATATTTTATCAATGATTCGGCCATGAAATACCTACTGTTTAGAATGTTCAACTTTTTATGTTAAAGATTTGCCACAGACAGTAAAAAATTATACCGTATAAATAAGGTTTTAGTTTTCGAAAAGTACCCATTCCATACCTCATGCTTTTTTTTATGGTTATAAACTAGCGCTTGACTGCAATCCTGCCTGTTGGTAAGCAGTGATGCAATCGTTGGTGGTAAAGCGCGCTAGTTTATTAAGCTCATTCACTTAAAAAAAACTTAGTGAATAGGAAGGAAGACGGCAGTTGAGCAAGGTGGTGCAAAGTTAAACCCAACAACACGACCAACGATGCTGCGCCAGACGGAGATTGATGTGGAGACCCTCCACGACCAAACTCCCGACACAATAACATTTGACGCATCGTACCCGGCACACATCGGAACACAACTGCTCAGACCCGTCCTCCGTACGGCTTCACCAGACAACATGAACAAGACGAATCGCTTGGCGGCAAGACTGTGTCTGGTGGGTGGC